>CM075869.1:36452255-36747255 GCA_038021265.1 Cyprinella venusta | reverse complement strand
GGATTAGTCCCAAAACAGGCCGTGAGGTGTGGCGTGGCGTGCATGACGGAAAACTGAAGTACATGCACCAATAGCAAGCAACAGTTATTAATAAAAGGACACCTGCAGTCCAAAACATTCATTAGAGTAACAGAAATAAAACCTACACAGTTTTGGCTCATTCCTTATGCAATTACTGCATTGTTTGCCAACATCGCATTGTTGGATTGTTCATGATTAGGGGGTTTTCAAAACCCTGAGTATATGAAACTTTAATGCACTTCAATGCATTTTTGTTGTGCACCATTATTGCACGCCAGACAGGAATGATTCCTTGTGTCTGAACTTCATACGCAACGACCGTTTTCAGCAATAAAATACTCTACAGCCTAGATTGCACACTCGCATACACACTGTAAAAATGAATATGCTTTATCTAATCAATAGAATTGTGGCAACTGATTACAAGCAATATTGCTAATTAAATTTAACAAATTAGAATTGAGTAATAATTCATCAAATTATTCCTTAAAAGTTAACCATTTAAAATGAGTAAAGTTTACACCAAAAAATTTATTATTATTAATTATTATTATTTTTAATTAAGATTATTATTAATTAAGAGCTCTTTATTTTATATTGCCAACATCACCATAATGGTGACTTCAATTTATGTTTTTTTGGTTGTTGTTGTAGGTTTTACTCATTTTTAATGGTCAACTTTTGAGGAATTCATTTGATTAATTATTACTCAATTCTAAATTGTTAAATTTACTTAGCAATATTGCTTGTAATCTGTTGCCACAATTATTTTGATTACACAAAGCATATTCATTTTTACAGTGGAGGTTAAACTCAAAAAATTAGAATATCATGCAAAAGTTCAGTAATTCAACTTAAAAGGTGAAACTAAAATATTATATAGACTCATTACATGCAAAGTGAGATATTTCAAGCCTTTATTTGTTATAATTTTGATGATTATGGCTTATACACTGTAAAAATGAATATGCTTGATCTAATCAATAAAATTGTGGCAACAGATTAGCCTACAATCAATATTATTTATTAAATTGAACAAATTAGAATTGAGCAATAGTTAATCAAATTAACATTCTAATTAATTCTAATTTGTACAATTTAATTAAAAATAATGCTTGTAATATGTTGCCACAATGTTATTGATTAGATAAAGCATATTATTTTTTTTTCAGTGTAGTTTATGAAAACCCCAAATTCAAAATTTAATAATCATCAAAATTATAACAAATAAAGGCTTGAAATATCTCATTTTGCATGTAATGAGTCTATATAACATATTAGTTTCAGCTTTTAAGTTAAATTACTGAACTTTTATTCTAAGTTTTCAGGTTTCACCTGCATTCTTTAGGAAATTTAATTAAGATTCACCATCAATACAAATAACTACATTTATTCATTTTTAAGGTTTCAGAACGAACAAACCGCTAATATTCTCAAAAGCGGGAGAAATACGCTGGACCGGTAGGATCAAGTTTCACTGCATTTCTCTGTCGTGAATCCTAAGTGTCTTAACATCGTTGTTTTCTTCATCCATTAGCCTGTTTGCTTAAAATGGGCTTTTTCGGGGTTATTTGCGAGTTCATTTTGGCTTATTGAACAGCAAATCATCTTGCTTAAAAGCTCTTTTCAAGTGCAAAACAGCTAACAATCTTTAAATGTTCTGCTCGTTCGTCTCTGTGTGAAGGAATGGCCCCAGACAGCCACCGTCACGTCATCTTTGTGGTGTCTTCTTTGGAAAGACTTACTATAATCTGGCTTTTAACTTTAACAACCGTCTCATTATTGCCTTGCAAATGCATCCTGCCATTGTGTGTCTTGGCTTTTGCATGTTGTAGATTACATGTAATTATATGATGCAGTGTTTAAAGGTTGCTGACAAATGAAAAATATAATCCACTCGCTCGCTCAGCATCACAAATTCACAATGTGCTGATATCAAATCTCAACAACTTCCTGTATTTTGGCTTGTTTTCGATTTTGTTTCAGAATAAAGAAGAAAGGACCTCCAAAAGTACCAGCAAGGGACTATCAAGGCAAGTCTCTCTGAAACAGAAAGTGTGCAGTTGAAAAATGCATACAGGTGAAATGCGAAAGAATACAGTGCAAAAGTTCATTTATTTCAGTAATTCAACTTAAAAGTTGAAACTAATAGACTCATTACGTGCAATGTTATAATTTTGATGATCATGGCTTACAGATATAAAAAACTTTTCACAATATTCGTGCATGCCCCTTTAGCGTCAAAATGAGACGCAGATATATATGGGCCAGAAGGCGCCCCCTAGTGGTCTAACCCTAACACTACCCATAACCGAAGAGTGTTACATTGACGCTAAAGGGTGCCATATGTGTCGGATTTAGACGTAATGTCAAAAGCGTCACCTATATGACGCCCTAGGATGAGAATGCGTTGAAATAAAGGTGACTTGACTATGAAATAATATAATACAGTGGCCCTAAAAAGGCTTAAAATGACATGCATGACAGTCAGATTTCACATGGGAATTTATGTAGCATGAAAACACATTCTAAATATACTCCGTTTCTGATCACATGACCATGTTGTGTCACTTTTCAGGCGAAGCTCCGGATACTGAGAGATACTCTGACTCAGATTTTGTAAGTGTTCTTCAGTAATATCACTTCTACATTCATAGCTCACTTACGGGAGATATGGTACAAATGGTAAAAAACACCATATACCGTAAAAACTAATCATATGATCAGTAAGTGATGACAACATATGTTTTTACAACATCCAAGTTGATTGTACTTAAGGCAGAACTTTTCTTTACAGAGTTAATTTCAATAAATAAAGTTTTGAAATATTCATGAAAAACCTGTTTTAAGCAAATAAACAGTTCTAATTAGTATCTACTCATGAAATATATGAGCACTGTTTGTGATGGAGTTTCTAAAGGCCCTTTTACACCAAATAAAAAAGTGCAAAAAATATATATATATATATACAGTATGTATGTACACATATTATATACTTCCCATCCGTCACTTTGTCAGCACAGTTTAAAAACCAAAACTAATAAAAATGAACAAAATCACACGACCAAATTACTAAAACTTGAAAATAATAAATGCTAATTCAAAATATTATTAAATGTTATAATATACAAAAAAATAAAAAAAATAAAAAATAAATTTTTAAATAAAAAATAAATAAAAAAAATTAAAAAAGTATTTAAGTTGATTTGAAAAAAAGAAAAATGTTGTGATTACTGTAAAAAAATATTGTTGGTTTAACTTAAAAAAAGTAAGTAACCTGGTTGCCTTAAAGTTTTAAGTAGATTGAACTGGAAAAAGTGAGTTAAGTCAATGAAGGAGATTAATTTAATCATCAGAAACTCAAAATAATTAGTTATGTCAACTAAATAAATTATTATAAAGTTGATTTGACAAAAGAAAATATGTTGTGATAACAAATCTTTTACAGTATAGCTAATATGATCTCATTGATACTAATATCACAATGTTGTGTAAATTACATTTATTTGAAACTAAACTAGTAATGACTAAGTATAATTTTCAAGATGCAGTTATACCGATTAATCTCCACTATTGCTGTTATTTATAAAGAGACTCTGATGACATCATTACAGGACAGTGACACATATGAGGATCCACAGGGTGACCATGAGGATAACTACGAGCCGCCGCCGAGGTCAGAAGGTCACGGCGTGAAGGGCTTCACCATCGGCTCGTCCATCTCCAACCCCAGAGGAGAGTATGTGGGTGAGTGAGTGTCACCACACACTGGATATTATCCACTTTACTTACAGCATTTGTAACATTTAATGAGTTTATTCTCAAGATTGTATTTAGACTTTTTTCTTGAAATTTAACGAGTTTAATCTCGCATTATAACGACTTTAATCTTGTTGTTTAATGAGTTTATTCTCAAGATTGTATTTCAACTTTTTTTTCAAAATTTAACGAGTTTAATCTTGCATTATAATGACTTTAATCTCGATATTTAATGAGTTTATTCTCAAGATTGTATTTTGACTTTTTTTAAATTTAACGAGTTTAATCTCACATTATAATGACTTTAATCTCTATATTTAATGAATTTATTGTCAAGATTGTATTTCGACTTTTTTCTCGAAATTTAACGAGTTTAATCTCACATTATAATGACTTTAATCTCTATATTTAATGAGTTTATTGTCAAGATTGTATTTCGACTTTTTTCTCGAAATTTAACGAGTTTAATCTCGCATTATAATGACTTTAATCTCGATATTTAATGAGTTTATTCTCAAGATTGTATAACGACTTTTTTCGAGTTTAATCTCGCATTATAATGACTTTAATCTCGATATTTAATGAGTTTATTCTCAAAATTGTATTACGACTTTTTTCTAGAAATTTAACAAGTTTAATCTCGCATTATAATGACTTTAATCTCGTTATTTAATGAGTTTATTCTCAAGATTGTATTTAGATTTTTTTCTCGAAATTTAACGAGTTTAATCTCGCATTATTTATTTATTTATTTTAGGGCTGTGCAAAAATTAATTGCGATTAATTGCATCCAAAATAAAAGTCTGTGTTTACATAATATATTTGTGTGTGCTGCTGTATATAATTATTGTATATATAAATACCTATGCATGCATGTATATATTTAAGAATTATTTGCGCTTAAATTCTGTATATATATATATACATAATCTATATTATATAAATATAAATATTTTATATATGAATAACACATTTTTTTTTAAATATATACATGCATGTGTGTGTATTTATATACAAAATAATTATATACAGCACACACAAATATATTATGTAAACACAGACTTTTATTTTGGATGCGATTAATCGCAATTAATTTTTGCACAGCCCTAATTTTTAAATTTATTTCTTATTATTTTTATTTATTTATTTTTTTTTTTTTTTATCCTCTATACAGCATGTTATGTACAGTTTATTTTATGTTATCGTATGTACAGCACTTTGGTCAAGTCCTGTTGTATTATAATGTGCTTTATAAATAAATTGACCCTTGAACCTTTTTTTACCGTAAAAATTACGGTTTTATTTTTTACAATGTTGAGTAATGCTAAAAGGTTCACTTCTACGGCTTGTGTTTCTTCTGTACACCAGACAGCTGTCGTGGTCGACCGGCCAAACCAAACACTCCTTTCCTTCCGCAACAGCGGCACAAACCCCCCCGACTGAGCCGCAGTCGGACAGAGGAAGATGATGTAATAATAAGGGCTCGCACCGTTACCTTAACACACACTTTAATTTACTGCACAATAAAGTCCTGATCCCGCAACACTGTCTCTGTTCAGGGAGATTACATTGAGCCACAGGACGACATGGAGGATAATTACATTGACCCCACTGAGAAAACACTAACAAGTAAGATGATAAAGAAACGCTTATGCTGAATTATTGTTATTATCAATAAATCAAGCTCTAATGATGTCTATTTCCAGAGCCGGCGGTTAACAGAGGGGTCAAACCTACTGTTCCTGCGTGTGGAAACGGTCACGGTGAGATTATTTTTCAAGACGTCCACAGTTTCACTACAATTATTTGATCAAATCACATTGAAACCGCATTTACTGCACTTGTTTTCAGATTTCTATGAGATTCCGGACATGAAGGTGAGCTTAAATCAATAGAGCTTTGTGCAGGTCACTGACGGTATATATTGACGCATATATTGTGTGCAGTTATTGCTACCCTATTTATGATTTTTTTTAAAGAAAGATTAATTACATTAAAAAACATTAACATTATGGCCAAAACCTCATTACTGTATATAGTCAATTCGATTAATCATGATTAATCACATCTAACATAAAAGTTTTTGTTTATATAATATGTTTATACTGTATTATATTTTCGTATAC
This sequence comes from Cyprinella venusta, assembly GCA_038021265.1. Lineage (NCBI taxonomy): Eukaryota > Metazoa > Chordata > Actinopteri > Cypriniformes > Leuciscidae > Cyprinella > Cyprinella venusta. Next base: position 36,741,349 of record CM075869.1, on the reverse strand, counting down.
AATATACATATGTCTATCTAGGGCTGTCAAACGATTAATCGCATCCAAAATAAAAGTTTGCGTTTACATAATATATGTGGGTGCACTGTGTATAATTATTTTGTATATATATAAATACACACACATGCATGTATATTTAAGAAAAAAATATTTATATATAAAATATTTATATTTATATATAATATAAATTATATATAAATCTATTTACAGTATATACATGAAAATATTTCTTAAATATATGCAAGCATGTGTGTTAAATATTAAGAAATATTTTCATGTATATACTGTAAATAGATTTATATATAATTTATATTAAATATAAATATAAATATTTTATATATAAATATTTTTTTTTTCTTAAACATACATCCATGTGTGTGTATTTATATAAATAAATAATTATATACAGTGCACCCACATATATTATGTAAACGCAAACTTTTATTTTGGATGCGGTTAATCGTTTGACAGCCCTAATATACATATAAACAAAAACTTTAATGTTAGATGCGATTAATGGCATTTTTATCAGTGGTTATTATAACAATGCAATGAACAATTTTAAAAATCTGAACAATTTTTATTATTATTATCGTGGTTAAAATCAGGATAAATTTCAGGTACTAATTACACCATCATGCATAATTAATTTTGTTAATGATTTTTGCATGAAATATGACATGGACATGTTCTTGACAAACTTGTGCGATTCATTCTTTAAGCTTCTAAAATTAATATTTGCCCTCTGAAAAAAAATGCTTTGTGTCTTTTTACAGCAGAATTCACAATCTAACAAAAGGTAAAACTTCCCAATCAACTATATTATTTATATTACACACATTAAACTAGCTAGGTTACAAAACGGTGTTAAACTCAGTTTCTGACAGGACTACACTCAATTATTCCCAGTGTATGAAGATGTTTCTTTATTACTCACACTACATGAAGCATATTCACTCCTAAATGTCCTCAGCACTTGCTTCTCTCTTTTATATCGATGTTCTGATCATCAGAGTTAAGGAGACTCTGCAGCCGAACACACAGATGGCGCCTCCTAAAGCCAGTCCACGGTATTACAGCCATTTTTACCTGATCACATTACAAACAAACTTACGAACATTTACCATTTTAATCGTTTTTCTAACAATGTGAAGCTTCACAGCCGTCTCTCAAAACACTACAAAATGATAAATGTACTAAACAAAAGATCTGAATGCACAGATTAAAAACAAATCAAGTTTTTCCATGTTTTATCTATTTGTACAGAATGCACGCCAGGCCATCGTCTCCAGTGAGTATTGATCATCAATTCATTCATCAATAATATAAGCAAGAACTGCAATTACTAAGAGTAAAATAACTGTAAAAATAAGAATGTTATTTTGCATTAACATGAAGTAACTTAATCTTAGTTGTAAATTTCAGAATTTACTATATATATGTAATATGGGATGCACAATATATTTGCCACCATATTAGTATCGGCCGATATATGTTCATTTTTAATGTTATCGTTATCGGAAAATTTGGCCGATAATTTAAAGCCGATAAATAATGGATTATTTCCTCCAGCTGAGACACTTCAGATACTGAATGATGTTTGAAATATGATTGTAATCACGTATGCGCATTTGGCACCCCAAATTCAAAATTAGAATATTGTGAGATTGAGAAGGTTTTCATAAGTTGTAATCCATAAACATCAAAATTATAGAAGTAAGTAAGTAAGTAAATTGAATTTATAAAGCACATTTACACACAGTGCAAGACTGACCAAAGTGCTGTACAATGAACAAATAGAAGAAAAAAAAATAATAAAAAAAATAAAAAAAATAAAATATCAAATAAAGGCTTGAAATATCTCACTTTGCATGTAATGAGTCTATATAATATATTAGTTTCAGCTTTTAAGTTGAATTACTGAAATAAATGAACTTTTGCTTTTGCACGATATTCTAGTTTTCGTCTGTCATTTGAAAATTATAATTGTGTGCAGGGGAATTTTAATGGTGAGACTTTTGATTTTGTAATCAGGCACTCAAAAATTATGTTATTTAGATTTATCGGCCGATATATCGGTTATCGGCTTTCAAATATACAAAAATTATCGGTATCGGCTAAAATGTTCATATCGGTGCATCCCCAATATATATATACACCCACACACACATATCGCTTATCATAGCTAATGCATTGACAACTAAAGTTTGACCTTTGACATTTGTTGCCAGCTTGTCCAACGTGTAGGCCTACATTTGATTTGAATTAGGGCTGTGCAAAAATTAATTGCGATTAATCGCATCCAAAATAAAAGTCTGTGTTTACATAATATATTTGTGTGTGCTGTATATAATTATTTTGTATATATAAATACCTATGCATGCATGTATATATTTAAGAATTATTTGCGCTTAAATTCTGTATATATATATATATATATATATATAAATACATAATCTATATTATATACATATAAATATTTTATATATGAATAACACATTTTCTTAAATACATACATGCATGTGTGTGAATTTATATATACAAAATAATTATATACAGCACACACAAATATATTATGTAAACACAGACTTTTATTTTGGATGCGATTAATCGCAATTAATTTTTGCACAGCCCTAATTTGAATGTAAATACGTGATTAAATAAGTAGTAAATAGTTCATTTTTTGAACTGAGATTATGCTGACGGTCTTATTCCACGATGTGTCCGAGCAGGAACCCCAATCAGATGAAGATTATGAGGTGTGTGACGGAAATGACGGTGAGTATCAGTTAGACGCACTAAACCTGAGCAAATGAATGCAGAAATACAATCTCTCTTGAAAACCATCTATTTTCACTCGTTAGGAGTTAACGAGAGACCAGAGGAGACGACGGAGACCCGGAGACCATCGATACCGACACCTCGACCTCGAGACCTGTAAGACCTGGAAACCCTCAACTATTCTACATGCATTATATCTGATTCACTAACAGTTCATCACTTCTCTTCTTTTAGGATGAAACCAAATCCTGCTACGGTACACACATCTAATCTCTTTAAAAACAGTCATGCATTATTATTTCAATCAAAACATTTTGTGAACATACACATCCATTGTTGCAGAAACCAAGCATGCCTCGCAGAGACAGTGAAGGTAACTATAAATCCCTCATCATGAGATTGAAATACAATAGCAAAAGCAATGACTGTACACTATACAGGTGAAACTCGAAAAATCTGAATATCGTGCAAAAGTTAATTTCAGTAATTAAAAGGTGAAACTAATATATTATATAGACTCATTGCATGCAAAGTGAGATATTTCAAGCCTTTATTTGTTATAATTTTGATGATTATGGATTACAGCTTACAATTCTAAATTAGAATATCGTGCAAAAGTTCATTTATTTAAGTAATTCAACGTAAAAGGTGAAACTAATATATTATGTAGACTCATTGCATGCAAAATGAGCCTTTATTTGTTGTAATTTTGATGATTATGATACAGCTACTGTATAAAAATCCCAAATTCAAAATTAGAATATTGTGGAAAATTGTTTTCATAGCCATAATCATCAAAATTATAAACAAATAACTTTGTTTGAAATTAAAATAATAAAATAAAATTGGAAAAAAATAAAATTAAAATTAAAATAAATAAAATAAAATAAATTTTAAAATAAATAAAATAAAATACAATTTTTCAATTATGGATTACAGCTACTGTATAAAAATCCCAAATTCAAAATTAGAATATTGTGAAAATTGTTTTCATAGCCATAATCATCAAAATTATAAACAAATAACTTTGTTTAAAATTAAAATAATAAAATCAAATTTGAAATAAATAAAATAAAATTTTAAAAAATAAAAATTTTAAATAAATAAAATAAAATGTAAAAAATAAAATTTTAAATAAATAAAATAAAAATTTTAAATAAATAAAATAAAATTTTAAATAAATAAAATTTTTCAATTATTTTTCACTTTTTTAAGTTGAATTACTGAAATAAATGAACTTTTGCACGATACTCTAGTTTTCAAGTTTCACCTATATTGTCACTATCCACAATACATTGTTGCATTTTTGCATTGGCATTGCGATATACATTGTTACACCGCTACTGTTTTACAATGCACAAATTCGGCACGTCCGTGCATGCATATAGGAATAGCCTTTTGCACAGTGCTAGTGTGCTATTATAAATATAACCTGTCGATGTAACCAACATGAGAGTCTCCAGTGCATTTATATAGTGCAATCTAAACGAAGAGCTTTTGTTGGTTTGGTCACATGATCTCGGTTACAGCATCATCAACTAAAACAACACCAGTAACTATCCCACGAAGCCCACCGGACACCAAGTCGAGTCCGTCGCCGACAGGGATTCATCGAGCCAGGTGAGACATGAGAGATGACAGGCTCGTTTTATTTTACCGTCAACATAAAGAGCTAAACTCCTGTTCTCCTGCAGAATGCCTTTGCCTCGACAAGCTCCCGCTCACAGTAAGAGTCACACTTTTTCATCCATTTATAAGGCAAATATAGACTAGTCTTCCCTTTTCTGTCGGTTTATTAATATTATTTTATCCAGGCAGAGGGACGTTGCCTTCAGAGAGCAGATCAGCGAGAGACACCGAGGAGGTGATTGGATTAAAACTTTGGATTGGATTAAAATGAAAACAAAATTGGGTTAAAACAACCCAGCATTTTTTAGAGTGCATTTACATCTTTACATCGGTAACACTTCAATAGTTAACTACCTTAATTAACATGAACTAAGAATGAACAATTCTACTACAACATTTTAGCATCATACACTCTAAAAATGTTGGGTTGTTTTAACCCAACTTTGGGTCAAACATGGACAAACCCAGCCGTTGGGTTAAATTTTCACATTACATTTTTAACCCAACATTTGGGTTTGTCCATATTTGACCAAAAATTGAGTTAAAACAACCCAGCATTTTTTAGAGTATAACATTAACAAAGATTAAGTAATAAAATGCACTAAAAATGCAATTCACAAGAAATTGCTGGGTTGTTTTAACCCAATTTTGGGTCAAATATGGACTAACCCAGCCATTGGGTTAAATTTTTACATTACATATTTAACCCAACATTTGGGTTTGTCCATATTTGACCCAAATTTGGGTTAAACAACCCAGCATTTTTAGAGCGTAGTTGATATTAATTTCAAAGTTTACTGATACGTCATTAAAAGGTTGTATTTGTTAACATTAGTTAACAAAACATGAACAAACAATGAACAATAACTACAATATAAAAAAATGCTGGGTTGTTTTAACCCAATTTTGGGTCAAATATGGACAAACCCAAATGTTGGATTAAAAATGCAATGTAAAAATTTAACCCAACAGCTGGGTTTGTCCATATTTGACCCAAAATTGGGTTAAAACAACCCAGCATTTTTTAGAGTGTAACATTAACAAAGATTAAGTAAGAAAATGCTCTAAAAATACAATACACAAGAAATTGCTGGGTTGTTTTAACCCAATTTTGGGTCAAATATGGACTAACCCAGCCATTGGGTTAAATTTTTACATTACATATTTAACCCAACATTTGGGTTTGTCCAGGGGCGTAGAATTTAGTAGGGACGCTAGGGACGTGTCCCTACCAATATCCAGTGACACTGATATATCCCTAGCAATAATTTCGATCTAACCTTAAAATATATTTATAAATGAATTAGGGCTAGGCAAAAAACGATTCTCAACAGCCACGAATGATGTATTTTTCTACAATCTCGCTGTGATTTCTACAATCTCACGGGCTCGCGGTGCTACGTCAATTCTCTCTTGGCAACAAGCGCTCAGCGCAGCAGTCGTCGATACACACTCGCATTTAGGAGTCGGAACATGACGGAATTCACTTGCACAGTCGGGCCAGCGTTGCATCGTAACGCATGATCATAACTAACATTTATCATTTTCACGTCTTTTCAAGTTTTACCAGTTTAAACACCCAAGCAATGTTAAACCATCCCGTGCTCGCGCACACTCAGAGATGTCTTTCACTGTGTGCAAAGCCTAAATCCGCCTCACAAACAGCTCGCCAGAAACAAACGTTTTGTCAATGGATTATATCGCCTTAACAGTTAAAAACACGCCATATTATGTGAAAACTCTGGTCTTGGTGAGTAACCTTGTAAAGACAGTTATGTCTTCAATTAGCATTAAACGTACGCGTCTGACAGACAGACAGTAATGGATCCGTGCCATAGACAGTTCTTAAAGTGAACGCAGCCATTTGTGTCAATCATTAATTCAGTTGTCATAACAACATAATATAGCATTAATTGTAAGCAATCAGAATTAATAGCCTATGTATTCAATTCAGTCTGGACTATAAAGACTATCCAGTGTTAATTTACATTGGATTACTTTATTCAGTATCTGTAGTATTTCTAACATACCAAAAAAACTACCCCAAAATGTCTCTTTAATTTTGTCTTTATTCTATTGCATTTATTTGTTCTTCTTTTTTCAATTTAATTCAAAGATTGAAATCGAGCTTCCATGTGTAAACTCTTAACAAAAAATATACATAGGCCTAAACATTTAGGTAAGATCATCAATGTAATAAAAAAAATGTCTAATTTTGTATATTTATCTATATCTGTCGTAAACAGAAAATAACCTGATCATGTTTGATCAAGGAGTACAACTGTTCTGACGTGTCCAATTTTCAGCATCAATTTTGCATCTTGCATTAAAATCCTATTAATATCCTATATTAATATGCATTTAGTGTATAGTGTAACTAAAATAAAAAGAGTTTTATTTACAGGTTTGTGGCTCTTAATAATAATTTCTTTGTATTATAACCACAAGTAAACTTATGTCCACTGTTCTTTTTTTATATAAATAAAGGATTTGTATTACATCTATATTCATTCAGAAAATTGAACCGAGAATCGAAATCGAATTGATCTGAGGGCGTTCGAATCGAAATTGAACATGTGAATCAATACCCAGCCCTAAAATTTTTGTCCTCGTCCCTACCAATTTCAAAATCAAACCTACGCCCTTGGGTTTGTCCATATTTGACCCAAATTTGGGTTAAACAACCCAGCATTTTTAGAGCGTAGTTGATATTAATTTCAAAGTTTACTGATACGTCATTAAAAGGTTGTATTTGTTAACATTAGTTAACAAAACATGAACAAACTATGAACAATAACTAAAATATAAAAAATGCTGGGTTGTTTTAACCCAATTTTGGGTCAAATATGGACGAACCCAAATGTTGGGTTAAAAATGCAATGTAAAAATTTAACCCAACGGCTGGGTTTGTCCATATTTGACCCAAAATTGAGTTAAATTAACCCAGCATTTTTTAGAGTGTAACATTAACAAAGATTAAGTAATAAAATGCTCTAAAAATGTAATGCACAAAAAATTGCTGGGTTGTACAAATTGTGGGTTTGTCCATATTTGACCCAAAGTTGGGTTAAAAAAACAGCATTTTTAGAGTGTAACAAATGAACTGAAGTTAACCTTAGTGTAAAGTGTTACCCTTTTTTTAAATCGAGAAGGTTTGTCTCTGACGGGGAATGAAAAGTGCCCCTGATGTTAGTGTGTCTCAGTTTGCAGTTTAATTACTATAATCAAGAACATCCCAGCATGCATTTCTCTGTCAGTCTAACTCTCCGGTTCTCTCACACAGGAAGCTGGTGTGTATAACAAGGTTTGGTATGCCGGCAGCTGTGACCGCAAGACGGCAGAGGACGCTCTCATCCGCTTAGCTAAGGCATGTCCGACTTGCACAAAACAACACTGATGCATTTTACAAAGCGTCATTGAATGACATTGCATTAGAAATTCCAGCAATAGAACACTGATTATATTATATTTGTTCCTTTTTTGGAAAATCACATGAACACTTGTAATGAATTTTTTTCTTTTGCTACTGGGAATGGGTGGAAAAATAGTTTACGTTCGCCACTATAGACTACTTCTGCTTCTGAGAACCCCAAAAATGTGAAACAGGTTCATGAACTCAAGATGCACCAATATATTCAAAACAAGAAAATATAAACCATGCATTGACAAAACTGTTGGCAGACATTAGAAATATGGAACAAACACGGTTATCAGACAATGCAGATAATCGTAAAACACACCGGCTGCCATTATTCCTGTAGCTAAAACAGTAGAGCATGACGCTTGCAACGCCTAGGTCACTGGGTTCGATTCCCTGCATGAGCTGCTGATCAATGCAATGCAAGTCGCTTTGGATAAAAGCATCTGCCAAATGCATGAGTGTGTTTGAGATGTAGCTAATCCGTATGCGGCTGTTTGTCTGATTGTATTTCAGGACGGGACGTTCCTGCTCAGGAAGAGCTCTGGTGTGGACGCACAGCAGCCGTACACACTCGTGGTGTTTTACAACGGCCGAGTTTACAACATCCCCGTCCGCTACATCGCTTCCAACAAACAATATGCTTTGGGGAAAGAAAAACAAGGAGAGGAGGTAAAGAAGTGATACACTGACCCTAAAAAGAATTTAGACACTTCAAAAAAAAGTTTAAAAACTTAGTAGTTTAGTCGTTTTTTTTAGTTTTTAAGTATCTGAACCCAAACTTTAACAGAGATTGCATAAGGAAATATATTTTTTTTTACATGATGGCAAACTCTATATTTTTTATTTACTTCTGAACTATATATTTATGCTGTGTTTTTGTGGATAATTAGTATTTTTTTTACCTATTTAATGCACAATTAGCTACTTAAAGAGGGAACTTTATTTTTGTTGTGTGCTCGGATAAAACATTTATAATAAATGCTGCAATATTCAATAAAAATATGCAATATGCAAAAAAAAAATGCAATATGCAATAAAAAAAGAATTATCAATGCTCACGTTTAAGTTGCATTCCATTAAGTGTGTTATATTTTTTTATTTACTTCTCAACTATACATTTATGCTGTGTTTTTGTGGATATTTAGTAGTTTTTTTCCGATTTACTGCACAATTACTTAAAGAGGGAAGTTCATTTTTGTTATGTGCTCGCCTGCTCGGATAAAACATTTATAATAAATGCTGCAATATTCAATAAAAATATGCAATATGCAAAAAAATGCAAAAAATACAATATGCAATTAAAAAAGAATTGTCAATGCTCACGTTTAAGTTGCATTCCGTTAAGTGTGTTAAATTTTTTATTTACTTCTGAACTATACATTTATGCTGTGTTTTTGTGGATATATTTAGTAGTTTTTTTCCGATTTACTGCACAATTACTTAAAGAGGGAAGTTCATTTTTGTCATGTGCTCGGATAAATCATTTATAATAAATACTGTAATATTCAATAAAAATATGCAATATGCAAATATGACAAAAAATGCAATAAAAAAATAATAGTCAATGTTTTAAATTGCATTCTGACAAGTGTGTTATATTTTTTATTTACTTCTGAACTATACATTTATGCTGTTTGTGTGGATATTTAGTAGGATTTTACTGCACAATTGCTTTAATTTTTGTAATGTGTTTGGATTAATCATTTATAATAATTGCTGCAATATTCCATTAAAAAAAAGAGTTTTATGCTCACATTTAAATGGTAGGCCTACTGCATTTGTTGAAACGACTAGAGGTAAAGTTCTGAAAGTGAACTATCATCTGTCTTTACTCTCCAGCATTTCAGCAGCGTTTCTGACATGATTGAGAACCACCAGAAGAGTCCTCTAGTGCTGGTCGACTCACAGAGCAACACCAAAGACTCCACCAAACTCAGGCATGCAGTGAAACCATGAAACAACAACAGCAACAAGAGCGCGAATCTGACGAATATAGTTACTGTACTGACCTGACACAACTGTGCGATAGTTTCACATCTTACCTGTATAGATGGTGGAAACAGATATCTTGCTGCTACTTTTATAACTTATTTTAGTGAATGACCGGGCCGTTGGCACATGATGGCGCGCGCTGCGTGCGTTTCCAAAACAGAATTAAAACAACGCGCTATTTTTAATATGGCGCGACGGAAAGCGAGACGCAGAAAATTCCATTCGAGATAACAACATTGCATTGATGAGAGAAGTCCGTGTTGCAACGCATGTTTACATTTAGAAACCATCTATAAAAAATACAGCAGCAGAGAACAGCGCCATGTTAAGATATGCATATATGCAGATAAGGTACAGTTGTACAGTTTATGTTTATATGTTGTTGAATCATTGATAAACATCTTGTTTTATATAAAGTGTGTGGAGGAAAAAAAATAAATATGAATCTTTTTACCTAAAGTTATTGTGTTGTTTACTATGTGAATTACATTTAATTTACATAAGGTGGACTAGTCACGTGAGTTAATGAAAAATATTCTTTGGAGCATGCAGTGAGTCAGATCTACAGATAACAGTATGCCTATATATAATAACAATATATTGTAAAAAAAAAAAATGGCATGATTAAAAATGACTTCTTTGTAACCACAGTTACTTTTTTATTACTTTTATTATTTATTGTTACTTTTTAGGTTGCAATAACTGAAAACCTTATGAGCTACTGAAAATGTAATAGGCCTTCTAGATTTGATCAGTTGACCTGCTATATATATATATATATATATATATATATATATATATTAGTGCTGTGCAAAAATTAATTGCGATTAATCGCATCCAAAATAAAACTCTGTGTTTACATAATATATTTATGTGTGCTATATATAATTATTTTGCATGTATGAATACACACTAATGCCTGAATATATTTAATAAAATGTGTTATTCATATATAAAATATTTCTATTTATACAATTTAGATTATGTATATATATATATATATATATATATATATATATATATATATATATATAGAATTTAAGTGCAAATAATTCTTAAATATATACATGCATGCATAGGTATTTATATATACAAAATAATTATATACAGCACACACAAATATATTATGTAAACACTGACTTTTATTTTGGATGCGATTAATCGTAATTAATTTTTGCACAGCCCTAATATATGAAGAGTTCAGATGCAAAAGCCTCTAAATGCCATTTGAAATTTTCTTCTAAAATGATCATTTTTATCAAGCTTGTATATTTGAGTTCAGTAATTTCACTTAAATGGCAATGAAGACTACCTGTTAATTGTCATTTAAGTGAAATTACTGAACTTAAATATACAATTTTGATAAAAATGATCATTTTAGAAGAAAATTTCAAATGGCACTTAGAGGCTTTTGCATCTGAACTCTTCATATATATATATATATATATATATATATATATATATAATATTCGAGTTAAAAGCCCAGTTCCATAATGCATGTTCTCAGTGTTTGGGTTAAGGCATTACGAGTAACATGATGGTTATTGTGGTTCTAGACTAAATGTAAGCATGCATTTACTCATCTCACTTGCACAAAAACAGATTCCATATTCCTCAAAATGAATAAAAATGTCAAAGAAAACTCTTAGCAAGCCCCTGCCCGGCAGTAATTAAATGTTATATATTTGATGCATTAAATCTCACTTTATTAGCCTATGCCGACGTGACCTGCTCCCTCTACTGGACAGGTGAGGATCTGCACGTCCTTCGACCTGAGGCTTATTCATCTCACTTTGGCTGGGAAAGCGCCTTTAGATTTGCCAAACATAGAATTTTTTGTTTTTAAAAACAAACAAGCAAGCCCAGGTTATACAAAGTAATGCAAAAGTTACTTATTACTTTAAATAAAAGTTAAGTTTTATGGGAGTAGCGCAATATCGGAGCGCATATACTTTTAAAAGTAATGTCCCCAAACACTGCATGTTCTCTCTAGCAAAAAAAGTCTTAAATTAGGCTCATTTTGTTGAACTATCCAACTAAAACTATCACCAGATTTCTTTTTTTAGAATACAAGTGTACATAAATTTAGATTAGAGTTTGATATGCAAAACTGTGTTTCTCTTAAACGGCTCAAAATAAAACAAAAAAACAAATGCATGTTCAAAATAATTATCTTGATTTATTGACTGATCTTCTAGAGGCACTTCTACAATATACAGCAGCACAAGGTGTCATTCGCAGCTGTTAGTGCTTATACCAGTGTTTAAACATCTATACAAACATAGGAGACACATTTTCTTTGGTTTTCATCAAGTTAAGTGGATCACAGTCCTGGAATAAAGACCATCTTCACTGTTAAGAGCTTCAAACTTTGCAGTGCAATCAAAAGTGGGTCTCATTTTTAGTCGGTGAAAATAAACCCGTTACTCACGAAATTATGATTCTGATCAGATATCACTAAACTTAAAAAATCCTTTGGTTTCATAAATGAGACTAAAATGATCGACTGACTGAGACCACAACATCACAGTTTACATGACTGTTTAACATGTAACGTATAGCCAACTGCACGCTGAAAAAATAAATAAAGACAATTAGCATAAATACAAAGTGACGCTGCGAATGCTTCTGTATACAGGTGTCGTTTTAAACCAATGCTAAAGCACCTTTGAAAGTCATTTACAACGGATCGACATTCAAAAGCCTAATTAAAGTCGATTAGTAAAGCAAAACAGCTTCATATCCGTTTCAAACACCAGACATAAAATAATAAAACAATGAATTCAAAGCTATTTAGACAAACAAATGTCTAGAATCAATTCACTCTATTAGTATTAATCTTACAGCAGTGGAATATTATTATATTTCCTGAGGTCTTTGCAATAATCTCTGATGTATCACAGTACGAGAGGGATTTGGTCTGACACAGTGATTTTTAACATATTAACTAATGCTCTGTACTTTTTCACATTGCGGAACAAAATAAATAATGCTGACTTGTGTCAACGTGAGTATTCAATCATATAAATTGCCACCCAAAATGGGTTTAAAATATGAATTAAATCTCAAATATCCTCAGATTTGGACCTGTTTTTCTCACCCTGAGATTTGCATTTTGAGATTACAAGCTGTTGTAACTTTTATTCATTTCCAGGACATTAACTCTTCACATCAAGAATTTAATTCCTGTTATCTGCAGATATTGTATTTTCACTATAGGCTGCCATTCGAAATCACTTGTTGATATCAAGAGTAGATTTTTAACGAGTAGAAATATCATTTTTGATATCCATAACTGCACTGTTACAGGTAAAAATGTGAATTATTGATATCAACAATTCAATTGTCACTGGTTGAAATGTCTATTATTGATATCAACAATTCAATTGCTGCTAGTAAAAATGTATTTTTGATATCAATATTATTTCATATATCTAAAATAGCTTTCTTACTAGTAACAATCACATTCATGATATCAGAAATGAACATTGTCACAAGTAAAAATTCAAAAATGAAATATCAAGAATAGACCTTTTTTACAAGTAGAAATATCATTTTTTATATCAATAACTACATTATTACAGGTAAAAATGTGAATTCCTGATGTCAACAATTCAATTGTCACGAGTTGAAATGTCTATTCTTGATATCAACAATTCAATTGCTGCTAGTAAAAGTATTTCTAATGTATTTCTGACATCTAAAATAGCTTTTGTACTAGTAACAATCACATTCATGATATCAGAAATGAACATTGTCACAAGTAACAATTCAAAAATGAACATTTTTACTAGCAGCAATTATCAAGAATAGACATTTCAACTAGTTATAATACTACGAATTTGCATTTTTACTAGTAACATTATAATTATTGATATCAAAATTGATATTTCTACTAGTAAAAAATCTATTCTTGATATCAACAATACAATTGCTGCTAGTAAAAGTATTTCTAATGTATTTCTGAACCTAAACAAGCTTTTGTACTTGCAACAATCACATTTCATGATATCAGAAATGAACATTGTCACAAGTAAAAATTCAAAAATGAACATTTTTACTAGCAGCAATTATCAAGAATAGACATTCCAACTAGTTATAATACCAGGAATTCGCATTTTTACTAGTAACAATATCATTATTGATAACAAAATTGATATTTCTACACGTAAAAAATCTATTCTTGATATCAACAATTGATTTTGAATGGCAGCCTGAAAACACAACTACAGATATCTTGATATTAAAAATTGAATTGTTGATATAAAGAACTCACATCCAGGAAATGCTAAAAGTTAAACCGGCTTGCGATAGATTCACAGCACTTCTTAAAAATGGCGAATGCGATTCCTCTATCTGTTAAAGAGCTGTTCCCAGCCTCGGGTCGCTTCCATTAGATGTCTCTGTCCGTGTCCCACCCACGCTTCCTGGTTCCTAAAAATCCTCCCGCAAAACCAGCATCTGAACGTCGGCTGAAGCACAACACGCTCTGAGACTGTCGGCACCACGGTGTATTTCCGTCCACACACTCTTTTAAGCCTCAGTTTCAAGCTGAACCTTTCCTTAACCGTCCCGTTCGGCCATTCCCTCCTGAAATGGGATGCATGGCAATCCCCGATGAGGTTATTCGAGTCATCGTCGTTTAAATCTGAGAGGGCTCGGAGAGTTTTGCGTGACAGAACGACCCGTTGCACGGCGTCTTTGTGCTTGTGGACGACTTTCATGATGTTCGTCACTTCGGGAATCTCAGTGTCGGGATGGTTGAGAACTATAACCGGCTGGTTATCCCGTGGGATTTGAACGGATTGTGCGGCGCTGTAGGGAATCAGCCGGAGGGTTGTGGGAATGTCCCGAGCCACCGGTTGCCAGCGGAGGTCTGATCCTGTGACGTCTTCGGAGGCTCGAGGCGAACGCTTCTGGGATTTACTGATTGGAGAGTCCGGAGAGGACGTTTCTCCCATGCGCTTTCTGTTCAGTGATGCAAGAGGACCGCTCGACTCACATGTGGAAGAGTGTGAATCATCGGGAAAGATGATGATGCTGGTGTCGACTGGCGTGGATTGCTGGTTTGGACCTGATGGAAACAGAAGAATAACTAACAAAACATGCTTCGGCAAGCTAAATGTTTATGCATTCTAATAATTAATAATTAAAAATAAGAAATGTTAGCTTAGAGTATAAGCAAGCATGTTTAATCAACACAGTCTCATGAAGATGCGTATCTATAGCACGAATGTCATTTCTCGTGGCATTTATACGCCAAAAATGTTTTTTGCGTGCTTATGCTACACACTAAAAAACCCTGGGCTAGGTTTAGGAGTTCGTGCACTCTCAGAAAAAAAGGTACAAAAGCTGTCACTGGGGCTGCACCTTTTCAAAAGGTACACTTTTGTACCCCAAGGCTACATATTGGTACCTTAGTGGTACATATTAGCACCTGAAATGTACATATTAACACCTGAAATGTACATATTAGGACCTAAAATGGAGATATTAGCTCCTGAAATGGACATATTAGCACCTAAAATGTACATATTAGCACCTGAAATGTACATATTAACACCTAAAATGTACATATTAGGACCTAAAATGGAGATATTAGCTCCTGAAATGGACATATTAGCACCTAAAATGTACATATTAGCACCTGAAATGTACATATTAACACCTAAAATGTACACATTAGGACCTGAAATGTACATATTAACACCTAAAATGTACATATTAGCACCTGAAATGTACATATTAACACCTAAAATGTACATATTAGGACCTGAAATGTACATATTAACACCTAAAATGTACATATTAGGACCTGAAATGTACATATTAACACCTAAAATGTACATATTAGCACCTAAAATGGAGATATTAGCTCCTGAAATGGACAAAAGTTTACCTTTTGAAAAGGTACAGCCCCAGTGACAACTTTTGTACCCTTTTTTCTGAGAGTGTGCGTATTACACGCCAAAAAGTGCGTATCATATGCACGCGAAAAACACGCAACATATACACGCAAAAACTGTTTTTGGCGTATAAATGTCACGAGAAATGACATTCGTGCTATAGATACGAACTTTCATGAGTTCGGGCTCGTTTAATTGCTATATTTTACTCTGAATCAACATACGCCAATTATACAATTGTCTATATGTCATAATCATTTGTTAACAAACAACAAAAGTATTCATATGATGTCATTAATAGGCAACGTATGGTCTGTGTCCTGGTTAAGATTGCTTATTACTCTGGATTTAAACATTTTTGGATGCAAGTAAACAAATCAACAATATATATAACTTTGTTTAAGTGGTTTTTGAATATATGATTCAGAAACTTTGACCTGACCAAGTGTTTTTGAGCCATTCCATGTCCCCAGGACATTATATGTATAAAGTTGCATGAAAATTAACTCTAAAATACATTTTGTTATTAAGCAAAATGTCATGCACATTAAGCTATCTACAAATTAAAAATGTAAAATTAAAGACAATGACAGAGAACACACAAAAAATAGCATTTTCTGCATGTCCCAACTCTATCGCTAAACTTTACCATTAAATATTGTAAATAAAATCCTTCAGAAATCTGATTTTTCTTGCAGTATTGTGTGACTTTATATCCAAATTGCTTTAAAATGAAAAAGAAAAAAACATTTGATCTAATATTTTAGATGAAATACACATGTTAGTCATGTCCCCGGGTTTTCACTCAGTCCTGTTACACTATTACATCCCCCCTCTGAAAAACGTGGAATATTCCACAAGACACATTGCATCATCTGGATCTTCTGAAGGCAATGGGGCGACTATAAGTCACTCCTCTCATTTTCATTTCTGTATATTTGATGAAATCGTAACTATGAATGAGAAGGTCAATCTCAACATACAATCCTGTTACCTAAAAATTTTCTTAGATTTAATTTATTTATTTTAAAAATATTAACTTTTGGTAAGGCACTAGAAATGGCTCAGTGTCCTCACCCTATTAGCATCAATGCTATGTGGCCATATGCCATATTTTTGATAACTTTTTGCTTAAAAACTCAATCCTGTTACTTTCAATCCTGTTACTATTTTTTTCTTTTTCTAAAAAATAAAATCACTATTTTTATCAATTTTGTTTGGCCCATAATTTATGCAATTATTTAACAAATTAATTCTAAAAAAAATTATAACCTTGAGGCTTCAGTCGTCTTTAAAATGAAAAAATGCCTTTGTGTTTTTTTTAATCAAAATACACCTTGCTTTAATAGTGATTTATTGGCTTTTTTGAACTGTGGTGGAAAATTTTAAACTGAATATTAAGCTAACCATGTTTTAACATTTGACCTCATTTAACCAGCTAAATCTCTGATACAATGTCCAAAGACATTCTGTACTTCAGATGAATGTATGTGTGTCAAACACCTGACTGTGTGTATAAATAACAAATATGGGAAATGGAACTAGACAGATGACTAAGATAGAATCATTAAAACAAAGTCTCCTCTACCCAGTAACAAAACAGTCTACCTATGAAGAACCAATGAAATTAATTATGCCATATTCATTACGCCATACCTCCCTATTGTATAAAAGCGGTTGTATCAGTGTCTTCGGGGGGATTCTCAATGGAATTTGTCTGAGATCCACCGGCCTTGTTTTTACTTGGGAAGTTCTCTGAGTATTGCTCGAGAACTCTCCTGGCCGTAATTAAAAGCATTGAAAGGACATTTGCTGGAGTCTGTCTGTTATTTAAGCTGCGCAGCAAGAAGCTAGTTAGAATTATTAGTACCCAGCCAGACGTCGACTGTAGACGCGCTGAGGTTAAAGGATTAGTACCCAGCCAGACGTCGACTGTAGACGCGCTGAGGTAATAGGATTAGTACCCAGCCAGACGTCGACTGTAGACGCGCTGAGGTAATAGGGTAGGTTTATAGCTCAGCCAGACGTCGACTGTAGACGCGTTGAGGGAAAAGTATAAGACTTGGCCAACTAGAGTGAGTATTAGTGTAGAGTAGTCAGGTTCAGGGAAAAAAGAATCTATCACAATTTGGCGGGCCATCCAGGAGTCCTCGGAATCTCCCTCTGTCGGATGGACAGGGACGAGGAACCATGTAACATGCACGTCCATGCACATGCATGATCTTATCTTCACTCTGCCGTACTGTAGAACCCTGTTTCGACAGAGGGACATATTCCAGTCGGGCTAAAAGAACTAAATTAAGGTAGGATGACGGACCTCAGCACTTTTCCTTTTAAAAATGCTTCTAAATTAATGCAATTAATTAAAACATTTAACTGAAATTTGGCTTTTCTGTTAAGTAAAATTTTGAAAACATGATCAAATTTAAAAGATTTAGGATAAATTATGTTTTTACCTTAGCTATTAAGAGACTTTAATTCTGATTGAAAATATAGAATGATAAAGAGAAAATTAGAAATTATAAATGTTGAAACAAGATAAATCGATAAATTTAAAAAAGGCAAAAATTGTTAAAATTATAAAACATAACAATAGAAATATGCATTCTGAAAGAATTGGGACATTTTGAATCATAAAGAAACTTTTATATTTTAAACTTTGATTTATTTATGTATATGAGATGTAAAACCTAGGTGTTCTCAAAGTGATGAATAAATAGTACTATATAAATATTTATATATTAACTGCATGCGTGTAAATATTATATTTTCTATCTGAAGGTGTCTAGAATTTGTATCCTGTTATCCCTGGGAGACAGTGTGTGGAAATTAAATGTATCCATTTCAGAGATTCTAATGTGCATTATGCATTAGTATGAGAATGAGGTTGGGTGACCAGTTCAAATATAGATTCTGATTTGAATAAGCAAATAGTACATCTTACAGTAATTTTATTTTGGATTCTTAAAAAAGAAAAAGAAGGTACGTAAAAACTGTATTATAAATAGAGTTTTTTGTTTTCCTGCGTCTTTGCAAAGAAGAAATGCTTGCTTTTTTCCCCGCAATGAAGAACGCTTTTTAATAAAATGAGGAAATGCTGTTGATAACCAGATGAGATTTTTAGTTATTAAACTATAAGTTTAATTTGAGTTTTGCAGTTCTCTGAGTGTTCAGGGTTTCAGACACCTTGAAATGTTGGATGACTGGAGAAAGAGGAAGTGGTGCCCTCAGCTCCCCAGCTCCTAAAAGAGGAAGTGGACAGTTCACTTGAGGTGACAGTGACTTTTCCTAAAGACAATTTTTGCCATGCACAATGGAATTTTGTGCCAGGGTGGATCAAAAAGCCAGACCGAGAGTCTCATTACAGCCTGATGATCAAACATATCAGCCCAACAAGTCAACTGAACGACAATCCACACAGAAAATAAAGACTTCCATCCACTCACTGCCAGGTGCTGTATTTCTGATCACTACAGAGAACGTTTCAAATTTAGTTAATTATCATATTAACTTGATTTTTGTTTTTGATTATCCACTGGTTTCAGCAATTCTTCATATTTCTTAAACTAACAGTCTGCTTCCAATAGGGACCAGTCCAGCTGCCCTAATATAGGAAGTTCAAAAGCAGAATAGTAATAGTGAGAGTTTGACTCACCAATCAGGTAAAACACTGGGGCTGGATTTAATAGAGCAAAAAGCATGTATTTTGAATAGATTATAGATTATGTAGAATTCTCTGGAAAAGGAAATATAGGGCACAAAGAAAAGCAAAAATAATTGGTCACTCAATTTCATTTAAAAGTAATTTGCTGGATTCAATAAAAACAATGAATCTAATTTTAAACTTTTGAAACCACATGCTGTCATCACCAAAAGGGTACGAGATATAAATGTTTCATATTTGTCCATGGATCCGAGATTGTGAGAAGATCTCCAAATCTTCTTTTAAATAGCTTATGAGCAACAACAAAACATTTAAAAATGTAAATAATGCAATGAATGACAAATCGTATTTGAGAAATTAGAACTGGTTTTCTCAACTGCAACTCTAGTTCTATATGGTTATTATTTCAAAGTGTTTAATCTATTTGATTTTGAAAAGTTAGGTTTTTCAATAGGGGTTTGAAGCTACATTGTTCTCAAGGTTCGGTTCGATTACGGTTATCATGTAATCAATTTTAGTTCAATTCAATATCACAATGCATTATGATGCACTGCTTTCTTAATTTTCAATTTTCAATTTGGTTTCAAAAAGTGATGTGTGTGTTTGCCTATCTGGCACAAAGCACATATGCAACAAATGATATCAGAAAAGCGTCAGTACATTATAATTGGTTATGGTCTGTTACTGAACTGATACTGAATTGTCCTCATTTGCATAGCAACGCATTGTTGAAACGATTAAATTTGACACCGCTAGTTTTTAAGGTGTAACCTTGGCCACACAATTGATATCCTAACGTTTAGACACTGTTGCAAGGGGAATGCCACAGTGTGTCTACGTTCAGTAGCTTCCGTCGTGAAAGTTGTTACCGTTCGGGATTTAGTGGTATTCCACTCTATAATAGCCTATATATTCCCCATTCATTTCATAAACTGCTAAGGCAGACAAAAAGGTATGATTCTCTGGCCAGAGAGGGGTGTGTGTGAAAGTGTATGAATGTGGATGTGTGAAATAAGGTGTTCTGAGAGACACCAAGACAATTAAATATCAATTAAAACACCTGTGTCTAAATATATTAAGTGGGCCCACATGTTAAAATATGATCACAGGTTAAAATATGACCTCACAGGGTGAAAATAAAATATTGCCAATAAATTAACGGCAATGGATGTTTTTGGCTAACTATCCTGAATGTTTGAGTTATTGTAGTGGCAGAAAGAAACAGTGCCACATATGCGCAGCGTATAACTTTGGGAAGGCAGAGAGCAATCTTACCCTGTCCTCCCCATACTTATTTTTTTCCTTTTACAGGATGTCATGATGGATCTCATCGAGCAGAACTGATTCTGTTCCAAATGTATAAATATTGTCTTGTTACTGTTTAACATGAAATTTGACAGGTCTCATGAGAAAAGGAAGACCGGCCAGACAAGCAGATGAGTTAATATTTGCTGTCACTAACAAAAATAGTCAAGGTCTCCATTCACAGGTGAAAGCAGAAAGGAAATGGTTCACTCCACAAATAGGGTCCAGTGGGTGCGGTTGTGATCTGAGAAGGAATCCCACTACAATCAGTAAGGTTGGAGAGCGTGACACCTCCATCCAAGCATCTCACCTTAGCCTACACCAACCAGCCCTGAGCAACCCCACACCCAAACGCCGACAACAACACAGCCTGAAGTGGGGGATAAAAGGACGTGCTAGTAACGTACCTCCCTTGCCGACGAGGGAAAAACCTTACTACGGTTCGCAAAGAACCATTCTGGTGAAGATGGAACGTAAATGGGGCAACGAGATGATCAACACACCTGGAGAAAGATGTGGACCAATGGTTTAAGTTTATTTGTGTGATGTTTATAGGGCATTTCAGAATGTTTGTAAACAATGGGTACCGCGATACTTCCGGGTGGCAGAACGCGAGTTGCTTCTATTGACTAACTGAAGAGATCCAGTCGGCAACTGAACAGTTGCATGGTTAAAATCATTGTTGTTGATCAAAGTTGAATCTATGGCGAAAATATGTTGTGTTTGGGGTTGCGCCACCAGATATACAGCAAAAGGTGCAGGTTTTTTATCGATTTCCTTAAGAAAAGAAAAAAAAAATCCAGCGGAACCTGTGGGTGAGGAGGTTAAAGCCGTTAAAGCGAGTGAACGTCGTCAAAAGTGCATGTCGTCTTCTGCTCGATTTAAACCCAACCGTTTTAATACATGGGTCGTTATATAACTGACGTTCTCAACTGACTTAGTTATTTATATTACTTTCTTTGTTACTTTCTTTTGAGCGGTGAGTAAATGCTTCTTCATCGTAAATGCTTCTGATCGGCCATTGCGTTCAATAAATCACACATATGTTTGTGATTGGCTACATCGCTCATCGCTGCAGTCACGTTATAAAAAGAAACTCTGCCATGTAAATCATTTCTATTTTGTTTTAGTTGTTCTTGTTGCTTTTCTGCAACAGATGAATACAAATGTATTAGTTTTTTATTTGTTTTATTTATAGATATTTCTAGTTTGCGGGAGTCCCATGAATCGTTTTATTCTCCTGCAATCCGCACACACAGAGTGAATGCACCACTGCTCCCACTCGGCCATCAGATCTAGTCCCGCGCCGCGGTCTAGTGCGTTGGGAGTGCACGTCTCTAGATCAAAGAATCTAAGCTCTAATGATCATGTTAACTATGTCTGAATTTCCTCCACGTCTGTTTTTGAATCAACTGTTGAAATGTAGATTAGGCTACTGCCGACGGTGTGCCTCCCTCAATGCAATTTACTAGTGTTGCCATAGGGACGCTTTGGCTTTTGCCACCCGGAAGAACGTATATTATTGTTGTGACGTCATGATGAATTGTCGTATTGATGTTTTATTTTATTTCAATCAAACTGTATGACTGAGTTTTGAGATAGATCTCATGATTTGATTAATTACTGATTAATTTGAAATTATTTCAGGTAGGGATGCACCGATATGATCGTTTTGGCCAATACCGATAACCGATAATTCTTTACATTTGAAAGACGATAACTGATATATTGGCTGATAAATCTAAATTAAAAGTTTGATATATTTGATAACCTGGATGCATAAACAAATGGCTACAATAGTGTTCTCATTATAATGGCATGTATATTACAGTCTCAATTATAGTTATAAATGTACATTGCAGTTTGATCTGCGCACGCTAAAGATTAATATGATCGCCAGAAAAGCTACAATGATGCGAATGCTTAAGAGAACTTAACTCCATAGATGTGTTTTTTCCACAATGCGCTCGTCGCACTTAAAGCCACAATATGTATTTTTTTCTGCTTTAAAAATAGCAAAAATAACTGTATCTATGTTATATATTTCTATTAGATGTTTACTTACTACATTATCTCGACAGTTTCAACTTACTTTAAAATACGGAGAAATTTATAGTTTAATTCGAAGACACAGGAGGTTTAAACACTGGCGAACAAGAATTCACAACATTTTTTTGCAGGCGAGTTTTTATTATTCAGAACTATCAGCTGTTAAAGGCCGAATAGATCAATGCGATTTGAAAGATAGCTAAAGATGATGAAACTGACTCAAGGTTTTAAAGTTGTAAGGCAGTGTATTATGGTATGGTTAGTTTTACTACAGATAGAATTAAATTGCTGGAAGATAGAATGTTGGGAAGGAGATGAATAGATGAGAAGATGGTATGTGTATGTGATAACATTGGAAATTGGTTCTATTACAGCTTGGGATGTTGATTGAAGGAATATCTTGCAGGTAATTATAAAGTAAAAGATGAAAATGGTTAAAGATAACAAGTGGTATTAAAGTTACACTTAAGGGGATCATGCAGGTATGGAAAATTGATTAGGAGAATTAAAATTTAATATGGCCGCGTTTGTTTACGGCCAGAGAGGGGAACTGTGGTGGAAAATTTTAAACTGAATATTAAGCTAACCATGTTTTAACATTTGACCTCATTTAACCAGCTAAATCTCTGATACAATGTCCAAAGACATTCTGTACTTCAGATGAATGTATGTGTGTCAAACACCTGACTGTGTGTATAAATAACAAATATGGGAAATGGAACTAGACAGATGACTAAGATAGAATCATTAAAACAAAGTCTCCTCTACCCAGTAACAAAACAGTCTACCTATGAAGAACCAATGAAATTAATTATGCCATATTCATTACGCCATACCTCCCTATTGTATAAAAGCGGTTGTATCAGTGTCTTCGGGGGGATTCTCAATGGAATTTGTCTGAGATCCACCGGCCTTGTTTTTACTTGGGAAGTTCTCTGAGTATTGCTCGAGAACTCTCCTGGCCGTAATTAAAAGCATTGAAAGGACATTTGCTGGAGTCTGTCTGTTATTTAAGCTGCGCAGCAAGAAGCTAGTTAGAATTATTAGTACCCAGCCAGACGTCGACTGTAGACGCGCTGAGGTTAAAGGATTAGTACCCAGCCAGACGTCGACTGTAGACGCGCTGAGGTAATAGGATTAGTACCCAGCCAGACGTCGACTGTAGACGCGCTGAGGTAATAGGGTAGGTTTATAGCTCAGCCAGACGTCGACTGTAGACGCGTTGAGGGAAAAGTATAAGACTTGGCCAACTAGAGTGAGTATTAGTGTAGAGTAGTCAGGTTCAGGGAAAAAAGAATCTATCACAGAACATATCATCAACAATTTCTTCAAAATAAACACTTAAAAAACAAAGGAATTAATTGAAATGCTTCTAAACTTGCTTTTTAAATGACATGATTTTCAGTATCAGGATTGAGAAAACATGCGTCCTTATTCGGCTTAAACCTTGTAAAAAAATAAAGTTGCCTGAGATTGGCCAATGCACATTTTTAATAGTTAAATATGTATAGTATTAGATTTAATGTTGAAAAAGATCAAACATAATTTTTTTTTTATTTTTGAAGAGTTACAACAAGCAAATGTCACCCATTCGGTGGAATGGCCCTTTTGTCTTTAAATAAATGCTAATTAGGGCTGTAGTCAACCAAAGAAATCCTTAGTCGACCAAAGTCTTGTCCTGCGCAACGATTAGTCGACTAAAAAAAAAACGTGACGTTTTGATTGAACATTTTTTAACAATTGTCATTGACTATTTATAAAACAACAACGAAAAAAGATCACAAATAAATAAAACTATAATAATAATACAGTTATTTGAAAATAAGTGATTTTTTAACTGCAAAAAGTGAGGAGCTCTGTCCTAGGTCTATAGTAACAGTCACAATCGCGCACCTGACCACATCACACGCTTCAAAAAAATATAACTGCTATCTGCCACATTATGAAAAATCCTAACAAAAGCTTTCGTTTATACAGGCTTTATATTCTTCTTTACTTTCAAAGCTATGGATTAACTTTCGTCCTGACGATCAAGGCGTTTTTAAACAACTCACAAAAAACCCAAATAGCCTAAAAACAATCATAATAATAGGGTGTAGGGCCGCGTATAGGTTTATTTTCGTTCTGTTGCATTATTTAGGCTATTTTCAAATGATTCAAGTGTACAAATAAAACGTTCAGCGTTCTAACTGAATGAATACAGCATCCCTTACCGAGCGCGAGCAGCAGCGCAGCCGGCCACATGCGGTTCTCGAGTGTATTATGTGTGTGCGCTAAACTGTGGCGCTGTTACAAAAATAGCCTAAATTCAAGCATTTTAAAGTTGGGGACAAAACATAGGCTAATTATATTTAGAATACTTTATAACTGCTTATAAAGTAATAAATATCAAGGATTAAATTATTGAAAAATTCTTTCTATTGGTTAAAAAAAAAAATGCGACTGGTCGACCAATAAGAATGTCAGTCGACCAGGACGGCATCGACCGATTAGTCGACTAAACGACTAAAGTTGACAGCCCTAATGCTAATGCGACCTTTTTACACACAAACTGAACAAAATTACTCATAACTTGCTAATTTGTTGACCTAAACTGGCATTATACTAAGTGACAGATATTCAACATAATTCATCAAGGACCACTAATCTGAGAACTCTGCTCATATTTATTACCATTTTCTAACAATAGCGAATAAACTGATCATGTGAGACTGAATATGAATTTAGATTTGACTGCATATCCCTTTGAACACAATTCCACAGAAATTTCCATTGCATTTGAAAGGCTTAAAACATTTCCAAAACTGTTTTCCAAAACAAGTACACTTCAGCTTATCGCTTACCTCCAGTGCACGTTAAACCCGGCAGAGGTTCATCAGTCTGATCCACTCGCTCTTCATCCAGCGAAAGACTGTGTGTTGTTAAAGGCGTCTGATCCAGGTCTGGAGCGCTTTCCCTCTCACACTCGCGCTGACCCACCGGGACCGGAGTCTCCCCGGGGTCCGAGTTGTTTGTGCACTCGTCAGCACGGCTGTGAAATAACATGCCCTCATCTTCACTCCGAAACTGACACGACGTCTCAGACAACTCCTTCAGGGGAGATCTAGAGGGTGGACTAATGCAATCAAACCCAGAGATGGAGCACGAATCTGTGTTTGAATGAAGGTTTGGATCCGGTGTGAGGTTGTGTTCGTTATCGAACGCGGCACTGAGGAGTCGAGAACTACATCTCTCTTCCGAAGAGCCTGCGTCTGAGGTCAGATCACTGGGACAGCCCGAATCCCCTTGGCATGCGGTGAAGTTCTCCTCGGATTCACTGAGGGCATGAATATCCACTTCGGAGCAAGAATGCATTCGCTCCGCCTCGGTTTCGGTCTCGTTAATGGGTTCCTGATTGCCGTATTTTTGTTGGCCGTTTATCCTTTCAACCACCGAAGACAAAAAGTCCCGCTGAGCGACGCACGTCTTTTGTTGGGATGTCACCTGAGCATGGGAACAGTTTCCTGAGGAAGTATCGATTGGTTTCACAGCGTGAGGTTCAACAAGATCCGATTCGTGCTTGTTTGAAGGAATGACTTTGAGGACTAAGTGCTTTTTGCCGTCCACCGTTTTGAACCCGACCACTTTCGTAGTGCAATCTGGGGGGACGGTAATGTTGTTCTTCTTCATAAGTCCGGTTAGCTTATCTTTTCCACTTCGCTTAGCATCCCGACAGGGTGCCGTCGGCACGAGAGGAACAACATTAAGCTCGCTTTTGAGGGATATAGGCCACTTATGACCTGTCCTTTTGAGAAAATGCTGGGTTTCCTTTAAGGTCTTCTCTGTATCCATTAAAAAGCAATGGTTGTCCAGGAGGTTGGGTGTGGATAATGGTAATAATTGGGATGCCCATTGGGGTTCTGGTTTTGGAAGCGATATCTTGAACTCTTGGGACGGGTTATTGTGTTGTTTGCAGACTTGTGCCCGCGTTCTCCACCAATCTCGCCTCCTCCACCTTTGGCGACACGCGGCAGCCATGTGCTTTAGGAGATTTTTGTTTTTTTGTAAGTTAATGCTTTCGATTGGCGCCGAACACGAGTGGCATATAAACTCCTCGATCTCTTGAATGGAGAGTTTGCATTTCGGGCAGTGGTACTGACCATTCAGAGAATGGCGAGTTTGACAATGTTTGGTTAGTTGGGGAAGCGTTTGCTGGACGTCGTCGTTGCAAATCTCACAAGCGAACAAACAGTCCTCGTGACGCATTCGGTGCCGTTGAAGCGTCGTGAACGCTGACGTCGAGAAACCACACACGTTGCATGGGAACATCGGCGGGCTTCCTTTGCCTCCGTGGACCATCGTGAAATGCATCGTTAGTTCGCCGGGCGTGAAGGAGATGCCGTCGTTGCACGTAGAGCAGACGAATTTATTCACAAGGTGTGGTTTCTTCAACTTTGTTGTTTTCTGTTCATGCGGCGTGTCGTTCTTCTCCTCTTTCACAGTGTTTTGTTCATTGGGGAATGAAAAGGAGGACTTCCTGAGACGCAGGCGTTTATGCCAAATGCTCCTCTCTTCATTCCCAACCTGAGCGTCGGGTTTGGCGTCGACTCTGTCCATTTTGGATGCACAGAGCCCTATACAAGACGAGGAGAAATGTAACATTTAGATAACAGGGCTAGATCGTGCTTAAAACTCAACAATCGACATAAGAATTTGTATTAGAGCCAGACCGATATATCGGCAGGCCAATATTATCGACCGATATTAGGCATTTTCCAAACTATCGGTATCGGCAGTTATAATTGGCTGATAAATGAATATCTCAAAAATAAAATAAAAACGGACAAATCACGCACCAGTTATACAACCTGGTTTCATTAGAGCAAGTCATGATGATGTAGAGCCAGACCGATTTATCGGCAGGCCGATATTAGGCATTCTCCAAACTATCGGTATCGGCAGTTATAATGGCCGATAAATGAATATTTCAAAAATGAAATAAAAACGGACGAAACACGCTTGAACCATGTCGTGAGTGTTGTGTAGTTTGTCCACCAGAGGGCGCTCTACACTGTTCCTGTTGGCAACACTCGTTGAGTTGGTCACGAGACATACATCGCTTGAATAACAATTAAAAGAACATCCCCAACAGTTCTCTAAACTCAAATAAGCATGACACAATTTGTAGTTTCCTTGGCCTGTTATATTGAAAAAGTATGTTTTACAATTTGCAGTATGACGTAATCCATTGCTAAATTATGGTTCTTCACAGCTAATGCCACTATCATCAGTCTGCACTC
Source organism: Cyprinella venusta (assembly GCA_038021265.1). NCBI lineage: Eukaryota > Metazoa > Chordata > Actinopteri > Cypriniformes > Leuciscidae > Cyprinella > Cyprinella venusta. Next base: position 36,713,323 of record CM075869.1, on the reverse strand, counting down.
TTAGAAGAAAAGGTTCTATGTAGAACCTTAAAAGGTTCTAAAGTGCTACGTATTTGGAACCCCTAAAATGTTCTATATCAAAATTCAAGATATGGGGGTTAGAAAATGTATATATTTATATCATTTTATGTAGTTAATCAATATACCACGAAGAGTGCCATTTCAGATTTTCTCCTTCAAAAATCAGCATGATTAAAATGTGATATTAATTTTAATAAACAATAATTTAATTGCAACTACAAAATATTGGAGAATAATGTAATGATATGAATGAAAAATAGCCTATAAAGAACCATTGTGCCAAACGGGTTCTTTCTTGTCATTATAGAACCTTTTTTAGCATAAAATGTAATTTGGAGTTGAGTAAAGAACCCTATGATACATATATAGAACCCTTTTTTCTGTTGTGACAATAAAAGAAAGATTCTTTTTAAAATGCATTATCATATAATTTTGGTTAAAACTCACAAATAACTAATGTTAGGGAAATCTGTTAATGTTTTGTTGCGCCTTTCTGAAATAAATAAAATATCGGCCGATATATCGGCATATCGGATTTTAAAACCAAAAAAATATTTGTATCGGTATCGGCCTTCAAAATCCTTTATCGTTCGGGCTCTAATTTGTATCATACTTAATAATCAATGTTATTATATTTTCACCAATGGTTCTGGTAAAAAAAAGTATCTTCTGCTCATCAAGGCTTCATTAATTTGATCAAAAATACAGTAAAAAATTGTGAAATACTAAAATAGCTTTTTTCTAAGTTAATATATTGATGATTTTTGTGATCAAAGCTGAATTTTCAGCATCCCAGTGTCAGAAATCACTCTAATATGAGGATTTGATGCTCAAGAAACATTTATGATTATTATCAGTGTTACATTTTTGCAATTAAATATTTATTTAATATTTCACACTAATACTGTTTTTACTGTATTTTTGATCCAAAACAATGCAGCTTTTGTGAGCAGAAGAGACAATTTTAAAAAAACATTAACATATTTTACCGACACCAAACTTCTGAACGCGTGTGACGTGTTGTTAAAACTGTGCTCGTTTATTACATTTACTCTTGTAATTTTGAGTAATTATTGCAATGAATGATGTGAAAATGAAAAATTAAGTGCATTTTTGATCAAAATCCATGAGCTTTCTACACACATATAACAAAAAACAAAATGAAAAGACTGTCATATATACAGTAATTACACAACATGTTCAAGGACGTCTTTGAGAACAAAACCAGATTACCTGAAGACTACAACATATTAATTACAATTCAGTGTGTTTGAATTACCCTATGTGTGTGTTCAGTACTGTGTAATATGGTATTACCATGATCTTTGAACATGGTATCATGATGGTGCATTTTTTATTTATTACATAGTATATACACATAGTCCTCTTTTCTTTTTCAGGAACTATAATTCCTTAACATAAACATTTTCTGGTATAAGGTTAGTTTAAAGCAATGCAATGCTTATGCATCATGTGTGTAACAAATACACTGACTTTAATACCAGGATTCTTTAGGAAATGTACCATGGTAATACCATGGCATTCTGTAAAATACACTTTACTTCCATTGTAATATGAAAGCCTTTCAGTCCCATATGATAGGCTATACATCACAGGACCATGGAATTAAACATCACTGTATTGTACTGTTATGTAAACATACTTTAATACTAATCTTCCTCACATCTCTGTCTCACTCACATCGTACTGACCCATGCAACAAAGAAAGACATATAAGAAATGAATTAAAAGCAATCAAGGAGCACATACTAAACATGCATCTTGAACTGCACAAGTTAAAGTATAATCAGTTTGCACCTGTGGTTCAGTTGCCTAATTCCCCCTGTCACAATGCAATGAACGTGTTATAAAGTTTTAAAACACATTCAATGCAATGCAATCTAAAAAGCAAAGCAAATATCCTGCGATAGAGTTAACTCTAGTAACTATGCAGTCCTGCTTATGTAAAGTTGCCCAACAAACATGTTTCAAACTGCTATATCTGTCATGCCATTTGCGCGTGCGACATTGCATTCCCACTTGTAAAACTTTAAATCTTCTTCAAAGTCAACGTTTACGTAATGCATATGTGAAAACGCGTATATGTGCATGTAAAACTGTCGAAGGTGATCAGACTTACAGCGCTTTTCCGCCTCCCGTCCAACCAGAATCAGTCAACAGCGCACGGCAGCCATGACAGTTCAATCCGGGGACAAAAGCAGCTCAAGCCCGTGACAAGAGTGGATTACCTGCATGCCACATCACACTAATGCCTAATTGCATTGGCTAAATTGCATGCATTTTTTGATTCAACAATGCACGCTTTGTGAAACAAGTCGTTCGTTGCAACAGATTTGAGCCTGTGCACAGAGCAAAAAGACAGCATGTGCTTCCTCTTTCAACACAACTCATTCAGCACTGTTTATAACCACCGTATAGAGCCACTGTTAAACCTGATGTGTTGAGCAGTTTACTGCATGCTCTTTTGCCCAAAATAACAATGTGAGAAAAGTGCATTCATGCTTTATAACACTGCAGAAATTAATCAATTTAAGTTTATTTATTCAGATCTATTTATTTAGATGAATTCTGAAGTGAATTCCTTTTGGTGCAAGTAAATTGAATCTATTAGTATCAAACTTGTATATTTAAGTTCATTTATTTCACTTAAATGGTAATGAAGATTACCTATAATTGTCATTTAAGTGAAATTACTGAACTTCAATATACAAGTTTGATGACAATGGTCATTTTAGAAGAAAATTTCAAATGGCATTTAGAGGCTTTTGCATCTGAACTCTTCATATATTCTAATAATTCTACACTCCTACTGTGTAGTATATGCCTACTTCTAATGCATAAAATACATATCATCATATCTTTATTATTGCATTTGTATGGTAAATTGCATGGAATTGATGTGTCAAATAGGAGCTTTCGCTGTCGTACGAGCAGATTTAGGAACAGTTTCTCCCCATCTGCGGTCAAGATGTTAAACACTACCTCTAATTCTGAGACATTGCACTGAGCCCTGCTACTGCACTATTTATTTATATTTATATGTTGCAATTATAAATGTTTATGTTTCTTTTAAATTATTACTACTGTTTGCACTTCTGGTCAGATGCTAACTATGTTTCGTTGGCTTTGTACTCTGTATTTTGTCAATGACAATAAAATGAATCTGATCTGATCTGATCAAATTACTGTGTCTGTGTCTGTATGTGTGCATGTATATATGTGTGTGTTCATGTGTTTCTATCCCGGTGGGGACTTAAACCTGAATGCACATAGACTATGGGGACTCGTGTCACTGTAGGGCCCTAAATTGAGGCCCCTATGAGGAAACAATTTTACATACTTTATATATATATATATATATTATATATATATATATATATATATATATATATATATATATATATACTGTCTTTGTTACACACACATGTCTGGTTCACTATCTTTGGACTCTCCATAGATGTAATGGTCTTTATACTGTAGTGTACAAACTGTATATTATCTCCCTTTGCAATAACCCGACCGAAATATATAAATATAAATATATAAATATATATATATTTAAAATATAATTTATATATAATATTATATTATAATATATTATTAAGATCGCTATAATATATTATAATATTATAATATATTATTTTATAAATATATATATATATATATATATATATATATATATATATATGAAGAGTTCAGATGCAAAAGCCCCTGAGTGCCATTTGAAATTTTCTTCTAAAATGATCATTTTAATCAAGCTTGTATATTTAAGTTCAGTAATTTCACTTAAATGGCAATGAAGATTACCTATTAATTGTCATTTAAGTGAATTTACTGAACTTAAATATACAAGTTTGATAAAAATGATCATTTTAGAAGAAAATTTCAAATGGCATTTAGAGGCTTTTGCATCTGAACTCTTCATATATATATATATATATATATATATATATATATATATATATATATATATATATATATATATTTATATATATATATATATCTAATATAAAATTATATATATATATATATATATATATATATATATATATATATATATATATATATATATATATATATATTTATGAATGCAGAACGTTTTGTTTAGGGGTCGGGTTATTGCAAAGGGAGATAATATACAGTTTGTACACTACAGTAAAGACCATTACATCTATGGAGAGTCCAAAGATAGTGAACCAGACATGTGTGTGTAACAAAGACAGTCCCAAGCATTTTACCATAAAAATGAAACAGTATAAGATATGATATGTATGGCATGCAGTAGAAGTGCATTCGTACCCATGTATATTTTTAAAAACAGGGGTTATGAATGCCAATAAACAGATGTTAGTAGCACAGGAATACCAGCCATAGTTGAGGAGAGCTTGACCTCTAGTGGTGATGATATAGTGTTAAAACAGGCTCAAATACTTTTGCACTTTTACAAACAGCTATTACAGTTGTCACGTGCCAATTTATACAATCACATATTTATTTTCTGTGCAATTCTGTGATTAGTATTTCTTTCTCGCTGCATTGACAAAAGTTCCGTGACGCTGATGAAAGATGAGTTCTGATTGGTTGCTCTGTGGTTGTAAGGCGTCTTCTGATTGGCTGAGACTCTCCGTTACTCTGCGCGTGAACACAAGAGTGCTGAACTTACTCTGATTGTCCGAGTAGGTTTGTTTTGCTGCTGGTTTGAGTCGTGCTGTCTGTATGCAGGCGTCTTTGTGTGCGGTAAGCACTTCACTGACTCTTTAACACTTTTGAGGACTGTGAGTCAACTATTTGACATGAGTTTATTAATAACATTACACATTTGATTTAAACGTGGTCAGTGCATGCTAGTAAGTTGCATTAGTTCTCGTGACTTGTTGCCTGTGGTCTGCACTGAGTTGGTTTGACCCAATAGCTGTTGTTCACAATGAGGAAGACTCAGGCTTGTTACTCATGATTGAGGATAGTGTTGGACCAATCAAAACCTCAGTCTCTGCGTCATCAGTGCTGATTGTTGCTCAGGCTTTGATTTGTCTTGGGATGCATTGAGGTGCTTTTGCTCAATGAAGCTGATCTGATCTTCAAACCTCAAATATTCCAGGAGCCCAATGGAGCTGGAGGGTCAGTGGTGGAAAGGAGAACTTGCAGAGGACATCTATCAGGCCCTGCGTTACAAAGTTTGTATCTCTGTCATTATTTTGTTACTTGGTGCCACTGAAGTCATGCACAAATCAGTATTACAAAATTATTATTGGACAGGAGTGAAATTGACTATTTGGTTTGTGTGTGTGGCGTGCATGCATGCAACTTTACTGAATTTATGTAAATGCAACTTGCATGCATTAAAGTTGTATTTGCATGCATTCAGTAAAGTTGCACATGCATAAATTCAAGTTGCATTTACATGCATTCAGTGAAGTTGCATTTAGATGCATTCAGTAAAGTTGCACATGCATAAATTCAAGTTGCATGCATTCAGTGAAGTTGTATATATGCATCCATTTAAGTTGCATTTACATGAAATCTCTAAAGTTGCATGTGCATAAATTCAAGTTACATGCATTCAGGAAAGTTGCACATGCATAAATTCAAGTTGCATGCATTCAGTGAAGTTGTATATATGCATCCATTTAAGTTGCATTTGCATGCATTTAGTAAAGTTGCATATGCATAAATTCAAGTTGCATGCATTCAGGAAAGTTGTTTATATGCATCCATTTAAGTTGCATTTACAAGTTGCATATGCATAAATTCAAGTTGCACGTGCATTCAGTAAAGTTTTGAGATTTTTTTTTTTCCTGTGCAAAAATGCATGAATGTGCAACTTAACTCGGCTATTGCACAAATCAATATTCTAATTGCAGTGTGATTGTCTCATTGGTTGTCTTACAGGAGCTGCGGTTGCCTGCATATAAAGGCCAGTCCCCACAGCTGAGCCTCAGACGATATTTTGCAGACCTCATCGCTATAGTCAGCAACCGGTTCAAGCTGTGTCCAGCGGCCAGACACTTGGCTGTTTATCTGCTGGACCTGTTCATGGACCGCTATGACATCTCAGTACAGCAGCTGCACATGGTCGCTCTGTCCTGCTTGCTTCTGGCCAGTAAGACTTTACTCCTATTTATCGAACACAATTCCAGCTCTTAATGTGTATATGCACAAAACACACCACATAGTGCCATAAACATGTGCAACATGCAAACATCACTCACATTTACTTCTGAAAATGTAAACATGTAGTTGAAGAGACTGCAGTACGTCCGGGGCTTCATTTATAACCTAATAGACCCTGAAACAGGCATGGTAAACTCCATATGTGGTTATTTTGGGGAGGAGATGCATATTGCACACTTTCAGTAAGGGTCCTATGCATGGTTTTATAAATGAGACCCCTGACCCAACATTTCATGTTGTCTCATCTCACGAGTCTTTATCATCCAGGTAAGTTTGAGGAGAGAGAAGACCGCGTCCCGAAGCTGGAGACTCTGAACAGTCTGGGCTGTATGAGCTCCATGAACCTGGTTCTGACCAAGCAGGGTCTCCTGCACATGGAGCTGCTGCTCCTCGAGACCTTTCAGTGGAACCTGTACCTTCCCACGGCCGCCCACTTCATCGAGTATTACCTGCCAGTCGCCGTGAACGAGACGGACCTGCATGACGGCTGGCCGATGGCCTGCATGGAGAAAACCATGCTTTACATGTCCAAATATGCCGACTACTTCCTAGAGGTGTCTCTGCAAGGTGCGGCGTCCAGTCCTAAACTCAATTCAGTGATTTGTATAGCGCTTTTCACAATACACATCGTTTCAAAGCAGCTTTACAGAAAATGCACGAGTCCACATTACAATTTTGAGTGAATTTAAACAACGTGATAATGAATACTTGTTTGTTAACAAACGATTATGTCATTGAGAAAAAGGAGTTTGCATCGTGTAAATTCTCATGCATTGCATTTTCACCTGTACATGAACTACACGATCTGCAGAATCAGAATGTTTGTGTGTTTGTACTAAGAAAAAAACATTTCTTTCCTGTGTGCAGACCATGCATTTCTGCGGTTCGTGCCGTCCCTGGTTGCGGCGGCGTGTGTGTCGTCCTCACGGGTGATCCTGCGTCTGTCTCCGTCATGGCCTCCGCGTCTCCAGCGTCTGTCCGCGTACAGCTGGGACCAGATTCTACCCGCCGTCGAGAGACTGCTAATGTGAGTTTCAGCTTTTCAAAAGTGTCTTTTGTTCATCAAGGCTGATTTAAAAATACTGTATTATAAAAATATAATACAGTATTTTTATATATTTTATATTTAATAATATATTATATTTATAATAAATATATATATATATATATATATATATATATATATATATTAGGGCTGTCGAACGATTAATCGCATCCAAAATAAAAGTTTGTGTTTACATAATATATGTGGGTGCACTGTTAATAATTATTTTATGGATATAAATGCACACACATGCTTGTATGTATTTAAGAAATATTTTCATGTTTATACTGTATATAGATTTATATATAATTTATATTATATATAAATATAAATATTTAATATAAATAATATTTTTTCTTTAATATACATGCCTGTGTGTGTGTTTATATATATACAAAATAATTATACACAGTGCACCCACATATATTATGTTAAAACAAACTTTTATTTTGGATGCAATTAATCACGATCAATTGTTTGACAGCCCTAATATATATATATATATATATATATATATATTTTATAATATAATAATATTTCCTATAAAGATAGGAAATATTATTATAATTTAAAATGGCTGTTTTCTATGTGAATATATAGTAAAGTGTAATTTATTCCTGAATTTTCAGCATCATTACTCCAGTCTTCAGAGTCACATGATCCTTCAGAAATCACTCTAATATGAGGATCTGATGATCAAGAAATATTTATGACTATTAGCAATGTTAAAAACAGTCGTGGTGCAGTTTTGGGTAGCTAAAAAATAATAATTCTGTTCACAAAGGGTGCATTCTATTTAGAACCTTAAAAGGTTCTAAAGCGCTACGTATTTGGAACCCCTAAAATGCAATACATGTGAATGATCACAAAATTCAAGGTATGGGGGTTAAAAAATGTAATTAATCAATATCACACGAAGAGTGACATTTCAGTTTTTATCCTGCATGATTAAAATGGGATATTAAAATCTGCATGATTAAAATGGGATATTAAGTTACTAAAACAGTTTAATAAACAATAACTTAATTACAACTACAAAATGTTGCAGAATAATGTAATATATATGAATAAATAATAGAACCTTTGTGCCAAAAGTGTTCTTTCTTGTCATTATAGAACATTTTTTAGCATAAAAGTTCCTGTGGAGTTGAGTAAAGAACCCTATGCTACATATATAGAACCCCAATGAAACATTTCAGCATTTGATCACAGGAATAAAAATATGTTATCATAGAAAACAGCTGATTTACATAGTAATAATTTTTCAAAAATATTACAGCATTTTTAATCAAATAAATGCAGCCTTTGTGAGCAGAGACTCTTTTCACAAACAGTAAAAACTTAATTATTGCAAACTCGAGAGTATCTCTGATACTCTAACACTGTTTTGAGCTCATTGAAATGTTTCTGTCAGGTCCCAGTTTTGCTGAACTGTCCTTTTATGTCCTTTTAATGCCTTTTATTTCTAAATTATGACTATTTTTCACTCTCTCTCTCTCTCTCTCAGTGCTCACGACAGTGATGTAAAGGAAGCAAACAAGCAGAAATGCCAGCATCAACAGTCGGGGTATGCGGTCCCGGGTCAGAGCGGGTCTTTGCACCAGTACATGCAGCGTCCGAACACACAGTACATGCAGAACTGCCCGCCGGTCGTCGTTTCAGCGCAAGGGCCCGCAACATACCTGACGTCCACAGCGCCTATACATGGCCTGGGTCACACACAGAACATGGATGCCAAGGTGAACGTGCCTGCAAGAGCTTACCAGACCAGCGCTCTTTACCCCTGCTACGACAGGTGATCGCAACGGGACGGGGAAGCGGCGGCACAGGGGCGAGTTTGTATTTATTATGTGCAAATGTGGGATTGTAGACACTACTACCACTGCATTGCATTTACATGAGTGCATGCACACACAGCGTTACTGAATGTACATTACATTCTGAATCCTTGTGATTCGGGTGAAGATTTACATCAATAATGTCCATCCCAAATGTGCAATATTATAATGCTGTCATGCACTTCCCACTGAGTTTACTTCAAAGCATTATTATTTACAGGCGTCTTTCTAAATGAGGACATCATGGTAGTTTGAAGAAACTTGAGTACAAGGAAATACTGTTTTTACCAACACAAGCAAGTGTTATTTTGCTCTACCTCACTGAATGTAGACTATTATTGTCTTGCGACCTTAAAAATGCACTTTGGTATAGTGTTTTTCTTTTCTTTTTTTTTTTTTTTTTTTAATAAAATGCAACTTTTCTGTTGTATCTTCTTTTGGTGGTGTGCATTTACACTGAGGTTTGTATCGATTGATTATTAAATTCACCCTTCTCTGATTCACACAAACATTCACACATGCAACGTTTTGTCGTTATGAATATTTCTACCTCGACAGCTTTTTGTTTTGAGAATCACACACTGCAATTTTGATTCGTTTAATTGATGTTGAAAAGTCAAACTTGATGCATTTGTTCTGATGATCAGGATATGCGAGGGTGTTTTTGTAGAGTAAATGTTAATAAAAAGCTATTTGATTTATAATAGTGATGTAAATATTTGTTGCAGTTTAAAATGCAGTCTAATAATGAAGTTTAATCAAGCATTTCCATGAATATTGGACTTTTAATCTGGATTCTAACGCTTGCTATGTCCAAAAGCATGGTTTAAACTCATTAACATACATTGTTAATTTCACACATTAACAAACTTATGAAATCATGACAAAAACTGAGACTTAAATTAAACATTTAAAAAGGAAAATTCTCATTTTGGTATTGATCTTTGTTGTGGGGACATGTATATACCAGGGAGAATTATTATCCATTTAGGGCAAGTTATTCCATGCGTGATTGCAACTCAAAATATGAACGCTATAAAGCACATAAACCAAAAACAAAACCTATTTTTAAAAAGCAAAAAACGTTTTGTGCTTATCGAATTAACCCCTCAGACAACCATATTTTTTTTTTCAAGTGATGAAATTGCAATAATAGTGATTAGTGATCTAATTAATTAAAAATAAGATTAAAATAAAAACGGATTAAAATAATTGTGAAAAAAATCTTGAAACTAGACAAACAAATAACAATAATATATCGAACAGTACAGAGCGAAACAAAATATATTACGCAATCATTTCCAAATAATCATGTTTATTGAAATAGTCTAGAGACTTTTATTTTGAAGAATTGCCTAGCTTTGGCTGTGACTGGTGACTAGACAAACTCTTGTCTTTAGATTTAAAACGTTAGCCACGGCTTTTTTTTAATTATTATTTTTTTAAGCAATATTGTTGTAGTTTTTTTTTTCTTGACGACAGCAGCCTTTAGAACCAGAACATATCAAAACCACCGATTTTATGTCACCGGAAAACTGACCCAAAAGAAATAGCTAATTATTTTTATCGCGTTATTATTAATATTATTATAATCATCATAATTATTATGTTCACTATTATTAGTTAATAATTCATATTTTGTGTGTTTTCTAGCCGCATCGCAGGAACTCCTCGTCTGTCGTCACATCCGGTGTGTTGGAAAACCTCTAGAATGTTTCAGTAGCTTCTCGTTCACTCCTGTGTGTGTATATTAAAGCGCGTGTACGGCTGTCATGAATATATCCGCATTAACGCTCATGTAAACCTAAGCCCTCCACCTGTGCTGGAGACGTCAACAGGAGCATCGTATTACAAATCAACAGGTAAGATAAAACAGGAGCAGGGAGGATTCAAGACTGACTAACACACACACATGCTGTCAAAACGCTGTATGGGAGTGTGTACAGACATATTCTTATGTAGCGGTGTTCATACCTGGGATTCATGCAGTTTATGGTCTTATTAAAGTCACAAATGCAGTGAGGTGTATTTTATATTATATTTCTAGCCTGTCATTAACACACACACACACACACATATACACACACATACATACTTTGTTTGCGGTATGAATTAACTGACATTCTTACCAACCGTTTTAACGGTCATTTTCACTCATCGTCATAATGTCTGTTCGGTGGTCATTTAAATCTCACGTGAATCACGTGGTCTGTAGTTAAGAATTCGATATAGTGTTACATATTTGTTATTTTTAGTGCAGAAAAGTTACTATGTGTCTTTACGTTCTTAAAGTGCCAGTGCCCATTTTAATGCATCCAATTATAGACTTCAACTGTAAGCTGTGTTATGCAATAATTGTTTATGTACACACACCTCCCACAAAGTGAACTTTCTCGAGAGCTTTCTGTCGAATTCTCTTCGTAGGGCGGGACTAATCTGTATGCTTTCATTCAAGTCTATTTAACTAGTTCGTTTAACCTAGTGATTGCGAATCAAACATATACTATAAGTATAGTCAGCTACTTATAGAAAATGTGGTTTAGAGTATAGTTATGGTATTTGTTAAAGTAAAAATATGAGTTTAGACATTTTAGTATATTGCTTTCATGTAAGTGATTTTTTATTTATTTATTTATTTATTTTATTTTCATCAATACCTCCCTTTTGTCCATTATTATTTTTACTGTATTTTCTAATGTATCTATGTAAAGACCTTAGATGAAAATGAAAGTAAAACTATCACATTTGTGATAGTGATTGCAAATCAAACCGGTAATTATAGATACTATAAGTGTGATATGAAAATCTTTATTTTGGACTATGAAACGCATAAATAAAATATTCAAACAAGAAATAAATGTATAACAAAATAAACAAAATATATAATGCACAACCCGTTTGAAAGGGGCCAGGTTAGGTCTTACCTCCAGTACTTGCCTAAACCAAATCACAATCAAACAAGAAAAATCAGGTATAACATTTTATGTAATACAAAAATACTACGCCAATTTATACCCCTATACTTAAATTTAATAACCAAACCTAAATTCTTTCTAAAGTATAGTGAGTTGCTTATAGAAATCATGGTTTAGAGCATATGGTGATAGGATTTGTTAAAGTAAAAATTATAATAAAGGTCTGTAAATTTTAGTATATTGCTTTCATGGAGCTGATTATTTCTATTTTTATTAAAAAAATGTATCAAATGTAAAAAAAAATATATATTACATTTTTTTTTTATTATTTGTTCTATTTTCATCATGTTGTCACACTGCGTTACAATGTGCCCCTATTTTAAATATGCTATTATATTCTATACTTTTATGAATTCTATTGAGGAAATACATGATAAACATGTAAATAAAGTCTGTGAGTCGAAGTTCAGAAATTATTCAGTAGTTTTGTTTTGAACTATGCTGTGTTTTCCAGTGTATTTGTTGTCAAACTCAAAAAATAGTATATTTATTATATTATTAAAAATGCCATTATTGTATATGGAAAAAGTTAATAATTGTATTTTATTAAGAAAATATTTTGGTTTGACTTGCATATTTTTTTTATTGGATCAGATAGCATTTTAAGCTCTCATATGGTGATGTTACAAAGTATGAATTAACTGACATTAACTGAACTAACTGAATTAACAAACCCACATAATACTAGACATTAATGTGGGGAAAAAATATCCTAAACCCTAACTAGATTTACTCAAATTGACAGTCAAAAAGTGTTGTTTTGCCCCGCCCTCCCCTATCATTAAAAAATGACTCTAGTTGCAAATGCTTTAAAGAGTTTATTTTTGCTGTGTGTGTGTGTAGGTCTGCGCCTGCGTAAGAGTGCGGCCACACGGGCCCGTCGTCATGCTATGCTGGGGAAATGCCTCGTACGGGCAGCTCGGTTTAGGTGGGATTGATGAGGAGATCGTGCTGGAGCCGCGGAAGTGCGAGTTCTTCGAGGGCAAGCGTGTGAGAGACGTGGGATGTGGCAGACGTCACACTGTCTTTCTGCTGGAGGACGGGACGGTTTACACATGCGGGTGTAATGACCTGGGTCAGCTGGGACACGACAAAGGACGCAAGAAACCAGGTAGGGCCACAAAGACAGTCTGCTAGCATTATATTGTAATAGCTTTTAATTGGACTTCTTGATCTTGATCTAAATGATTCACTGTGAGTCACTGTGCCCACTATTATTTTCCAAAAAGAAAAATCAGTGAGACTTAAAAAATGGTAATAACTAGGTCATGAGTTCTTCATTCTGGTATGAAACACCCACTTTTGAAATGCAAGCCTCACCCTTCTCTTTTTTTTGTAACTCTCAAGTAAAATACAGGTTTGAATATATTGGAGAAGAGGAAAGTGTTTCATTGTTTTAATTTTTCCCATTTTATCTAATCTACCACTCAAAATGTTAGTGTTTGTGACCTTCTGCTCATCCAGGCTGCACTTATTTGATCAAAAATACAGTAAAAACAGTAATAATGTGAAATAAAAAAATTTAAAACAGCTGTTTTCTATGTGTGTGTGTGTATATTATATATATATATTTTTATTTATTAGTGCTGGGCAAAGATTAATCACATCCAAAATAAAAATTTGTGTTTACATAATATATGTGTGTGTAGTGTGTATAATTATTTTTTACATATATAAATACATGCATGCATGTATATATTTAAGAAATATTTGTATGTATATTCTGCATGTTTATACATAATTTATTTTAAATATAAATATTAATATTTTATATGTTAATAACACATCTTTATTAATATTAAAATTAATATTTTACATTAATATTTTTTTACATTAATATTTTACATTAAACAATACATTAAAATTAATATTTTATATGTTAATAACATCATGCATGTATATATTTAAGAAATATTTGTATGTATATACTGTATGTTTATACATAATTTATTTTAAATATAAATATTAGTATTGTATATGTTAATAACACATTTTTCTTAAATATATAAATGCACAAATGTGATTTTTTTTAATATATAAACATCATATATATATATCACAATTAATTGTTGCCCAGCCCTAATATATATATATATATATATAATATTTATTCCTGTGATCATCTTTACTCCAGTCTTCAGTGTCACATGATCCTTCAAAAGTCACTTTAACATGATGATTTGCTGCTCATGAAACATTTATGATTATTATCATTATTACTATCATCATTATAAATCTCTTTACTGGCACTTTTCATCCATTCTGAATCCTTCCAGAATAAAATTATTAATTTCTTTAAAAAAAAAATCCATTCATGCACCTGTTCGGGAACCCTGGGTTATATTCGGTTATATCAATGGAACAGCCTGTACTTTCATAACATCTGCTCTAACATAACACCATAACACAGAAATGAGTTTTAGTCGGTCAGTGTGACCTCTGCAACTGTCATGTCCTCAGAAGTCACATGACCTCTAACTCAATGACCTCAAACATCAAGAAATATGTTGCACTGAAACTGATGGTCCCGTTATTAACATCACTGCTTCACATGCCAGATGATCAAAACATATTGCAATACATAATACAGTAAAATATAATAAGTAGTCAATAATTGTATTGATCACCAAACAAAATGACATATCCTCAAAATAGCCCTGAAACAGCTTGAGTGTAATCCGACACCCTCATTGAGTATGCAGTTCTATGAATATGCAAATGAGCGCCTCCTCCACTCACTCACTCACTGGTTGACGATCGCCCTTTGATCTGATTGGTCAGAAACACCAGCGATTTCAAAGCGTGTTTTTGAGACTGTCTTTGATTCAGTGCAATTTTAAGGAGAAAATACTCAGCAATGCTCTCGACTTATGAATTTAAAATGAATTTGGTCTTAAAGCATTTTAAAAACACTGCATAAACAACATTAAAAGCTTGATTTTCACAACAGAGGGACTTTAAGGAACATTAAGAATGTCGTATTATACAGATTATGCAGTTCAGTATATGGAATATTAGGGCTGTCAAAACGATTAATCGTGATTAATCGCATCCAAAATAAAAGTTTGTGTTTACATAATATATGTGGGTGCACTGTGTATAATTATTATAGATATATAAATACACACACATGCTTGTATATATTTAAGAAATATTTTCTTGTATATTCTCTATATAGATTTATATTATATATAAATAATATATATATATTAAATCAAATATTCAAAAAATATATATATTAAATAAAATATTTTATATATAAATAATATTTTTTTCTTAAATATACATGCATGTGTGTTTTTTATATATATACAAAATAATTATACACAGTGCCCCCACATATATTATGTAAACACAAACTTTTATTTTGGATGCGATTAATCGCGATTAATCGTTTTGACTGCCCTATTGAATATACAATACATTGTCCAGTTTCTCCTGTGTGTGTGTCTGTATAATTGACTCTTTGTGATGTTTACACCCTCTCTCTAGAGCAGGTAGTGTCTCTGGATGCTCAGAACATTGTGGCGGTGTCTTGCGGTGAATCTCATACTCTGGCTCTGAATGATAAAGGACAAGTGTTTGCGTGGGGTTTGGGCTCAGATGGACAGCTCGGCCTTTCAAATATTGAAGACTGTCTCCGTGTACCCAGGTAAAAAAATCTTCACCTCTTACCTCGTGGAGTATAAAAGGCCTCTGTAATGGATGGATACTGAAAACCTTCTGTAGTCCGTGACCTACATGGCATAACCTTCTCTCTTCTCAGAACCGTCAGGAGTTTGTCTGAGGTTCACATTACCCAGGTGGCCTGTGGATATTGGCATTCTCTTGCTTTAGCCAGAGGTATGATTCTTACTATAGTAATAAACCTGGGCCCGTATTTATCAAGCTTCTCAAAGTGCCATTTCAGTCTTAAGTAACTCCCAGATTTAACTTTTTGTCAGCGCTGGTTAATGTTTGGCTGAACTTGCATTTTATAACATGTTTCCGCCGTTCAACTAATTCTATTGCATGTTTTTTGCCGTTTGACTAATTTTTATAACGTGTTTCTGCCGTTCGACTAATTTTTATGACGTGTTTTTGCCGTTCGACTAATTTTTATAACGTGTTTTTGCCGTTCGACTAATTTTTATAACGTGTTTCTGCCGTTCGACTAATTTTTATAACATGTTTCTGCCATTTGACTAATTTTTATAACGTGTTTCTGCCATTTGACTATTTTTTTATAACGTGTTTCTGCCGTTCGACTAATTTTTATAACGCGTTTTTGCCGTTCGACTAATTTTTATAACGTGTTTTTGCCGTTCGACTAATTTTTATAACATGTTTTTGCCGTTCGACTAATTTTTATAACGCGTTTTTGCCGTTCGACTAATTTTTATAACGTGTTTTTGCCGTTCGACTAATTTTTATAACATGTTTCTGCCGTTCGACTAATTTTTATAACGTGTTTTTGCCGTTCGACTATTTTTTATATCGTGATTCTGCCGTTCGACTAATTTTTATAACGTGTTTTTGCCGTTTAACTAACTTTTGTAACGTGTTTTTGCCGTTCGACTAATTTTTATAACGTGTTTCTGCCATTTGACTATTTTTTAAAACGTGTTTTTGCCGTTCGACTAATTTTTATAGCGTGTTTCTGCCATTCGACTATTTTTTTATGTGTTTCTGCCGTTCAACTAATTTTTTTAACGTATTTCTGCCGTTCGACTAATTTTTTAAACGTGTTTCTGTCGTTCGACTAGTATTTTTAACGTGTTTCTGTCATTCGACTATTTTTTTTTCTCGTATTTTTGACGTTCGACTAATTTTTATATCGTGTTTCTGCCATTTGACTATTTTTTAAAACGTGTTTTTGCCGTTCGACTAATTTTTATAGCGTGTTTCTGCCATTCGACTATTTTTTTATGTGTTTCTGCCGTTCGACTAATTTTTTAAACGTGTTTCTGCCATTCGACAATTTTTTTCGTATTTTTGACGTTCGACTAATTTTTATATCGTGTTTTCTTTTGGAATCCATGTTGGCTGAATATATCATTAAAATCTAGGCTCTCTCTCTATATATATATGTTTATGTATATATATGTATATAGGTCAGTTAACAGCACAATAGTTTAAAATTGATAATAAAATTGATATGAAGAAGACATAGTGGAAAATGAAATCTTTAATTTCCAATGTGTATATCAATACGTATTCTCTTGAAAATGATTTATTGTCAAAAATGTGTTGACTGTAAACTCCTGGGAATTACACCATTCAATGTGAATTTATCTGAATATTCTTAAATAAGGAAATCTATTCAGTGATTGGTCCATTCCAATGTCGTCATCCAAAATCCCGTTTGTGGTTCAAAGTGTTGTGGATCATCTCTTAAGATTTAGTCCTACACTTCACTTAAATTACGACTGAGATGCTTAATAACCAACTGTTAAGTGCAGCTTTGAGTCCATTCTCAGCAGTGTTCTTGAGTAATTCTCAAAGGCTTGATAAATATGGCCCCTGATTATCACGCCTGAAAATTACCCTAATTATGCGCCATTCTTCCCAAATTCTCACTCAAGGAGGTCAGATATTCTCCTGGGGCCAAAATAAATATGGACAGCTGGGTCTCGGGAAGCAAGGAGCGGGTGTTTCCACCCCACAAGTCATTCAGTCTTTGCAGGGCGTCCCGTTCGCCCAGATTTCTGCGGGAGGCGCTCACAGCTTCGGACTCACGATCTCTGGGGCCGTTTTTGGCTGGGGGCGAAACAAGTTCGGCCAGCTGGGCCTCAGCGATAATGATGGTAAAACAAACACCTTAGACATTCAGTTGAGCTCTCTCTGGTTTAATGATTTTATAGTGGAGTACGTGGTGTTCCTCAGATCGCAGTTTCCCTGCCTTGCTGAAGACTCTCAGGTCCCAACGGGTCGTTTACATATGCTGTGGAGAGGACCACACGGCTGCATTAACAAAGGTGTGGATTGATTTTACAGGATTTGATGCTTATTTTAAGGGCTTAATAAGCTTAAAGTAAGAGTGTGCACACATCCACATCCAGGGGCCTGACGAAGACCTTCAGGTCGAAACCTAGCCAATAAATTCATCATATGAAAGCAGCAGTGTCAGTGTGCTGATTTTTGCTTAACCCTAAAACTGTATTCTGGACCAATGTGGGCAAAATAGCTTGATTTATTTTTTAAAAATACTTCCCTTGATCTGAGCGGTACAAGACTTGGCTACTTTTCTTAAGTTTGCCTCCTGAACACACACTATTTTTTTTTTTACTCAATTCTACAATGTTAAGTGGGTGAAAAAAAACTCCTTAATCTTGTATTTGGGTCAAAAATGGGCACCCATAGAAATGAATGGGAAAAACTGTCTAAAAACAGTCTAAAATAAGCCAAAATAAGACACCAGGTGACCGCAAAGTCACTTCATCTTGAGGTTTTAGCTCTAAGAACTTATTGGAATGATATTTTAATGTATAAAAATATAAAAAAGCATAATTTCCATAGAAAATATTGTACTTTTTGAAGTATATAAACTACAAATTACCCCCAAAATAAAAAAAAAACACCATAAATGGATAGACAAAACTTTATCGAAGACAGTGATATAACATTTATAATAAATAAAAATTAGGATCACACTCTGTGCCCACATTTGTCCACAATTACAGGATTAAACGCTATAAAGTGAATATGCTTTGAGGGCTAATAAGCAATATTATAATTTATTTAGGGCTGTCAAACGATTAATCGCGATTAATCGCATTCAAAATAAAAGTTTGTGTTTACGTAATATATGTGGGTGCACTGTGTATAATTATTTTGTATATATAAATACACACACATGCATGCATATATTTAAGAAAAATTTGAAAGTATATACTTTATATATATTTATACATAATTAATATTATGTATAAATATAAATATTTGATATATTAAGAACACATTTTTCTTAAATATATACATGCATGTGTGTGTATTTATATATACAAAATAATTATACACACTACGTCCACATATATTATGTAAACACAAACTTTTATTTTGAATGCGATTAATCGCGATTAATCGTTTGACAGCCCTAAATTTATTATGATGTAGAAATGCACCAAAAAAAATCTGGGCCGAAACCAAAAATGCTTTTTAAAAATTATTTATTATTATACGTTAGATTATGTTTGTTTAATTGTATTAATATTAGACTTAAAAAAATGAATTTCAATCACTTTAATGATATTGAATTTAAGAAAAATACATATTAATGGGGGTAGATACATTAATGTGTCAAATACACATTAAAAAGTATAGATTAAAACAGAATAACAAAGTAAGTTTTAACTGTAGTGTATTCAGGTACAAAATTCATCGGCCATTTTCGTCTGCCATGAAGGAATTATATCTTAATGTCTTATAGTTGCATTTAGCAGAGTAGAACTGGTCGATAATATGCATTCGATCATTGTATTCAACGATACAAGCAAAAAAATGAAAACGATCGCTTTACATCAGTATGTTTGCAGATAAAGTTGGAGATGCTTATTCAACTTTATATAAAAATCTGGATGATAAGAGTCTCGTTTTGTGGCAATATTACTGCATATACAGCTTTATATGATAATTAATGATCTTTAATTTGCAGGAGGGAGGTGTGTTTACATTTGGAGCTGGTGGGTACGGTCAGCTGGGACACAACACCACGAACCATGAGGTGAACCCCAGGAAGGTGTTTGAACTGATGGGGAATGTGGTGGCACAGATCGCTTGTGGTCGGTAAGTATCAAACAACCCATAAACAATCATAGTTTCATTTTAGCTCAATGAAAGCTTGAGACCGACTAGCAATGAGCTTCTGATGTATGGTAACACTTTACAATAAGGTTCATTAATTAACATAACATGAACTAATAATGAACAATACTACTTCAGCATTTATTAATCATAGTTTATTTTAATTTCAGCATTTACAAACATTAGTTAATGCACTGTGAACTAACATGAACAGCTGTCTTTGGATTAGCTAACATTAACAAAGATTGCTCATTGTTAGTTAATACATTAACTAATGGACCTTATTGTAAAGTGCTATGGGATGTATTTCTAATCATGAAGAACATGAATCGCTTTTGTCTCCGGCTGCATGTAAGGCAGCACACTTTGGCGTTCGTCCCTTCATCAGGAAAGATCGAGTCGTTTGGTCTCGGGGGAAACGGACAGCTCGGGACCCGCTCCACCTACAACCGGATCAGCCCCGCTCCTGTCAAAGGCTGCTGGCGAGCCCATACTGATCCCGTGCCTATGGATATAGGTGGGTTGACTTTGTCTACATGAAGTCTAGACAAACCAGGGTTCCTACAGGGTCTTAAAAAGCCTTAAAAGCATTGAGTTTATGAATTTGGAAATAATACCTTAAAAAGTCTTTAAAAAGTCTTGAATTTTGATATCTGGGTCTTAAAAGTTGTGTTTAATTTCATTGACGAAAATAATGATGAAAACTTTTCTTCAACGACATTTTTTCACTGACGCTAGTTTTGAATGACGAAAACTATGATGAAAATCTATTGACATTTTCGTCAACAAAAAAAAAAACTAGATGAAAATGTTGGATAGTGTGGATCTGGGAAGCGATCCAGTCAGAACTGATGTCCTGTGTGTGTTTAGCTAACGTTAAAACACAACTTAACATTGTTCGGGAAACTTTCTTGTGGCCGACTGAAATGTTTTTATTTTACCTGCTTGACTTATCATCTTTTACCCATTCCACATTTGAAAAATAAATCAACACGAGTCGAAGGATTTTGTTTTTCTTTGCTGGTAGGGATGGGAAATTGGTATTAATTTTTTATGTAAATGCTCTTAAAAAGACTTGAATTTAACTTGAAGAAACCTGTAGGAGCCCTGACAAACGCCCGTCTCCGTATTTCTCAAATGCATGCAGTTTATTTATGTTAAAGGGGTCCTATAATGCCCTTTTCACAATGTAAAAAAAAATAAGATGAGTCTCTGATGTCCCCAGAGTGTATATGGGAGGTTCTAGCGCAAAACATTTTACAAATAATATTTTAATTTTGATGGCGAGCAAAAAAATATGCTATCATTTTTTTATAGATCGATTGATATATACATACATTCTAAAAAATGCTGGGTTGTTTTAACCCAATTTTGGGTCAAATATGGACAAACCCGAAATGTTGGGTCAAAAACGTAATGTAAAAATTGAACCCAACGGCTGGGTTAGTCCATATTTGACCCAAAGTTGGGTTAAAACAACCCAGCATTTTTTAGAGTGTAGTATTTACCTCAATTACATCAGAAGTAACTGTAATTAAAATACATAAAAATGCTGAGGAAACCCTTACTTTACATTTTCAAGGGAAAAGTAATTAAATTACAATAACTGATTACGTAATTAGTTACACACAAGACTGGTTGTCAGTACACTCTAAAAAATGCTGGGTTGTTTTAACCCAATTTTGGGTCAAATATGGACAAACCCAGCCATTGGGTTAAAAAATGTAATTTAAAAATGTAACCCAATGGCTGGGTTTGTCCATATTTGACCCAAAATTGGGTTAAAACAACCCAGCATTTTTAGAGTGTACAATATATAACAACCAGTGTTGGGTGTTACTAATTACTAGTTACTGTAATTTAATTACTTTTCCCTTGAAAATGTAAAGTAAGGGATTACTCTTCATTTATGTGTAATTTAATTACAGTTACTTCTGATGTAATTGAGGTAAATACTATGTATGGATCAATCCGATCTCACAGCGATTCGTATGCATTTTATGAGGTGTATAAATCGTACGAACACACTCGTACAAATTCGTATGAATTATTGTAAAATATGTACGAAAAAAGTACGAAATATGATGAGATCAGACATAAAACAATAGTGGGTTTAACATCAAAATGTATTGTCTGATGTTAAAAAGTATGTTTTCATAATGTAATCTTCTCCACCTTGCTCAGTTTAAGGAGAATTCATGCAATTTTATAGTATTAAAACAGATTCATGTCTATACTTGTATTATTCAGCTGGTTGAGTTTGATATGGGATTTTGAAAGTAATTAAATACTTTTTAGAGAGAGTAATTAGTACAGTAATCGAATTCCACTGTTGAAGAGGTAATTAGTAACTAGTAATGAGTAACTTACCCAACACTGATAACAACACAATATATATAAAGTATATAGTGTATGATTTTACTCTTAAATTCAGCATATTGACACAAAATGATAACTGAGTGCAAATCCAGCTTTCTCTGCCTGGGTCCAGTTGCATTTCTCTTTTCTTCTATTTTATCTTTCAGCAGTCTATAAAAACAGACATCAGATTTTTTGTCAAATCTATTTATACAGTCGATCTCAAAGCTCTTTCCTGTTTTAGAGGTGTCTTGTGTGTTTTTCGCGGCATTCAGCTGCGCTCTTTTGTCGTGAATCGCTATTCTGATTCATGGAGTTGAGTGAGACCATGTGGTGATGTTTCAGATTTGACAGGGCTGTGTATTTCAGAGGCGGATCAGAGTTACTGTGTGAAGAGGATCTACGCTGGAGGAGACCAGAGCTTCGCTCACTACGCTTTATCTCAGGTATGAGCAGAGGTCAAGGGTCAAGCTCATGAGACATATTTGAAGATTGGATTGTGAAAAGTGCTATAAATAAACCTGTCAGTGATCATTATTAAATTTAACTCATTATTATGGTGCTAGAATGAAACGGCAACTGTCTAGTTTGTATTTATTTAATGATACTGTATTTTTACTGTATTTTTTCCTGTTTTGCATGATCACATGACATGTCTGCGTCGAAAACTGTCAAATGTATTTAAAAATGTGCAGTGTGTGTTAGTTTGGCCATTGGCTGATGTTCCGGCTGTATTCCCGTAGGACGACAGCCCTCCGCTGGATGTGAGGATAACCCGACCTGACGGACAGATCTACACACTCAGCGCTGACATCATCCAGAAATGGCTCAATCACGGTCCTGGGAGAATGTCACCAGAAATCACCAAGTATGCTTTTTACAATCAGAAAACTTCATGAAGCTGTCTGAACTCAAAACTCACGCTTCGGATTATTTATTGATTTTGAGCCGCGGATCTGGTCAATTTTGCTGGGAAAAAAAAAATATATATATATTTATATGTATATATACATATACAGGTGTAACTTGAAAAATTTGAATATGGTGCAAAAGTTAATTTATTTCAGTAATTCAACATAAAAGGTGAAACTAATATATTATATAGACTCATTACTTGCAAAGTGAGATATTTCAAGCGTTTATTTGTTATACTTTTGATGATTATGGATTACAGATATGAAAAACCCAAATTCAAAACTAGAATATCGTGCAAAAGTTAATTTATTTTAGTAATTCAACATAAAAGGTGAAACTAATATATTATATAGACTCCTTACATGCACAGTGAGATATTTCAAGCCTTTATTTGTTATAATTGTGATGATTATGGATTACAGCTTATGAAAACCCCAAAGTCAAAATAAGAATATTGTGAAAAGGGTTTCATAAGCTGTAATCCATAATCATCAAAATTATAACAAATAAAGCCTTGAAATATCAAATATCACATCTTTGCATGTAATGAGTCTATATAATATATTAGTTTCACCTTTTAAGTTGAATTACTGAAATAAATGAACTTTTGCACCATATTCAAATGTTTCGAGTTTCACCTGTGTTTGTGTGTGTGTGTGTCTGTATATATATATATATATATATTTGGGGGGGGGGGTAATTTTTACTTTGCTTTACATTTAGTAATAAATTAGGTCAGTAATAAAATAGGAAAAAATACACAAATTACAAGTTACAAAGTCTAACAGTAGTTTTCAGGTTCAGAAATTAATTAGGCCTAAAATGTAAACTAAAACTATTTGTTCACTGTAGAAATTAAATATGGTTTCATCTTTGTTAAAGCTGTATTCTGTTGTTTTATTAACATTAATGACACGGACGACAGCAGGAATATCAGGCTGCTGTCACTCTAAGACCGACGGCACGGACCGAATAAACTGACAAACATCCGTTTCTTTCTCAACTCTTCACTCATGACAGAACCGAGAGAAATCCTACCGAGACGGGCATTTAGAGGGGTATTTTGACATAATTTTGTGTTGATGTGTCCGTTCAAGGGCAAGGAAACGGGAAAAGGGAATCAGTTTGGTGTTTGAGTGTTGTCTGAAACTCTCTCTGTGTGAAGCTGCGCACAGATAACATGATTTTAACCTCTTCTTCCACATTTAAAATTGCTTGAATGTGTAAATTGGCAAGACAAAACACGTCTAAATGATAACCTTTCACTCTATGATGGTTAAACTTAGCAATCACACGCGAACCGTGAGTTCTGGTCCATACGGGTCATCCTGATGATGTGTCTTTGGCGTCTCTTGCAGTGAGATTGATCTGGTGTTCTCCTCAGCGAGTTGTCTCAATGGGAGTTTTCTGTCTGGAAGGTAACTAGATGCTATACATTCAAAACACATTGAGTACAGTGGATATAGTTAAGGTTTCTGTAATGAGTGTTGTGTTTTGCAGCAGTCCAGATCACTACAGCACTAGCAGCAAGTGCTCCGGTGTGGACATTAACACGGCCCGTCTGCTCCTCCACAGGCTCATCCAACCCGATTACCCACAAATCTCACAGATTGTGAGTCACTTGTTTTGGAAGAATGAAACCAATGTCCACTAAATGTTTTTAAAAGAAGTCTCTTCTTGCATTTATTTGATTAAAAATACAAAAAAAAAACAGTAATATAGTTTAATACTATGACCATTTAAAACAGCTGTTTTCTATTTTAATATATTTTAAAATGTAATTTATATCCTGTGATCAAAGCTGAATTTATCATCATTACTCCAGTCTTCAGTGTCACATGATCCTTCACAAATCACTCTAATATGAGGATCTGATGATCAAACGTTCATTATTATTATCAATGTTATATATATATATATATATATATATATATATATATATATATATATATATATATATATTATCAATGTATCAATGGGGATCCAAATAAATAAATAAATAAATAAATGTTGAATCTTTGACTAATAGAAAGTTCAAAACAACAGATTTATTTGAAACAGAATCTTTTGTAACATTAAAAATGTCTTTACTGTGACTTTTGATCAATTCAGTTCATCCTTATAATAAAATAAAAGTGTTATAATAGATTATAAGTATAATAGAATAAAATGGTATAATAGAATAAAAGTGTTGATTTATTTTATTTCTGTCCCCCCAAAAACATAAAAATTCTTACTGACCCCAAACTTTTGAACGATAGTGTTTAATGTTACAGAAGCTTTATATTTCAGATAAATGCTGTTCTTTTCAACTTTTTATAAATCAAATAATCCTGAAATAAAAAAATGAATAATGATTTCAGCATTGATAATAATCATAAATGTTTCTTGAGCATCAAATCCTCATATTAGAGTGATTTGTGTAGGATCATGTGACACTGAAGACTGGAGTAATGATGCTGAAAATACAGCTTTGATCACAGGAATAAATTACACTTTACTATATATTCACATAGAAAACAGCTGTTTTAAAAATTGCAATAATATGCTTTAATATTAAATTGCAATAATATGCTTTAATATTAAATTGCAATAATATGCTTTAATATTATTAAATATCAATAATATGCTTTACTATTAAATTGCAATAATATGCTTTACTATTAAATTGCAATAATATGCTTTAATATTAAATTGCAATAATATGCTTTAATATTAAATTGCAATAATATGCTTTAATATTATTAAATTGCAATAATAATATTACTGTTTTGTTTTTGTTTTTATCAAATAAATGCAACATTGGTGAGCACAAGAGACTTCTTTTAAAAACATCTTATGTATCTAAAAGTTTTGACTGGCAGTGTTTTTTTCATAAGCATTATTTTTTGGTGAACTACTCATTAAGTGCTCATCATTCCTGGTGTGACCAATGCAGATAGCCGCTAGTTTGGAGAAGCATCTCCTGCCCAGATTGAGCAGTTCTCCTCCAGACATCGAGGCTTTGAGAATCTACCTCACGCTGCCCGAGTGCCCGCTCCTCAACAACCCCAGCAACTACACCACCCTCACCATTCCTTTCGCCAAGGCCATCGTGAGCCTGAAGGACACCCCCATCAAAGTGCTCGGTACGTCCCATCCTCTATCAGAGGAAACCTGTTTGTTGGGCTTCGTCATAACATGAGTTAACTACACACATTAGTTAACACGAACTAATAATGAACAATACTTCTAAAGCATTTATTAATCTTAGTTAATATTCGTTTCCACATTCACCAATTCATTATTAAAATCTAATTTGTTAACATTAGATAATGCACTGTGAACTAACATGCAACTGTATTTTTTATTAGCTAACATTAACAAAGATTATTAAATACTGTAAAAAAAATGCTTTTTAATACAATAATGTGAACTTATGAACTGTATTGTAAAATGTTAGCGATATTTCTGTTTCAAATATATTTTACTGCTCATTTTATATTAAAATAACAGGAAGTGAAATGTTTAAATTTGAATGTTTTACCAAAGAATTTGATTTTTTTTTTTTGACGAAGCTCGTGTTAATTTAACCCTCAGGTGGTCTTCGTTTCGGAGTCACACTTGTTATCTTCCCAGTCAAAAGTGACCGGACACCTAAAAAATTAAATTTCCTCCATCCCAGTAAAACCAATGCAATTTATTTTTGTTCTATAATATTTATTCTTTTTAATTTAGTATTTTGAGACAATTTGATTGAATTTATTAATATTTATGCAATATTTTTGGTCTATTTTTGCCCTGGAAAATATATTTATTTTTCTAAAAATATATTATCTTTTTCAAAAAATTATTTATGCAGTATTTTAGTTTAATATAGAGTCTAGGCCTTCATAAAAAATATTTTTTGAAGAAAATTAGCACCATCTGGTTACAGTATCGAGAAAAAGCGTAGGTTCATGGTGTAACCACTAGATGGCATGTACAGCTCTCTATGGAGAAGCATGTGAATTCCCCATATGTTTATGAACACATTTTTTTTTTTGGTGGATTTTAAAATATAGTTGAAACAATCTCAAAAACAATTTCTTATTAAAAAAAATTGTAAAAAAAAAAAAATTGTGAATTTTTGTGTTTTTGTCAATTTCCCATTCATTTCCTATGGGTGTCATTTTTGACCAAAGACCACAAGTGTGACTATTTTTTTAAGACCACTTAGCATGCTCAGATCATGAACTTTTTTTGTGTGTTCACATACGTAATGCCATAAAAGTTTCGTAACATTCTGATGAAGCTGTGATTTTTAAAAATTCAAAACATACTTTCATTTGAACCCCTGTAATAGGTGCAATCGTCTTCTTAAAAAGTTCAAATTAAGTTAGGGCATAAGAAGAATTTATTCCCAAGGAGATTTTTTTTTTTTTTTCAGCTATTTTCTTGTTTGATCATTTAGTAGACAATAAATGTCTGGGTCATAATTCACCCCGAAATCAAAAGAATAAAGAAATGAGATCAACTTTTGCACAAGGAAAATTACTGTTTGGGATCATTCAGGGTTTTGTTTTCTTTTTTTGCATTGTGACATTGTTTAAAAGCCATTTGCTCCCACAAATACTTACTGTAGTAGCATGCAAAAATTCATTACTGCAATACTATAGTCATCCAGGCTTATTCAGGGTTCAAATCTGGGTTGAAGATCAAAGTCTTAGTAGTTTTTCTGACAATCTCCCTCAATCTCCTTCCCTCTTTGCCTACATTTAAAATCAACCATTGTTATTTGAATGTGTTTTTGTTTTGTTTAAGGAAACTGGTGGTCCAGGTTTGAGCCAGCGGTCTTCCAGAGGCTGGTGGAGCTCTATAAGGAGGTGGTGGTGTATCTACTGCGGATGCAGAAAATGGGAATCCCGCTTTCTGAACAGAGGATCTTCACCTGCTTCCTGCACACCTCCCTCAAACTCCTGGAGATCCTCCACTCGGTGAGCACCACAGCTGGTGAACAGTAGGTTTGGGTACCGTTTACATTTTATCCGGTGGTAACTTGCATCAATAAATGAAAGTAAACTGTGAGACATTCATAGAAGTGTTATTGAGATTATGCCAGAGCTGCCTTCTCTGTCTGTGATGTTTATATATTCATAAAAGCAATTTTAATATTTCTTTTTACAAAATTTTTCCTTTCTATGAAATAGTTTGTTTTCCACAAATTTTGTGTTGTGTATTTTCTGGTAATCAAATGAAGACATAAAACATTCATTTAATTTATCTGTATGTAACCCAGGTTCAAATCTGTAATCCTTTCAATATATATTATATATGGTATATAGTAATAAATAATGAATTGTTATATTTATGTATATTTACATATATATTGATTAAACCCCGGTCATGTGACTATGCTTGGCCAATCGCGTCTGGGTTACATGTATATCACACTTTTGTGTCAAACAACATGCTGCATAATTGAGCTTTATACTGTTAAAATTAAAACAGGAGAAAAAAATAACATTTTGATAATATAAGAGTTTTAGATATTTCAGTATCAATATGTATCGAAAAATCAATATTACTGCCAACATTACATTGCATTTAATTTATTATTTAAGATGCCTTTGTTGCCCTCAAACCGTATTCACTTTATAGACCTTAAATGTGGGCACAGAGGATTTGGGTGTTATCCTAATTTTTATTTATTATAAATATTATATCACTGTCTTCGATAAAGTTTTGTCTATCCATTTATGGTGTTTTGTTTTATTTTGGGGGTATTTTTGAATTTATTTACTTCAAAAAGTGCCATGTTTTCTATGTAAATTATGCTTATTTTTATATTTTATTTTTTACTTTTTTTTAACTACATTAAAATATCATTCCAATAAGTTCTTCGATAAAGTTCTTCCACTGTCTTCGATAAAGTTTTGTCTATCCATTTATGTTTTGTTTTTTTTTTATTTATTTTGGGGGTATTTTTGAATTTATTTACTTCAAAAAGTGCCATGTTTTCTATGTAAATTATGCTTATTTTTATGTTTTTTTTTTTTATTTTTTTATTTTTTTAACTACATTAAAATATCATTCCAATAAGTTCTTCGATAAAGTTCCTCCACTGTCTTCGATAAAGTTTTGTCTATCCATTTATGGTGTTTTGTTTTATTTTTGTGGTATTTTTGATTTTATTTACTTCAAAAAGTGCCATGTTTTCTATGTAAATTATGCTTATTTTTATGTTTTATTTTTTTTAACTACATTAAAATATCATTCCAATAAGTTCTTAGAGCTAAAACCTAAAGATGAAGTGACTTTTGGCTTCTGCGGAAGAGTTTCAGATATTTCAGTGTCAGTGTGTATCGAAAAATCAGTAGTACTGCCAACACTAGATTGCACTTAGTTTATTATTTAAGAAGCCTTTTTAAAAGACTACAATTGAAAAATGTATATTATATAAAATTCAACCCACCAAAGTGGCTTGTACACACGCATTTGTTGGGTTGGCGGGGGTTAATGTGAAGCCCTGAACCCGGCTGTGCCCCATTTTGGAAAACATCTGTCCAACATACTGTAACATACTAAAGTCGAGTCAAATAATTTAAAATAGCATGCCTCTAAATGCTCTGATGCTTGTCTTGTTACCCACTCATAACACAAAGTTCTTCTCATTCTTGCTGGTGTAATGTACAGTAGTTAACAATAGGAACCATAATGCAATTTGCTAATCATTCTTCTGATGTTTTTGCAGGTTAATGAGCGTGCTGGCCAGATCATCCAGTATGACAAGTTCTATATTCACGAGCTGGATGAGCTCGTTGACATCAGGAATGATTATGTCACCTGGTTTCAGCAGCAGATGTTCTCTGTGGTGAGTTTGCATTGTTCAAAGGTGATCAGCATCATTTTACACTCCTGGGGCCAGTTGTTCAAAACATGCAATCTGGATCAAAATTATCCGGATTTGGAAATCCCATTTTTTCCTATCCAGGATCAGGTAATCCGTCTTACTTTTATGCCGGTTTTTCAAAGCAACATTGGACTGGATCACCCAGATCCAGATACACAGTTTTCAAGATTACCAGTGCTCTAAATGGGACAACATATCACAATGTGGGCTACCAGCTATGTAGAAGAGCCAACATGGGGTCACTGTAAGTGCTTCTCATTTTGAGACAAAACACAAATGGGGACAAGATCATTTTTATTTTATTTTTACTTTACTATACTGAATAGCTTAATTGTTAGCCTATGTCTACTTTATCACTGTTACAACGGTTACACAAGTCAAGTGCAAAATATAAATAAAAGTATATACACTAACTGATACAAATGTATTATATTGAATTGAATGCCTTTATTGTCATTGTACTTTACAATACAACGAAATTAGGAGCGCTCTCCACTGGGTGTGTACAATAAATACAATAAATAATCCTTACAGTACATTAAAAAAGAAATAAGAATATATATATATATATATATATATATATATATATATATATATAATAGAATAAAAACAGTAAAACAGTCTAAAAATTAATTAAAACAGTTATCTTACTGCAAAGAGTGGCAATGGTGACTGGGTTTATCCAACTATTTGTTTATAGAAACTATTGCATTTGGAAAGAAGCTATTTTTAAATCTGGTATTTTTAAATCTAAATTTTAAAGTTTTATATGACCAATTTTACAGTTTTACTACATTTTCTTCCTGAAATCTACCTTGAAATCCTACCCCCTGTTGGGATCAGGATAATCCTGTTTTTTTTTTTTATCAAAGTTATCCAAATCACACTGACAAGTTTTGAACAACACAAACTGAAGGTTTGATCCAGATTAAAACTAGGATTGGATTCCCTGATCTAATCTGATTTCAGATTCCTTCTTTCCCTTTTGAATAACCCATTTTCAAGATTTGATCCAATCCGATAACCAAAATCCGATCAGCTTACCTTTGAACAACTGGCCCAATAATTTAATTGCTTAAAACTCATCTTTGATCACAAAATTACATATTTAAAAGTTTTTTCCTGTAAAAAAAAAAAATCATGTCTTAAAATATCTTGAATGTGTGTAACTCGACACCCTTGCCTCATTTAGAATGTGTGGTCCTATGAATATGCAAATGAGCCCCGCCTACACTACACTGGTTGACGATCACATGTTGATCTGATTGGTTACAAGGTCGTTTTTGACGTCAGAAACACCCGTGTCAGAAAATACTCAGCAACGCTGTCGACTTATGAACTTTCATATTAAAAACACCACATATACACACAAACAACATTAAAAGCTGGATTTAATCTCAAATCACAGTCACGTTCTCCTCTGTCTCGAACAGGTCATGGACTCTCAGGTCATCTTGTGCAAATACCCGTTTGTTTTCGACGCTCAGGCGAAGACGACGCTCCTCCAGACCGATGCCGTGATCCAGATGCAGGTGAGAGAGCTCTGCCGCATCTGAAGACTTGACCTCATGTTTTACTCACGTGCGCTCACAGTGCTGTTGTGATCAGATAGCCGTGGATCAGGCTCAGAGACAGAACCTACACTCGCTGTTCCTCTCTGGTGGAGGAGTGGAGTCAGTCAACCCCTGCCTCATCCTCATCGTACGTCGAGATAACGTGGTCGGAGACTCCATGGAGGTGCTGAGGAAGTCCAAAAACGTCGATTACAAGAAGCCGCTCAAGGTAAACAAGGTTGCAATTCCAGTCCACGTTTTGTATGTCTCTTTTATCTGACACTCTCAGTTCTGTTCATTGACGAGCTGAGGATCTGAATCAGGTGTGTTAAATAAGGGAGACGTGCAAAATATGCAGAGCAGTGGGACAGAAGAAGATGAATAGTTGAATAAAGTCGTTATTGTTGCGCTCAAAAGTATTAATTGAATAATTCTGCAGGTGATCTTCGTTGGAGAGGAGGCCGTGGACGCTGGCGGCGTGAGGAAAGAGTTCTTCCTGCTCATCATGAAAGAGCTCTTACACCCTAAATATGGCATGTTCAGATACTACGAGGAGTCCAGACTCATCTGGTTCGCTCACAAGGTATAGAATGAAAGTTTGCAATGTGCTTTGAGAACAAAACCGTCAAAAGTCTATATTCAAAGGCCATAAAGCAGAAGCTGTCAGTGCACACCAAACGAAGTGCACCGTGTTAACACTAAATGTTTTTGATATTAAGCACTTGATCTCATTAATAGATCTTTTACTGTACTGCTTATAAAACACGCTCACCTTTAATACATGTATATTGAAGTAAATTCCACAAAACAAATTGTATTCTTCAATCATCATAAATATATATGGATGGATGTTTGGATGGATGGATGGATGGATGTACATATAGATAGATGAATGGATGGATGGATATTTGGATAAATGATAGATAGAAATATAGATGTATGATAGATATTTGGGTATATTTGGATGGATGGATGATGGATGGATGGATGGATGGATGGATGGATGGATGGATGGATGGATGGATGGATGGATGGATGGATGGATGGATGGATGGATGTACATATATATAGATGAATGAATGGATGGATAGATATTTGGATAAATGATAGATAGAAAAATGGATGGATGATAGATATTTGGGTATATTTGGATGGATGGATGATGGATGGATGGATGGATGGATGGATGGATGGATGGATGGATGGATGGATGGATGGATGGATAGATATTTGGATGGATGGATGGATGGATGGATGGATGGATGGATGGATGGATGGATGGATGGATGGATAGATATTTGGATGGATGGATGGATGGATGGATGGATGGATGTACATATATATAGATGAATGAATGGATGGATAGATATTTGGATAAATGATAGATAGAAAAATGGATGGATGATAGATATTTGGGTATATTTGGATGGATGGATGATGGATGGATGGATGGAAATTTGGGTAGATACTTGGATGGATGGGCATATTGATGGATATATATTTAGATGGATGGATGGATGGATGGATGGATGGATGGATGGATGGATGGATGTACATATAGATGAATGAATGGATGGATGGATATTTGGATAAATGATAGATAGAAAAATGGATGGATGATAGATATTTGAGTATATTTGGATGGATGGATGGATGGATGGATGGATGGATGGATGGATGGATGGATGGATATTTGGATAAATGATAGATAGAAATATGGATGTATAGATATTTGTGTATATTTGGATGGATGGATGTACATATAGATAGATGAATGGATGGATGGATATTTGGATAAATGATAGATAGAAAAATGGATGGATGATAGATATTTGGGTATATTTGGATGGATGGATGATAGATAGATAATTGGATGGATGGATGGATGGATGGATGGATGGATGGATGGATGGATGGATGGATGGATGGATGGATGGATGGATAAATGGAAATTTGGGTAGATACTTGGATGGATGGATGGATGGATGGATATTTGGATGGATGGATGGATGGATGGATGGATGGATGGATGGATGGATGGATGGATGGATATTTGGATGGATAGATAGATAGATGGATGTTGGATAGATATTTTTGGATAGATTGGATAGATTGGATAGATAGATAGATAGATAGATAGATAGATAGATAGATAGATAGATAGATAGATAGATAGATAGATAGATAGATAGATAGATAGATAGATAGATAGATAGATGATAGAAACATTAGACCACACTCAAGAACTTTAGAAGAACCATCATTCAAAAGTTCTCAAGAAGATACATAGGAAATATAATAACACTAACGAAGTTTCTCAAAACCAACTCTTCATTCCTCTAACTCGCACTACAGTCACTTCATCAGATATGATCTGATATGATCTTAGCGGATGATAAGATGAGGAAATGTCAGTCTCACTCATGCTTTACTGCAGACTTTTGAAGACATCGACCTGTTCCACCTGATCGGAGTCATCTGTGGATTGGCCATCTATAACCTCACCATAGTGGAGTTGAACTTCCCGCTAGCGCTGTACAAGAAACTCCTGAAGAAAGAGCCCACTCTAGAGGACCTGAAGGAGCTCATGCCCGACGTGGGAAGGTGCGTTTCAGCCTTTGATTTCGTGCTGCTTTTTATGTTGGAGAGCTCATATCTTTGACTGTTTGAGATGTTTGAGATGTACTATGTGGACATAAACCATCATTTGGACACATGCAATATTCACAATAACATCAACGGCACGTTTTCTGTGTTTGAGGAGTTGTTTGGTAAAAATTGATCAAGTTTAAAGAGTTAGTTCACCCAAAAATGAAATGTCATTGTCATCCCAAGCCCGTTTATCTCCAGAGCACAGTTTAAGATGTTTTAGATTTAGTCTGAGAGCTTCATTAGAAATGTGAGTACGGTATACAGTCCTTGTCCAGAAAGGAAATAAACACATCATCAAAGTCATTATGGGTGTTTTTAGTGATTTCTCTCTCTGTGGATCTTCAGGAGTCTTCAGCAGCTGCTGGATTATACCGAGGATGATTTGGAAGAAACTTTCTGCCTGAATTTCACAGTAAGAACAATTAAAGTGTTTACATGTGATGCCATTTTAAACAATTGCTTCATTTAAAAAACAAAAAAATGACTTATTACAGATCACAGAGGAAAATTTTGGTGCCACTGAGGTATTAGAGCTGATCCCCAACGGGACGGACATCACGGTCAACAAATCCAACAGGTATTATATTGTGACTATTGACTATAATTCACTCACCTCGTGACTTAATTTGACGCATGAATTCCTGTTTTGGTTGCACTTTATTAACCCTTTACCCGTCACCCCCCTTTTTGATAACTGACATTAAAATGCACTAAATTAAAGAATGCTTTGGAATATATACACAAGTTTGGTCTTAGAAAACAATCAGCAGAAAACAATCAGCAGATTATTACTGAAGTGAAAGCATAGCATTATATGGAAGTTATAATTTACAGTAAATAAAATATACTTTATTAACATATATTTTTTAATACAAAATAAATATTTTACCTAATTACTTTACTATTACTATAAAATGAAAGCTATATATCTAACCAAGTTGTGTTCCAAATTTGAAGTTGATATCACAAAAATTGAAGTTTCTATTGAGATTTTGGGCGTAGTACCAAAAATAGCCACCGGGTGCCATTGAATTCCATTTAAATTAATTGTATGAATTCTGCCATAACAAATCAATAAATTTATATCCAAATATCAATTCTGTCACAAAATCTGGAACCTTGAGACTCAGACCTTTCTGACAATATGTGTTTTGTCAAGATTAGAAAAGGTTTTCATAATAAATTATGAAAGATGATGCCCAAAAGGGGGGGGGCCTAATAAAAAAAAAATATCGTTTCTATGGTAACACAACATCCAATTTCAAAACGGTTTTCACAGGATGAATTCTGAGTTTGTAAGCTTTCAAATGATACCTAATTTATGATAACTACTAAAATATGTGATAATAATAATAATAAAAATGATTTATATAATATATTATACTTTTTAGCGAACTTCTTAACCTTACTTTTAAAAACATAATTTTATCTTTTTTTTATTGACAAATACTAATTATGTTTTATTATGAACTTTTAGCACTAAAAACCAAAGTTTCAATTATTAAAAGTGTGTGCGTCGACTTTTTGTGACAAAGGTCAGAAACTCCTGTAATGACGTCGATTTTTTTTTTTTTTTTTTTGAGGCGCACTCTTGTCATAAATTCATATATTACTGTTCATTCCTAATTTGTAAGAAAAAACCGACCTAAAATATCTATTTAGGAGTCTTAGACCTTTCCAACGATATATAGTTTGTCATGACTAGATTAGGATTTAATAGTAATATAGTGAAGTAAAGTTAGGTTGACACTTAAGGGGTTAAACCATATCAATGATTTGATCTATTAAATAACCTTTTCTCAACTTTACCAGGCAGGAGTTTGTCAAGGCCTACGTTAAATACATCTTCAACACCTCCGTGGCTCCTCAGTTCAGTGCTTTCCACGCTGGATTTCACAAAGTGTGTGGAGGGAAAGTTCTGGAGCTTTTCCAGCCCAGCGAACTGCAGGCCATGGTCATAGGAAACACCAACTACGACTGGAAGGAGTTGGAGAAGGTCAACATTCACTTGCACTCCGGCTGTTTTT
Organism: Cyprinella venusta; assembly: GCA_038021265.1. Taxonomy (NCBI): domain Eukaryota; kingdom Metazoa; phylum Chordata; class Actinopteri; order Cypriniformes; family Leuciscidae; genus Cyprinella; species Cyprinella venusta. The sequence goes on along the minus strand of CM075869.1, from coordinate 36,677,094 downwards.
GTGCTTGAACTGACAGTGTGTGTTTGGAAATGTTTTGATGAGTGTGTGTGTGTTGATTCTCAGAGCACGGAGTATAAGAACGAGTACTGGGCGGATCATCCCACCATCAAGATGTTCTGGGAAGTGTTTCACGAGCTGCCTTTGGAGAAGAAGAAACAGTTCCTGCGTAAGTGAGGCATCACTTTTAGATTCACAGTCGTCCACTCATCATTCAGTACAGTAATCTCTGATTATTTCTGGAGTGATAAAGAGAGAGAAATCCAGACTATAGTTCTGGATATTCTCTAATTTAAAGCCTGACACATTCAAAAAATGGCAAAAAATGATGTATTTTTGGAAATTAGATGTTTATTAAGCCTTGAATCAAAATCAAAAAAAAAAATTGCCAAGTGATTTTTGTTTGATATTTTCAACATGATTTACTTGTAATTTAACGATTAAATTATTAAGTAATTATGCATTGTTTCAATTCAGAACGTGTTCAATTAATTATATCAGGCACAATCCAATATTATTTTTTACCTTAACAACTTGAAATTAGCCTTTATTTTCCTGCCGAAAGCATCGCAAAATCACCCCTCGACTGCCTGCAGTACAGTGAAATTCCACAAGATGGCGGAATACGCGTATCAAAATAGATACAACAGGTTTTCAAAGAAAGTATTGCTCTCACCGATTCAATACGTGTCTTAGAAACTTGTATAATTATTTTGTATATATATATAAACACACACACATGCTTGTATATATTTAAAAAATATTTTCATGTATATTCTGTATACAGATTTATATATAATTTATATTATGTATAAATATTAGGGCTGTCAAACAATTAATCACGATTAATCGCATCCAAAATCAAAGTTTATGTTTACATTATATATGTGGGCGTAGTGTGTATAATTATTTTATATATAAAAATATACGCACATGCTTGTATATATTTAAGAAATGATTTCATGTATATACTGTACATACTTTTATATATAATTTATATTAAATATAAATATTTTACATATAAATATTTTTTTTCTTAAATATACATGCATGTGTGTGTATTTATATATATATATATATATATATATATATATATATATAATAATTATACACACTACGCCCACATATATTATGTAAACATACACTTTTATTTTGGATGCGATTAATCATTTGACAGCCCTAATAAATATAAATATTTTATATATAAATAATATTTTTTTCTTAAATATACATGCATGTGTGTGTATTTATATATACAAAATAATTATACACAGTGCACCCACATATATTATGTAAACACTAACTTTTATTTTGGATGCGATTAATCGCGATTAATCGTTTTGACAGCCCTAATATAAATATAAATATTTGATATATTAAGAACACATTTTTCTTAAATATAACATGCATGTGTGTGTATTTATATATATAATATAATTATACACAGTGCACACACATATATTAAATAAACACAAACTTTTATTCTGAATGTGATTAATCGTTTGACAGCCCTAAAATGAACACAAGTTGAAGGATTTTGTTGTTTGACGGGAAATTGGTATTTTTTTTATTTTATATATATATATATAAATGGTCTTAAAAAGACTTGAATTTAACTTGAAGAAACCTGTAGGAACCCTGTGCATGTAATGAGTCTATTATAATATATTAGTTTCACCTTTTAATTTGAATTACTGCAATAAATGAACTTTTGCAGGATATTCTAGTTTTCGCGTTTGACCTGTGTGTGTTTACTCCAGTGTTCCTGACGGGCAGCGACCGGATCCCCATCATGGGCATGAAGAGTCTGGCGCTGGTGATCCAGCCCACGGGAGGAGGAGGGCAGTATTTCCCGGTCGCGCACACGTGCTTCAACCTGCTGGATCTGCCCAAGTACACGAGCAAAGACACGCTGCGAGAGAAGCTGCTGCAGGCCATCGAACACAACCAGGGCTTCAACCTGGTGTGACCCGCCGCAGGACAGGTACCGCACGCTTCAGCACCACCGCCATGCTTTCAGATTAGCATTAGCTTGATTTATCATGCATCAGTTACTGAAACAAAGACTCTCAAATCTGCAAGTCGGACTGAAACACACAGTGTTTGGATATCAGCATTTTGTTACTCGCTCATTTCGGGTGACATTTGTGGCTGGAAAGCACTTCTTTCTTTCTTTTTTAACGTGTAACACTTCACAATAAGGTTCGATACGTTAACATTAGCATCATAAACAACTAACTTGTTCATTTCTAAATTCACTATTCATTGTCCGTTCAAAATGCATTAGCTGATTCATTTACGTTTTTTAGCGCTAATGATCCTAGCGTATATTACCTTATAGTACGGTGTTACCAGTGACACTACAAAACCTGTTTTTTTTACTATTTTGATTTAATTATATAGAATATAGGGATGTGCAACGATTAATCGCATGCAAAATAAAAGTTTGTGTTTACATAATATATGTGTATGTAGTGTGTATAATTATTTTGTATATATAAACACACACATGCATGTATATATTTAAGAAATGAAGAGTTCAGATGCAAAAGCCTCTAAATGCCATTTGAAATTTTCTTCTAAAACGTTCATTTTCATCAAGCTTGTATATTTAAGTTCAGTAATTTCACTTAAATGGCAATGAAGATTACCTATTAATTGTCATTTAAGTGAAATTACTGAACTTAAATATACAAGCTTGATAAAAATGGTCATTTTAGAAGAAAATTTCAAATGGCATTTAGAGGCTTTTGCATCTGAACTCTTCAAATATTTGCATGTATATATTTTATATATATTTATACGTAATTAATATTATAAATATAAATATTTGATGTATTAATAACACATTTTTCTTAAATATATACATGCATGTTGTGTGGGTATTTATATATAGAAATTAATGATTATGTAAACACAAACTTTTATTTTGCTAACGATTAATCATTAGCAAAATAAAAGTTTGTGTTTACATAATACATGTGTGTGTAGTGTGTATAATTCATTTGTATATATAAATACACACATGCTTGTGTATATTTAAGAAATATGTGCATGTATATACTTTATATATATTTATACATAGTTAATATTATATATAAATATTTGACATATTAATAACACATTTTTCTTAAATATATACATGCATGTGTGGGTATTTATATATACAAATTAATTATTATGTAAACACAAACTTTTATTTTGCTAACGATTAATCGTTGCCCATCCCTAATAGAATATGATTATTCTAATCGACTTCTCGCTTGCTAAACCAATCAGATTCAATGGTTATTAATGTCATGTGACATTAATGTCATTCAGATTGACTTCTGGGTGTTGTGGATGAATATTAATGCGGAATCTGCACATGATGTTGAGATAAAGTGTGTCGTTAAGGGATTTTGCTCCACTTTTGTGACGTACGCCTTAACTAAAACGGATTGTTTTGAGACTTATTTTTTGTTTTCAAAGATTGAGTACCAAAATCTGATGGGCCGTGTGTGAATGTGTTCATCATCACTGTTATAATGCTCACATGCTGGAATGGCAGTGCAAAGACTATAATAATTCAGAGTAATAATAAATGACCAATACAAATAAGCGAGTTGGGTATTTGCACTCGTTCATTGTGCAGGACATTCGAGTTAAAACTCTTAAAACACCCATCACACGCCTGTCTGTGTGTGTTTATGGGCTACTAGTTGCTGTGCCATTGTGTGTGTGTTTTTGAACAAAATGTGTAAGCAATGAAACAAATGCTGACATTTTTCTTGTGTTTGTAAATTGTAAATAAACACAATATTTTCTAGTTTTGCTGTTTTGTTTTTCATATATCAATGCAACAGAAACTCATTATAGTCCTTTATTGTGTTAACTTATTTTACTGCTGAGTCCTGTACATGTTTGGCATAGGCACTGCGGTTCAGAAGTGTGTGTGTGTGTGTGTGTGTGTGTGTGTGTGTCAGCTCAGTGTGGAAGCTCATGATGGACCAGCTGGTAGTGCGAGCCGCAGGACGGGCAGCGCTGAGGGTTTCCCTCGTGAAGCCAGAACCAAACGATCGCAGTGTTGTCCTCCTCACCTTCACAACACAAGAGAGATGGAAACTCTTCTTTAGAAATAAATGATTTCTTCTTGTACTTTTGCATAGTCTCGTTTATAGCTAATAAGTTGCATCAAATCCTACAACTTAGGGAAAGAGCAGTAGCGTGTGTGTGTGTGTGTGTATATATATATATATATATATATATATAAAATAGGGTTGTGCAAAGATTAATCGCATCTAAAATAAAAGTCTGTGTTTACATAATATATTTGTGTGTGCTGTATATAATTATTTTGTATATATAGATACACACACATGCATGTATATAATTAAGAAAATGTGTTATTCATATATTATATATAAATATTTTATATTTATTTATATATATTCAGTATTTACGTGCAAATAATTCTTAAATGCATGCATGCATATTTATTTTTTATATGCAAAAAAATTATACACAGCACACGCATATATTATGTAAACTCAAACTTATATTTTGGATGTGATTAATCGCAATCTTTGCACATCCCTAATATATAATATGTATATATGTGTGTGTGTGTGTGTGTATATATATATATATATATACAGTATATATATTTATAAAATGAAGAGTTCAGATGCAAAAGCCTCTAAATGCCATTTGAAATTTTCTTCTAAAATGACCATTTTTATCAAACTTGTATATTTAAGTTCAGTAATTTCACTTACATGACAATTAATAGGTAATCTTCATTGCCATTTAAGTGAAATTACTGAACTTAAATATACAAGCTTGATAAAAATGATAATTTTAGAAGAAAATTTCAAATGGCATTTAGAGGCTTTTGCATCTGAACTCTTCAAATAGAGTTGTGCAAAGATTAATCGCATCTAAAATAAAAATTGTTGTTTACATAATATATATGTGTGTGCTGTGTATAATTATTTTCTATATATAATACACACACATGCATGTATATAATTAAGAAAATGTGTTATTCATATATTATATTTAAATATTATATATATTCATATTTATGTATATATATTCAGTATTTACGTGCATATTGTTTATTATTTAATGCATATTTTTTTTTTATATGCAAAAAAATTATACACAGCACACACATATATTATGTAAACACAAACTTATATTTTGGATGCGATTAATTGCAATTAGTCTTTGCACATCCCTAACATATAATATGTATATATGTGTGTGTGCATATATATATATATATTTATGTATGTGTATTTGTGCGCATATATATATATATATACATATATATGTGTCTGTTTTTATATATATATATATATAGATTTATTTGTCTGTGTGTGTACAAATACATATATACACACAAGCGAGTGCACGCTTGTGCGTATATATGGATTTGTGTGTGTGTGTGTCTTACAGATGCAGCCGACGAGCCGTTGTTTGTTGATGCTTGGAACAATATGAGGGTCCTCTTTGGATCCAGTGTATTCCTTTGGTTTTAATATGCTGTATGGATCCTGCAGAACAGATCAAAAACCACACAAGGATGGTTTGAATTGAAACCCAAATACTCACCAAAGCTTACGGTCAAACAAAACATGTCACCTATATTTTACCTGGCCCTTTTTCAGCGCCTGCAGGACGCGTCTCTCCAGCCCTGCAGCCTGTTCTTCATCAGTGGGAATACCTGGAACACATAAACCCTTACTGGTGGTAAGACAGCGCTATTATATATACAATATACAGTCCAGAAGCGAGAAAACATCTCTGCTTTGACTGCCATGTGTACTGACACAAGGTAAAAACAAATTTAATCGTAAATAAAATACAATTTATATATAATATGTTATATAAATAAAAATAAAGATTATTTAAAAAAAAATATATTATTAAATATTTATTAAAAATTATATTATTAAATATATTAAATAAATATTATTAAATATTGATTTAAAAATAAAAATTATTAAATAAAAATATTTCCCCCTGAGTTTTTTTACTTCACACCTGTTTGTCTTGTGAGTGAGATTACAACATGTGTCCACTGGGTGTCGCCAGATATCGGGTAAATAAAGAGACGCTCAGTTATAGTTTGCTGTGCGCCATTATCCAGAATAACTGGCACACGAACATCAGTTTTGTGCCAAGAAAGGCCAGAGCAAGGCCCTTCACAACATAAAGAACTAATGACCTTGATTATAATCTCTCTTTATAAACCACACGAGTCACTGCGATACCGTTTCAAGAAATGTCGAGCGTGTTTAACGCTACTTTCTAATATCTTTTCAACTTATACTGATATTACCGAGCGATTTCATATGTCCGTTCTTTCTATGCTAATGTCAATCATTAAAAAAAAAAAAACCCGAGAAAATGATAGCATGTTGTTATTATATCATTATATCAGTACAATTTATCGAGAGCAGATTCAAATGAATGATAATTTCTATACAGAAACGATGAATTCTTAAATGCCACTTACCTTTCCCGGCCATCGCACGTTGCGGTGTTTTCATTAACATGTTTTGTCTCCCCATCAGGGTCAGTCGACAGGCTCTCAGGAGGATTTTACTTGCCATCTTGAGTTTAAACTTTCACACAGACTTCTGCGCGCGCGCGCTCCCGGTGCAGTGCGTGAAATAGTGTCCGTGAAAGTCATCAAATTATTGACACTGAGGATTGGCCAATCAGAGAGAAGAACCGCTGGACTTTGACCAATGAGTGAACGGGAAGAGCGGACAGGTGTTACCAGAGAGGACAGTAAAAATAAAAGTAAAATCTCTTCCGACTACCTGAAAACCAACACACTAATTAAAAAGCTATATCGTTTTTTAAGATATTCTAATTTGAAATTATATCATAATTTGAAAATCTTAATTGTTGTTGATAGGATTCTATCTATCTATCTATCTATCTATCTATCTATCTATCTATCTATCTATCTATCTATCTATCTATCTATCTATCTATCTATCTATCTATCTATCTATCTATCTATCTATCTATCTATCTATCTATCTATCTATCTATCTATCTATCTATCTATCTATCTATCTATCTGAAATTTTGACTTTTCAATATTTGTCCTATTACACAATAGGTTGTTTTATTTTTGCAGAATTTGACAAATTGACTGACAATTAAGGACAATGCAAAAGTTTACAGAGACACACACACACAATATAAACACTTGGAATGTAAATGGCCACAAAAGCACATACCTTTTTTTTTTTCAAATACACATATATTCGCCTCACATTGCTGTAAATAATTAAAAAAAAATGACTACAAAAGTGGCTTTTTTGACAAGACACTCGTGACTAATATGTACTTACAATTATTAAGTCAATGCAATTATATTTCAAATTGAATGGTTCATATTAGGGCTGTGCAAAAGTTAAATGCGATTAATCGCATCCAAAATAAAAGTCTGTGTTTACATAATATATTTGTGTGTGCTGTATATAATTATTTTGTATATATAAATACCTATGCATGCATGTATATATTTAAGAATTATTTGCGCTTAAAATTCTGTATATATATATATATATATATATATATATATTTAAATACATAATCTATATTATATAAATATAAATATTTTATATATGAATAACACATTTTCTTAAATATATACATGCATGTGTGTGTATTTATATATACAAAATAATTATATACAGCACACACAAATATATTATGTAAACACAGACTTTTATTTTGGATGCAATTAATCGCGATTAATTTTTGCACAGCCCTAGTTCATATATATATATGAACTAAATAACTTAGTTTTACTTAAACAATTCTGACAAGACATTTAAGGCGTACGGTGATCACTAATTTCAACATGTATTATCATCCTACAACTGAATCAAGTCAATGTTATGGTGAAACACAGTTGATTGGTCAGTTCTGACTCTCTATGCATGATGAAGCAAAGAACAGAACAGCAGAAACTCATTATATTTGCATTATATTTCATAGTTCCTGAACTTCAGTAAAAGGCCTGAGGGAGCTTCACCAGCCCAGCGAAACCTGTGGTGCCGGCACTCGCCTGCGGAGCGAGACACGTTACAGTAAATCCCAGGGAAACGATTCAATACAGTATGAGAAGAAGGGAATGAGTGTGTCACCTGACGGCAGTGGCGCTCCAGAGGGTTTCTCCTCCACTCCTTCACTCCTCGAGTTCACTGGACGATCTGTGTCCTCCAGCATCGGCTCTTTCTTCATCCTCACGGCCCAATGCATTGACTGATGACATTTTTGGAGACAAATTTTGCGATTTTTAGCACCCAGAATACCTTAGCAACCACCCAGAACACCCTAGCAACCACCCAGAACACCTTAGCAACACCCTAGCAACCGCATAGCAACACCATAGCAACCACCCGGAACACCTTAGCAACCGCCTAGCAACCACCCAGAGCATCCTAGCAACCGGGTGGTGAGATTTACCACTGCAAGCACCACTTTACATTTTCTTCTGATTTTTGTGTGATCAGTTTTTTTTTTTTCCTAAATGTTTTAAAAATGTCTTGTGAAAATAAAATAAACTATAATTAAATGTATTGTTGTTATACAGAAGTTAACATTTAAAGTGGATCAAAACCTTTCATTAAAGTTATACATGGATTTTGAACAATAGGACAACTTTGATTAACTTTTTTTGATCCACTTCAAACGTTGACTACTGTAATATCCCGGTTACATGAAATAATGCAATGTTATTGTCGTTTACTTTAAAGCAGGACTAACACTCACGGTTTTAACCGAGTCGCTGAGCGTTTGCCATTGGCTGAATGGGATTGTGATCCGACTTCTGAGCCAGAGATCGTAACACTTTCTTTTCTTCTCGTCTGTGAGAATCTCTTTAGCCTCGTGTAACTTCTGGAACTCCTTCACTGCGAGAAGACATCACCAAAACAAGAGATTCAAGCACTCGGTCATAATTATAGCTCCATATTTGGCTTTATATTAGACATCAGAGATCCTAAATCAATTAGCAAATGTGAATGTTGTGGATAAAATGTACTGCGAGTAATGAATGCATTCATGAATATGGGAATCATTAATTAATCAAAGTACCATGGTATTATTCATTAATTACTATATGCCTCAGAGTCAGTTTCTCTTAAAGAAAATGGCATTTTCACAAAACAATATAATAATATATATACATATATATATATTATATATATATAATATAATAATATATATATATATACAATAATATATGTATGTATGTATGTACCTGCGTTAGGGTTGTCTGGATGTTTGTCAGGATGGCAGGCCAGGGCTCTCACTTTAAACTCGTTGACAATCTGTTCAGGCTGTGTGAGAGAAATGCATATTATTTATTACTAGCATCTAATGATTCTGTAAACATCTTTAATGTCTATTTGCTGCAGCATGTGCATTTCCCAGCTATTTAATCAACTATTAAAATGACTGATGATGTCACACAAGCAACAGGCTGTTATCATCTCATTCTGTCACATGCCCATCAATGCAATAACCTAATGTTTTCAGATTGCTTACGACAGATTAATAACTCCGATATGTATATGTTGTTGCAGTTGCGATTAAAATATTAATCGTTGATGCCGTAATAACTAGCAGAAATAATAAAAACACAAACCCTAAAACAATTATTATAAGTTCTTGTAACTTGTGTTTACCGTTGACAGTTCATCGCAGCCGAGCAGACCATAATAATCCTCCAAATCCTCCGTTCTGCAGTTCAGTATCGCCTCCATGCCTCCAACACTCACCCAACCACAACACAGTGAACACACATTACCGTAAACCTGCTGAGACGAGACCCTCACTCGCCCTGTGGCGCTGGATTGAGAGCGCATGCGCGCAAGTATTTGGAACTTTACGGTAGCAGGGCTTTTAAATGGCCTTCGTGACACATACGCTATGACTCATACTAAAATACCAACAAAATGACCTTTTATATATAAAAAAATGACATGTACAACATACAAAAATGTATTTGGACGTGTTCCGCTTTAATGATAACATCGTATATTTGAAAAAGGGGGTTGAAATATTGTAAACATAATTATATACATAAAAAAACTACTTTAAACAGAAGCGTTTGTACTGCGGGGCAGTCACGTGCTTTGTAGTTTTTTTTACTTTATTAAATAATTCCAAATAACAAACAGGCATTAATATATTATCATTGTTAAACACCTTAACAATAAGGCCACTTAGCATATCGTAAACAACATTGTAATAACCATAGACTTTCAAAAAATAGCGGCGCTACGGTTAATCGATCGCGCCGTGACGTCACGTCAAATCATTACCGGAAGGTCCTCCCGCTCGCTCGCTCGCGCCCCTCCTCCACTCGCTCACTCCCTGGCGAAGATGGCGGACGGCGAAACTAAACGGGCCGAACCCGCCGACGCCGCTGAGCTGGACGGGCCGGTTCTGAAGAGACCGAGGCTTCGGGACCCGCCCGGTGATTCGGAACACAGCGATCCTGGCGGAACCGAACCGGTGGAGGCGGAACCGGCGCTGATGGACGAGTCCCGGCAGGCCTCACTCCACAACAACAACAACAAGCGCACTGAACCCGGGCGCACCGCCGAACCAGAACCCGAGCTCTCCGGTACAACAGCGTTACATTCTTTAGCCAATTATTCCGTTATTGGTTATATTAAAAGTTTTTTTTAACCTCTTATGATAAGATGACAGACAGGTTTAGCTGCATGTTCACACAGTTTTACCATATTTTTACGTTTTTATTGAATGAGTATTTAATAAAATAACAACTTAAGTGATTATTATTACTATTATTATAACTATGTTTAGATGTTTACATAAATTAATTAATTATTAGATATTATTTTATAATTATTATTGATATATTGTGTATATACATTAAATATTGTGTTAGTATTATTATTAATTATCTACTAAATCAATATAATTGTAATTATTATTATGTTTATACAATTTCAATATAAAATACAAAATAAAATAATTATAAAATAAAATAATTATATTATTTTATTGTTTTAATTCACAAATTAAATATAATAAAACGTTATATTTAATTACTTATATTTTATATAATTACTAGATATTTTATTGTAATTATTTATTCTATTTAATATTATTTATCTGTCACTGCTTTGACAACTCCATAAATATTTGATGCTTTTTTTTGTACATTTATTTACATGTTTTATTAAAATATATTTGGACACTTTAATATAGCCTTATATAAACCAGATTATTGATATACTATTCAGATGATTCAGAAAGCTGATGACTGAAACTGTAACTCCCACACAGATTGATCATATTTTCCTGTTTATATATTACTCATAATATTGCATTGCCCTGCTTATTTTTTTTAAATACATACATTAATTTAAAAAAAAAACCTCAAATAAATTATGCAAATTTGAGCAATACTATAGTGGAATACTGCAGTTATGTTACACTGTTTTTGCTGCTGTTATTCCTCTTATATAATTAAAAATGATTTGTAAAATGATTTAAAAATGATTGTTTTGCACACAGTGTTAATCGACGAAGCTGTCCATCCCAATGGGTTCCCGTCACCTGATCTTCTTCGTGATGATGATGATGATGATGATGACTGCTCTTCTCACGCCAGCTCCAGTGATTGGACGCCTCAACCGCAGATTGGTAAGTTTAGCTCGATTCGTCCATTCGTTACTGAGTGCCTGATGCATATTTCAATTTGAGTCAAACATCTGACACTGAAGATTAATGTGAACAGTTATACATCATTATAGTGCAAACTGCGCATTAATCTGCTCTAGAATTGAGTGTTTTGTGAGTTATATGAAAGTATGGCTTTCCTTTAGGATCGTATCGGTTCATTCAGCAGCACATCATGAGGGGAACTGACCCGAGGGCCATTCTGAAAGATTTGCTCCCCGAAACGGTGCTTCCGCCGGATCTGGATGACATGACGCTGTGGCAGATCATCATCAACATCTCGGAGCCGCCCAAAAGGAAAAAACACAAAGACATCAACACATTAGAGGACGTCGTCCGACTCCTGAACGAGAGAAAGAAGGTTCTGGTGCTCACCGGCGCTGGGGTGTGTTTTTGAGCGTTATTTTTTCTACTCCGAAACACTTTTCTGTATTCGAATACATCGAATATTGTCCCTCTCGTGTCCACAGGTGTCCGTTTCCTGCGGGATTCCCGACTTTCGCTCTCGAGATGGAATATACGCTCGACTCGCTGTGGATTTCCCTGATCTTCCTGATCCTCAAGCCATGTTTGACATAGACTACTTTAGAAGAGATCCCAGGCCTTTTTTCAAGTTTGCCAAGGTTTGTTTGTTCTCATTTGCGTTTCTCCCAAGAATGGAAAACATGCATTTCAAATAACGCAAGAAAAACATTTTTCATTCATATTGTCTATTTTGCTTCCATAATTATGTCTTCTTTCAGACTAGTGGAAAGAAAACATCCAAAATACAAATTTAATCTGTTGCACATATCTCTAATATATTAACAGAATGATGAACATGCCTTTAGTGTTCAGATTTCCACTCTGGAAATGTATGCAATCGAGTGCATGTTTAATTACACAATGCTTCATTTACATTTTTTAAACGTAACAGTTCAGAAACTTGTAATGCAACAACTGTAGGACCCAATGATTTGAAAACACGCACAGAATCGTTCGGTCCATTTCACTGCAACCCGTCAAAATAAAAGATCGGTTTAACAGAAATATGTTTGTGTTGTGCACTAGAATTTAACTACATCTCAATGTAAAAATAATAACACATAATAATAATAATGAACTGTTAATAAAACTTTATTTTTTAAGGAATAATACATTTTCTTCTGTTTTAATTTTAACAGTAATGCTCTGTTGCGTAGCACTTTGTTTGTCAAAAAGATGTTTTATTGTATATGATTAAAAGATAAATTAAATTAATGTTTAATGCCATCATTTGATTGCCAAAATATTTCACAGAAATAGTTATATATGTATTTGTATGTATATATATATGTGTGTGTGTATGTATATATGTACATATATATGTGTATATATTTATATATATATATATATATATATATATATTTCTGTGAAAAGAATTAAAATATATTTGGCAATCAAATGATTAAACATTAATTTAATTTATCTTTTAATCATATACAATAAAACATCTTTTTGACAAACAAAGTGCTACGCAACAGAGCATTACTGTTAAAATTAAAACAGAAGAAAATGTATTATTCCTTAAAAAATAAAGTTTTATTAAGGAATAATAAAACTTTATTTTTAGGGGGAAAAGTGTATTTCAAAAGGCCATAAACATGCAATTTTTGTTTAACTTTTACTAAATCTTTGTACATTTGTATAAGAATCTTGAATTCAATTAATATGACATGATTTTTGATAACTACAATTTTATTTTATGCAAGCGCACATGCACATTTTTTTTTCAATGCAATGTTAGATTTAAGCAATGATCATGTTAATGTATTTTTTTTTTTGTACTGTAATTATGTATGTACTGTTATGTGAAAAGCCTATCTGGGGACGGACATTGCAAATTAGCCTCGGCTATAAATGTTGTAGTGTGGTGCATGTTGATTGTTCCCACTTGTCCCTATCAAATAAAATAAATAAATAAATTTAACCATTAAAATTTAGTGCAAAAAATTAAACGTAAAAAAGAACAGAATCCAGAAAAAATAATGTAATTTTTGTTAATCTTTTTTAAATAAGTTGTTAAATTGTATACTATTCGTGATTTCAATTAGTTAGACATGCTTTTTGATTATTAAAATTTTATTTAGCCATTAAAATGGAGTGCAAAAAAAGAACAGAATACAGAAAATACGGAATTTGGGAAAAAAACAACAGAATTTTGGGAAATATCAAGCATATTTCATTGAGCCCTGTTACTGTGATTTAATCACCTGTGGATGCATAGTGATATTATCTACCCTGTTATTCACCTGTGATAACTTGTCATGAAGATAAATCGTTTCATTATCCTGTAGGAAATCTACCCGGGACAGTTCCAGCCGTCTCTGTGTCACAGGTTCATCTCGACGCTGGATAAGAAGGGCCGGTTACTGAGGAACTACACTCAGAACATCGACACACTGGAGCAGGTCGCCGGGATCCAGAAGATCATTCAGTGTCATGGTATATCCACAGTCATCATCACTTATTATATACATGATTCTGTCCTTATCTAGTCTATTTATTGATCTTTTGTCTTTTACTGTTTGTTTTAGGTTCTTTTGCGACTGCTTCCTGTCTCGTCTGTAAACATAAGGTTGATTGTGAGGCCGTAAGAGAGGATATATTCAACCAGGTACATTTGAGTGTGCAAATTTGAAGTGTCCCATTATGCTATTTTAAAGGGATACTCCACTTTTTTGGAAATAGGCTTATTTTACAACTCCCCCAGAGTTAAACAGTCGAGTTTTACCGTTTTCGAATCAATTCAGCCGATTTTCTGATATTTAGAAGAATATCAGTAACCAGACAGTTTCTGGTCTCATTGACTTCTATAGTATGGAACTATGGAAGTCAAATGGAAAATATATATATATATATATATATATATATATATATATATATATATATATATATTGAAAAATGAGCCTATTTCCAAAAAAATATAATTTTATTAATTTTATTATATTTAATAAAAATATATTTTAATTTATTTTAAAATTTTATTTAAATGCTCCTACAATAGGAAAAAAAAAAAAAACATCAAATTTTCTTATAATACACATTACAGCATCTGCTCTTTTCTCAAAGAGTCTGAAGCGGTTCGTTCAAAGATTCAGTTTCTCTAAGCCCCTCCTCTCCGCAAACTGCTCTGTTCTGATTGGTCAGACGGCCCAGTCTGTTGTGATTGGTCGATGTCGGAAACCAAACAGCCGTTAATTAGCATATCTGAATTTCAGCTCTACCTCAACACTTAATACACAGCGATACAAACGTTGTTTTCCGAATCATTTTCATCTTTTGAAGTGCATGCAATTGTAAATATTTATTCTATTTAATATTATTTATCTGTCACTGCTTTGAGAACTCCATAAATATTTGATGCTTTTATTTACAAGAGGATTCGCAAAAAAAAAATCGAGACTTAACTCGTTTCAGCAGTTATGAGACAATGACAACTTTATTCCTTGTGCACTTTGACCTTTAAAACTTTGCAGTCATTACCTTTTACATTCACAAACAGCTTTAGTACACCCTACATGCAAGGGAATATTCGAGTAAGCACTTTAAAACATGTTGTTCCGTTGCAGGTTGTTCCTCACTGTCCGAGGTGTCCGTCGGATATCCCGTATGCCATCATGAAACCAGACATTGTCTTCTTCGGCGAGAATCTTCCAGAATTTTTCCACAGAGCCATGAAGCAGGATAAAGATGAGGTGGACCTTCTCATCGTGATCGGCTCCTCGCTCAAAGTGCGGCCTGTGGCTCTTATACCCAGTGCGTCCCATCTCTTGTGTTTCTGTGGCCCTAATCGGGCGGTAATAGAGTGCCGAAGTGATGATGTCACAACTCGGATTAGATTAGATACTTGCTTCCAGGGCTGGGTATTCTTGATATTAATCGATTCTCATTTTTACGAACCGATATCGAGAATCGATTAGTCATCCTGTTTCATTTGAATGAGTGGAAACATTGTATCGCATCCAAAAAACGCTATAATCTTTGTTCTTTGTTACTATTGATATGAAACAAAGTCTCAATTTTCAAATTATGTCCATTTTCTTTAGAAATTCAAAAACATAAATAAGGTTTTGTCGCTGTGGCGTGAGATCGCTCTGGAGAAGCAGCAGCGCTGATCTCACTTCCGGGTTAATAATACCAGTTACAGTGCGAAATAAACATGAATGAGCATCTGAAAGTGTGTTAAAGATAGAGGACAACTGATCCAAATCCGGATCATGACACATTGATTCACTCAATCAGCGTTTCAACCGTGGAAAGACGTCAGTTAAACAGCTTGTAATCAATGTATCGTCATATTTACCTCAGAAAACCCACATAAACTCGTTAGTCAGCTAGAAAAATAACTCTAGAGAGGAACATTTTGATAAATATATACACCATATTACATATGCTTTATAATCTTAATGTTCTTCAATATTTAATGCATGTTGAATAAATCTGGCAAGTTTTTATGACAGCCACCATTTAAATGTTTATATTTCATATAATCTTCTTATTATAAAAATAAGTAAAAGCGTAATTTAAGTGTTTGTATAGCTACAAAACAGTTGATTATGACCTTCATATTAGGCTAATGAAGCCTATAGGCTACAACTAGACTCCCATAGTTTACAGCATTAGTAAGAGATTTGATTTCCTTGAGAAAATTTGCCATTTATTGTAACTGATTTCTAAAATAATCGATATTGAATCGAATCGTAATCGAATCGAATCGCAAGCTTGTGAATCGAAATCGAATCGAATTGTGAAATTTGTCTCAATACCCAGCCCTACTTGCTCAACGGATCAAGTCCAGACCGAACTTCCCGGTCTCAGGTGTTGTGGGCGGGGCTAATCTCGGCTAGCGTCCAGGCTAATGATTTCCCCTTTCACAAAACGAAATGTTTGTTTTCTCTCCGTGTCCGTCTGCAGGCTCTATACCTCATGACGTGCCTCAAGTCCTGATAAACCGCGAGCCGCTGCCGCACCTGAACTTCGACGTGGAGCTGCTCGGAGACTGTGACGTGATTGTGAACGAACTCTGCCATCGTCTGGGTGGCGACTTTGAGCATCTGTGCTACGACTCGTCACGTCTGAGCGAGATCACAGAGAAACCAGCCGCCCCGTCACACGCCGAGAGCACGTCCGAGGACGTCACACACACCGATTGTCAAACTTCACTGTCTCCTAAACAATCCCCTGAGGTGGCGTCTTCTCCAGGAGCCGGACGAACAAGCCCTCGTTCAGATCCGCTCCCGGAAACTGAGACGGACGGGTTGGGCTCCAACCCAAAAGCTTGTTCTCCGGAGCCGGCGAGTCCCTGTAGGACAGCAGAAGCACGGGACGCGACTGACGACACAGGCGATCGGCAGCGGGTCGAGGTGCGGAGACGCTGCTGGAGGAGCCGGATCTGCCAGAGTCCCATCAGCAAACGACTCGGAGGTAAAACACTAACAAATTACACAGAAAAAGTCTTTAAAACCTTTAATCTAAAAAAAATAAATCACATTTTTATTTACTATATTATTTTAACTCTAGAGAGAGAGTGAGAGATACATTTTTATATTTTTTTAAATGTTATTTTTTATTAGATTTACATTGCGCTTTTTATTCTAAACATCGTTTTTATATTATTTGTGTAGGACTTGGAGGTATTTTTTTTTTATTATAAATTTTTTTAAATGTTCCTGCTATTATGCACAATTTATTGGTGCAAATTATACAAAAAAGACTTTAAAACCTTTTATCTAAAAAAAATATATCACATTTTTATTTACTATATAATTTTAACTCTAGAGAGAGAGTGAGAGAGATACATTTGAGTACATTTATTTTTATTATAAATGTTGTATCATGTTTTATTTATTAGATTTATATTGTGCTTTTTATTATAAACATCCTTTTTATATTATTTGTGTATGACTTGGAGGGGGGAAAAAAAGAAATTATACATTTTTAAAATGTTCCTGATATTATGGACGATTTATTGGTGCAAATTGCACACAAAAAAAGACTTTAAAACCTTTTATTAAAAAAAATAATTTTTATTTACTATATAATTTTAGAGAGTGAGAGATACATTTGTATACATTTATTTTTATTATAAATGTTATATTATGTTTTATTTATTAGATTTATATTGTGCTTTTTATTATAAACATCGTTTTTATGTCATTTGTGTACGACTTGGAGGTAAAAAAAAAAGGAAATTATACATTTTTAAAATGTTCCTGCTATTATGGACGATTTATTTGTGTAAATTACACAAAAAAAATATAGAAAATCTTTTTTTAGAAAATTAAATCTAATTTTTAGTCACTATATTATTTTAGAGAGTGAGAGATACATTTGTATACATTTATTTTTATTATAAATGTTATATTATTTATTTTATTTATTACATTTATATTGTGCTTTTTATTATAAATATCCTTTTTATATTATTTGTGTACAATTTGGAGGAAAAAAAAAGAAATTATACATTTTTAAAATGTTCCTGCTATTATGCACAATTCATTGGTGCAAATTATACAAAAAAAGGACAAACTTTTTATTAAAAATGTAATTTAATTTTTATTTACTATATAATTTTAGAGCGTGAGAGATACATTTTTATACATTTAATTTTATTATAAATGTTATCATTTTTTTATTTATTAGATTTATATTATGCTTTTTATTATAAACATCACTTTCATATTTTATATTTTTATTATAAATATTGTTTTTAAAACATTCGTTTTATATATATTTGTGTATTCATTATATTAATATTATTTTATTTTTATATTATTGTTTATATATTTTTATTGTATACAGTAAATTTTTAATGTATATACAAAGATATCATTATACATTTTATTTATCATATTATTTTATATTGATTATATATATATATATTTTTTTTTTCATTTATTTTTATACAGAAATGGATGGATGGGTAGATAGATTTATTTATTATATTATTTTGTTTTATATATTTAATTTAAGAGTGGATGGATGGATAGATATTTGGATAGATGAATGATGATATATGGATGTATGGATCACATTAAGTCATTTTTAATCTAAGATTTTTAATCTGTCATAAAGTAATTGTTAATGTAAAAGATGCTTTATCAGATATATATTTTTGTAAAGTTTTTTGTTTTTTTAAGCTCATTGCACACATGCTGTAATTGGTTCTGTTTTGCAGCCTCGCAGTATTTATTTCAAGCGCCGAACCGCTACATCTTCCACGGGGCCGAGGTGTACTCCAGTTCAGAAGACGAGACGTCCAGTTCCTGCGACAGCGACGGCTCTCGTTTCAGCGCCAACGAAGACAGTGAGGAAGAGGAGGAAGAGGCTTCACCACAGACAGAGAAAGACAGTGAACACACACGCCTTCAAACGGACTGCACAGCAAACACACACCGCCTCTAAAACACACACACACACACACACACGTGCTCGAGTCTCTTTTATATATTTTTGTATTTCCCTCCCTCTCCTGTTCTGTCTTCTAATGCATGCAACATCTCTCTCGTTTGGCTTCTAAACCTTTCTTTTGTTTGTATTTTTGCATTTTTAGATGTAAAATATACGTCTGCCTGAGAACACAGTTGAGTTGAACTTGCCATGTAATTGTTTGGGATAAAAAAAGGGAATGTTTGTCAAACCAAAGATCACTTTATCTGTATAGTTTGCTTTTTTCCACTGAATTTACAAGTTCCTCGTTGGATCCAAGCACTGTTCATGTGGCGTTTGCCAGCTACTGTTGAAGACTTTTCTACACTGTAAAGTTTAATAGTCATCAAACAGAAGTTTGCCATTAGTTTTCAGTTCCTGAACGTATAGAAATAAATTATTTACATGCTTTCACTACTCTTGAAATTCCTGTCCTGATTGACTGAAGCGCTCGAGAACTAGGCATTCAACTTCATGCAGTTGTATTTTATTATTTTCACTTCTTTAATGGTAAACAAAATACTGTTTTCATGTCACAGATTTTGTTTACGCAAATGCAAAAAAAAATGATATTGTCACCACCAAATTTGTACAGATAATAGAGTTTGCAAATGTAGCCTTTTTCACTGTTTTTACTCTCTTTTTTGAGAAATAGTGTACATAATGCACAGTTTTCATTAAGAATAGTAGAGATGTATTTTTCTTGGTTATAAAATATTAAAAAGTATCTGCAAGATGGTCAATTTCAGCTGACGTAAGCTTGACCATAGTTGCAATTCTGAACTATTTCATACACTTGCATTTTTAAAAAAAATATGCAGTGTATTCTACATTAACTGTAGTAAAACAGCATATTTTTTATGTATTTTATTAATGCAATTTGCTGGTTTCAAGGTCAACATCTTAAAAGATGTAACAGACTGCCAAAAGTCTTTAATCTACATTTTGATTCAAGTGGTGAAGAACTTGGAGGCAACTGGCAATAATTGAGTGCAGTTAAATAAAATCACTGGTTTTGCAGCCTTGTTTTGGCAGAAAAACACCTATTTCAATATATCGTTTTACATTAAATATTACCAATAATAAATTAATATATATATATATATATATATATATATATATATCTTATATAATATATTATATTAATTCAATATATATATATATATTATTTATTATATGTATTATTATATTATATTATATTATTATTATTATATTATAAATAATATATATATATTATTTGTATAATATATATATATAATATATATATATTATTTATAATAATAAATACAATATATAATATATATATATTGTATTTATTATTATATTTATTTTATTATATTATATATATATACTGAAATAAATTAAATAAGCAAGCAAGTGGAATGTTTATGAATACCTTACCACCTTATTACTAATTTGGGCCTTTTCAAATCAAGACTAAAAACGCATCTTTTTAAAACGGCCTTTAATACCTAGTAGTGTGTTGGCACGTTTATATCGATTTAATTTTTATTATTATTTTTTATTTATTCCTCTTACTTTTCTCTCATTTTTTATTGTACGTATGTTGTTGGTCGTTTTGATTTGTTGTTTATTCCGTTGTAAAGCACTTTGGTTCACCTATTGGTTGATGTAAAGTGATATATAAATAAAGTACACTTACATTTAGGTTGTTAATGCATGTATATCATTTATCCATCTTTAAATTACAGGTGTGTGTGTGTGTGTGTTTCTATCTGCGTGTGTCTGTCTTTGTCGGTAAAAAAATAATAATTACATAATACTGTAAGTCATAATAATGAGACTTAATAGTTTCTCATTATATTGAGAAAGTTTATCGTCATTATGACTCTTAATAATGGGTAATTTTCTCATAGTAACGACTGAAGTATTTCATAATAACGAGACATTTTCTCAAAATAATGACTTGCATCTCATAACGAGAAACTTTCTCAATATAATGAGAAACTAAGTCATAATTATGAGAAAGTTTCCCATTATTATGACTTACAGAATTATATGTTTTACGCAATCAATCAATATTTCCTTAAACCCTTTAAATAAAAACATTTTTTTTCCATCGACCGCGGACTTTTATTTTGACATGCGAGCTGATGTTTAGACGCATCCGCCGTATAACGGAAGTCCGTGTCGCATCTCGCGTTCGTATTGACAACAAAATAAACAGGAGTGAAAGTGAAATCGTGAATATGCGAGGATTATCGATCAACTGAAGGAGATTTGAACCGACATGGCCTGTTAGAGTTGTGTCAGTGATGGAGGAGATGGAGGAGGAGCCGCTGGAGGGGTTTGAGGACGATAATCATAACTGTGGCGCTGAGGGAGTGTGTGTGAGTGTGTGTTCACCTGCGCAGGTGTGTGTGGACGATGACTCCAGTAGTGAGTCCGATAGTTCGGGCACTTCGGCGACTCACAGCTCCGCGCTGCTCCTGAACTCCGCGGCCTCCAAGTTCCGTGAGTCTCAACAAATATAGCTAACTGTTACCGTGCTAACTTACTGTCATGTGTCTGATGGCAACACCATGGGACTGTGGTTTATACCACCATGGTACTAAAATTCATGTTGCATGGTATTTATTTCAAGGTACTGCCAAGAACATGTCAAAAACCTGTATTGTTAGTCATAACATTAGCCATAAATGCATTATTTAGGGCTGGGAAAAGATTAATCGCATCCAAAATAAAAGTTTGTGTTTACATAATATATGTGTGTCTAGTGTGTATAATAATTTTGTATATATAAATACACACATATGCATGTATATATTTAAGAAAAAATTGTTATTAATATATCAAATATTTATATTTATGTATAATATTAATTTTGTAAAAAATATATATAAAGTATATACATGCAAATATTTCTTAAATGTTTACATGCATGTGTGTGTATTTATATATACAAAATAATTATACACACTACACACACATATATTATGTAAACACAAACGTTTATTTTGGATGCGATTAATCACAATTAATCTTTTCCCAGCCCTAAATATTTATTTATTTATTTATTTATTTATTTATTTATTTATTTATACATACATACATACACACATATATATGTTATTGTCAAACAAAAAAATAAAAATGATCACACACACATAAATATATATTCAGTGTGTATATATATATATATTCAATGTATATGTAATATTTATCACGGAATTAAAAAGTAAAATCATTAAATAATCATATATATATATATATATATATATATTAGATGTGTATATGTGTATGTATATATATATATATATATGTATATATATATATATATATATTCTATATATATTCTATATATATTCTATTCTATTTTAAGATTTCTATTTCTATTATAAGAGTTTATGAAGCCGTGTGTGAGTTGCTCCTGTTGGTCTGACCCTGACCCTGATGTTCATGTGTTCATGTGTGTGTAGTCCTGAACGCGATGACGGCAGAAGATTACAGGACGGTTTACTGGCCGAAACTAGAGAGAGCCATTGAGCATCTGCTCACTCAGAGCCCACTGGAGCACATCTCCATCTCCTACGAACAGATCTACAGGTGTGTGTTCCTTCCAGTTAAAGCGAGCAACAATCAAACATGCTTTTTAGTTAACACACATTTCTGCTTTGTCCTCCTCCAGTCACGTTTATAAGTGCGTGTGCCAACAGCACTCAGAGCTGCTCTACAACGACCTGATGTGGAAGATCACGTCTCATCTAGAGCAAGTGTCTTCTGAGCTACAGGTCAGTGCATCCACACAGTGTTCACGTGCACTTTTAAAACACACACTACGACACACATTCACAATCAAATGTGTTTGGGATTTTTACATTGATCTATTGATAAATGATTTTTAGATTAAAGAAGCAAAGTGATACATGCATGCGCATATATATATATATATGTATGCATAATACATTTTTTTAGTAACACATTTAAAATAATTTTTTATACATGACAAAATACTATTTAGAAGCAAAACAATACGTGCATAAATACATTTTTTAAAGACAATTTGTATTGCATTTCAAATAACACATTTTTATACATGGCACAATATAGTTTTAGATAAAAGAAGCTAAATAGTACATGCATAAATATATATCTAAAGCCCATTTTTATTGCATTAAAAATAAAAGTGTACGTGGCACAATATGATTTTAAGATAAAAGAACAAAAATAACACATGCACAAATAAGTACTTTTTAATTACATTTTAATATAACAAATTTTTATTCATGGCAAAATTTAATTTTAAATTTTAAAGCTAAATAATCCATGCATAAATAATAACTATTTTAAAAGTAATTTTTATTAACATATTCAAAAATAAAAAAAATATATTTTATTAAGACCTTTTATGTTGTTAGAAAAATAAAAACAAAAAATAAAAATACATGCTTAAATTAAATAATGTGTAATTATAAATGTCTACATAAAAATTACTTTCTAAAAAGTTATTTTTTTTATTTGATTTATTTTTCTGTTTTATGAACATTTTTATATATTTGTAAAAAGAAACAAAATAATAAATAAAAAGATTATTTAAAATGTTCTTAAAATTACTTTTTTTATTCAAATGTAGATTTTTTTTTAATCATTATTAATTGTATTAATGGCCAGTGCTCGTAATGAAACTCTGATCAGAGAATCCAGGCGATCCGAGTAAAGCTGTTGATCTCTTCTAAAGGCCAGTCCTCCAGATCAGTTGATTGAGAACTTCAACGTGGCTCTGACTCAGTACACCGCCGCCCTTCACTGCATCGTCCCCGTCTTCATCTATATGGTAACATGCAAATAGTCATTGTTTTTGGATTCGATCTTATCAGATCATTTGAATTCTCCATTAATGCGTCTGCCTTTGGACATAACTTTGTTAAAGAACAAGTTCTACATCGAGACCAAGCTGAACCGAGACCTGCGGGACGATCTCATGAAGCTGTTCTCAGATCATGTAGCGGAGAAGCACGTCAGTGTCTTATTGCGTGAGTGTGTTTCTCAACATTCGTTGTGTCTGAGTTCCTTATATTACTGGATAATGATGTAGAGTATACAGAAGAAATGCAATTTTATCACATTTTTAATTGGAAGTTAAGTGCAAATACACTGCCGTTCTAACGCTTTCGATCGGTAAGATTTTTAACGTTTAAAAATAAGTCTCTTCTGCTCACCAAGACTGCATTTATTTGATTTAAAATACAAAAAAACAGTAAAATTATGAAATATTATTTCAATTTAAATCATCTGTTTTCTATGTGAATATACAGTAAAGTGTAATTTATATCCTGTGATCAAAGCTGAATTTTCAGGATCATTACTCCAGTCTTCATTGTCACATGATCCTTCACAAATCACTCTAATATGAGGTAATATATGTATAATATAAACATTTATGATTAGCAATGTTGAAAATAGTTATTTACGTTTTTATTTCAGGATTATTTGATTCATAGAAAATTCAAAAGTACAGCTGAAAATAGAAGGCTTGAATTCAAGGATGAATTAAATTGATCAAAGGTGAAAATATTCAAATATATATATATGTATGTATATATATATATATAAAAATCTATAAAATTACAAAAGTTTCTTATTCAAATAAATTCTATTCTGTTCAAGTGAATGCTGTACACAACTGTTTTCAACATTAATAATAATCATAAATGTTTCTTGAGCATCAGATCCTCATATTAGAGTAATTTGTGAAGGATCATGTGACACTGAAGACTGGAGCAATGATGATAAATTCAGCTTTGATCACAGGAATAAATTACATTTTAAAATGTATTAAAATAGAAATCAGTGTTTTTTAAATAGTCCTAATATTTAACAATTTTTTGGGATTTTTAATCAAATAATTGCAGCTTTGGTAAGCAGAAGAGAGAAGGAAAATCTCACCGATGCGAATCTTTTGAATTAACTAAAATGTTTGATTTTGTTTTCTCAGCTCTTCTTAAAAAGGCTCATTCCATGCCATTTCAAGTCAACCCGTCGATTATGGAGAGTGTTGTGAAAGGTCTTTATACCCTCCGGCCAGGTAAGATTAGTTTGACTGTTTTTATATATATAAAAGAACCAAAATAATACATGCATAAATATATTTTTAAAGTAATTTTTAATTGCATTTTACAGTATATATGAAATGCAAAAAAAAAAAAAAAATTAAATATATTTTTTAATTTAATTGCATATATTAATTTAATTGCATATATTAAAATGCAATTAAAAATTACTTTAAAAACATATTTATGCATGTATTATTTTGGTTCTTATATATATATATATATATATATATATATATATAAGAAAAGTAATACATGCATAAATATATTTTTAAAGTAATTTTTAATTGCATTTTATATATAAAATGCAAAATAAATTAA
The DNA here is from genome assembly GCA_038021265.1 of Cyprinella venusta. Taxonomy (NCBI): domain Eukaryota; kingdom Metazoa; phylum Chordata; class Actinopteri; order Cypriniformes; family Leuciscidae; genus Cyprinella; species Cyprinella venusta. The sequence goes on along the minus strand of CM075869.1, from coordinate 36,651,523 downwards.
AAATATATTTTATAATTTAATTGCATATATTAATTTAATTGCATATATTAAAATTACTTTAAAAATATATTTATGCATGTATTATTTTGGTTCATATATATATATATATATATATATATATATACACACACACAGAATATAAACATATATGTGTATATATCTCACTAGATCAAAATACAGAGTTTGAATCATTCCGAATGCACAATAATGACAAATTTGTTCACTTTGGAAACAATTCAAATGTCATTCAAGTCAAAGATTTCCACCTTTAACATATAATTAACAGGAAGTGATGTGCTTCCCCACAGACTGGGTCCCTCTCGCTCCGGCTCTGTTCTCCAGGTTCATTCCTCAGATCGCTCCTCCGGCGCTGGAGTCTCAGCTGGAGTATTACGCGGCTCAGGACCAGAAGCTGCAGATGGAGCTCTGTCAGAACGGCGTCTCCAGGTAAACCATAACCTCAGCTTGTGCTGAATAATATTATGGAAGTAAAATAATGCCAAAAGCTTGGAAAAAACTTGCACTACTTGGAAAAAAAATATGCATTGCATTATTCATCGTGCTTTTATTTTAATGCATTGCATTTTTAATGGACTGAATATTGTATGTTGATTATTATAGGTCTCATTTTTAAACGGAATTTATATATTTGTAAGTAAAATCTGAAAGGTGATTTTTGAATTTTTTAATAATGTTTGTTAAAGGTTTTGAATTGAAATATTCACAGCTTAAATATGCAACCATGTTGAATTTCAGCCCATAAAAATGCAATGCATTAAAATACAAGCACGATTAATAATGCAATGCACTATAAAAAAATATTATTGATAATATATAAATATATAATATAACATTAAATAAATAAATATAAATATAATATATAATAAATATAATATTTTAAATTATTATATTATATATATATAATATAAATATATAATATAAATTTTAAGTTGTTTGAACTGGAAAAAGTGAGTTAACACAATGAAGGAGATTGATTTAATCATCAGAAACTTAAAATAATAAGTTATCGGAACTAAATAAATTATTTAAGTTGATTTGACGAAAGAAAAAATGTTGTGATAACAAATCTTGAAAATATTTTTTTTACAGTGTGCATATTAGTGCAATTCAACAAGCTTTTTAGTTTCAAAAACAGTTGGCGTTATTTGACTTTCAGATTTCACTTCCAAATATATTAGTTCCGTTAAAAAATAATATTCAACAGGCAATATTCAGCCCGTTAAACATGCTAGCTTGACCCGAGCCGTTGTTTTGCAGGGGTGATCAGTCTCGGAAGCGAGCGAGTGAGGAATCGTGACAGTGAAGTGGGTTTTAACACTACTTCAGTGAACCGAAAGACTTTATCCGATGCAGAGACGCTTCACAGTCCTTTGGGAATTCTCGGATATTTTGAGGATTCGCAAAAGCATTACAGAACTACACAAGCATGAGCAGCATCACTATGGCCTTCAGTGTGTGTGTGTGTGTGTGTGTGTGTGTGTGTCCAGTTATACTGGATTTATAGAACTGCTCTTTTCTCTTGTTCTGGATTTGCTTCTCAGAATTCATCATGTTTCCAGGTCGATTAGTCCAATCAGGCAAGTTATATTTCCCTCAGTGACATCATCATCCGGTGGTCTCAGAATGGATGGTTTTATGCGTGTTATAATGTGGCCGGCGTTAGACTGAAGGAACGTGATGTTGGATGTTTTGCCAAGTGATGAAAGAAGGTATTCAGAATCCAGATTAATACCTACTTGTTTTAAAATGCAAAGTTTTGAGTTTATTTTAGGATCACTACTGTAGTTAGCAGAGTTCTGTTGGGTTTGACACACTTTTATCTGACGACCATATTACCTAATCATGACGTGCCTTTGGCTACTTGCCTTTCTTCCTTTTAGACCTTTTTAGGTGAAATGTGATAAGTAAATCATTTTTTTTTTTTAATGACAACTGCAGATTTTTTGTTCTTTTTGCATCAGTAGATTATCTAATAGTTATGGAAGCCCATTTCCAACACATAGAAATAAATTATGCTGTGGTGAAAGTCGATATTTTGTCATTCTAAGTCAAAATTTTGACATGAAACGCTCATAATTGAGAGAAAATGGTCAAAATTATGACTTGAAAAGTTGAAAATGTCTTTATTTGTCAAAATTAAGAGATTAAGTCGTAATAGTTAAATGGTCTTAAATCAAAATCGCCAGTCACAGTCAAAATTCATAAAGATAAAGTCATAATTATGAACTAAATTGTCTTGAATTGAAATTGTCATAGTCAAAATTGATGAGATAGGTCATAAAAGATTACTTAAAAAGTCAATTTCAACTATCATTATTATGACAAAATTATTATAATTTTGACTTTTCATTATTATGAAGAAATGTGCTTCCATAAATATTAAAAACAATCACAAATTTAACATGAAACCACAATAACTGATGTAAAATAAAGGGCTGCTCGTAATTCATCTCAATAACAAACAGTATTAAAATATATAATGCTAAATTGATCACTAGTTAGATATTTGAATATATTTATGAAGTATATTCAAGCGTTATATAATATAATTAGTAGAAAAATATTTTTTAAAGTGAGTAGAAGCGAAACGTATTGATCACCATGTTCAGAGAGTTATGGGTAATTTCTGTTGAGCTCATCTTAAAGTCAGCCCTCGGGTTTGTGTAAAATAACGTTTTCAAAGATTATTTCATTACAAAACAATGTATGACAAGAGTAAAACGGCAACACTTGAAAATAAACGGTTTTCACCAAAAGGTTTGATCTTGTCTGTTTTATTTTATAGTTTGAATCTAAAAGCATGATTGTGATTGTGTTTTTCCCAGTGCAGTAATAAAGAGAATTTGAGGGTGAACACATATTCAAAATGAACGAATCTTTTTCTGAGTCATTTGTTTGATTCAACGAACATGAACAAATTGACTCAGAAAAAGATTCTTTCATGTTGATACACGAGTTCAAACAGGAGAGTCACAGAACAGAGCAAGACGAGCATTTGAGCTTATGAAACTTAAACTTTGTTATTTATTTTTTAAATGAGCGCTCGTTTCGCTTGATAAGACCCTTATTTATCGTCTGGAATCGTTTAAAGCCCTTTGAACAGTTTGTAGTTTGCACTGAAACTCTCATTTGGACCTTGAACCGTTTGGACCCCATTGAAGTCCATTATATGGAGAAAAATCCTGGAATGTTTTCATCAAAAACCTTAATTTCTTTTCGACTGAAGAAAGAAAGACATGGACATCTTGGATGACATGGGGGCGAGTAAATTATCAGCTAAAGTTTATTTTAAAAGTGAACTACTCCTTTAAATAAATACAGCATATACATGCAAATATTTCTAAAATATATACATGCATGTGTATGCATTTGTATATACAAAATAAATGTACACAGAACAACGTTTTATTTTGGATGCGATTAATAGCAAACATCAAGTCTGCCAATATAATGCATTATAACTTTGGCTGCAATTATTTATGAAAAGATATAACATGCATTATGTATGCCTTTACTTAATCGTCCTCAAAACAGGGTTCATTTTCATTAACCCTCTGGGGTTGTTCGTTTAACAGTCACACTCGGGGTGTTCGGGTCTAAATGGACCCAAAGGGCAGGATTCATATTAACAAAAATTTTTTTTTTAAAAATATTTTTTTTTTCACTTGTTTTATTTATAATTTTTTTTCTTTTCTTTTTTGGTGTTTTGAGTTAATTTTATGATTTATAATTAATATTTATGCAATAATTATGACCTATTTTTTCCCATTGAACATAATCGAATTTTTTTTGAATTTATTTTTTATCAAAGCTGTATTACATTTTAGAGTGAAGCCTAGGCCTCATGAAAGCAATTTTTTTAAAAAAAAAGGTAGATGTCAAACTGAGCATTTTTATCACGCAATAGCACATTTTTACCACTATAGTGGACACAGTACATCTCTCTGTAGAAAGGCTAGTGATTTTTGCAAATACCAATTGTTTTTCAGGTTGTTGATTTTTAAAATATAAAAACAGATTCTCAAAGACTATTTTTGAATTTTGTCAGCCTGTCGTAGGTGCACTGGCCAATGAGGACGGCTCATTCCCTGGCACACGCTTCAAATCCCTCCACCTCCTCCTGATAACCTGCCACCGACACACTGACGGATGATTCCGCTTCATGGTGACAGGCCGTCGCCGCTGCTGGAAACCCAAGGTTAACTTTCCCCAAGACTAGGAAAAACTCAAGGTTAACTCTCCCCAAGTCTAGGGAGCGCCCGGGCGTCTGTAAAGCTGGAGTTGCAGTGGATTGTAAGCAGGTGCGGTGGATCTACACACTTGTGGAGCAGAACGCTCACACTGAAGTCTAAGGTAAAGCTGGTGAGCATTTCATTTAATGCATGCAAGTACTTTTTAAAGGCACACACACTGTATAGATGTTTGTTCTGACGGTTTCTATCTTAGACTTATGTGTCCTAACGGTTCCTTCCTAGTAAATGATGTACTCAAGAAATGAGCATTGAATCTAATGGAACAGTTTATGGATTGATTTGAGCGATATGATGTTTGTAATGATATTATTGTGTTGTATTTTGTTCATGTAAAGTGAGCCCTGACTATAATTAGCTGAAGTGTGTGTGTTTGTGTGTGTGCTCTGGATTCATGCACACACCAGCTGCCCGGACAGGTCTGTTGGAAGGGCATCGCTGCTTCTGTTAATTGCTCTGATTTGAGTGTCAGGACCATCTGCAGGCATATCCCGTTTCTGGATTCAATAACAACAGGGCAAAAGCTTTCTCAGACTTTGCTTTGGGTCATACTTTAAATCGGGAGTCTTTTCATTTCAAGGCATTCTCTACTTCAGACCTGTAGGTCCATGTCAAAAAGTGAAAAGAAAATATATAAACATGCATTTACAAAACAAATGAAGAGTTCAGATGCAAAAGCCTCTAAGTGCCATTTGAAATTTTCTTCTAAAATGATGATTTTTATCAAGCTTGTATATTTAAGTTCAGTAATTTCACTTAAATGGCAATGAAGATTACCTATTAATTGTCATTTAAGTGAAATTACTGAATTTAAATAAACAAGCTTGATAAAAATGGGCATTTTAGAAGAAAATTTCAAATGGCATTTACAGGTTTTTGCATCTGAACTCTTCAAATATTTTTTTTAAGGCTACAATAAAGGCTTTTTAAAGGCTAACATCAGGCTAGGAAAAATGCCTTTTATTTCTAAATTATGACTATTTTTTAATCTAAAAAACATACTAACATTATAAGGGCAAACCTGGAAACATTATAAAATAATAATAATAATAATAATAAAAACATGTCAGGGGACCTTTAAAACATGCAAACTTGCATTCAAGGAAAATTCCTTTTATCACTCAATGTAATATTATTTAAGACCAATATGCTATGTGTTATATAATTGCATGCATTATTAGATACACATTTGGCTTGCACTTGTCCAACTCGACTATATTTACACTACAAGTGCGCCATATAAAGATAAAAACATTAAGCTCTAAAATGAGCTATATTATAGCAAAAATATATCAATTTCTTTGTATTTTTAATGATTTGACCCAATTATTTTTCTTTATTTACCATGTTTAATACTTAGCCACCTGTATAGAATGACATTTTTTGCTTAAAGTTTAACTTTTTTTTTAATTTTCATATAATAGAAATATAACAAAACATCAACCACGCACAAAAAAATAAAAAAATAAATAATAATAATAAAAATAAATAAAATAAAAACTTTTTTATTTTATTTTAAAAAAATCTTTTTTATATAAAAAGATTTTTATATAAAACAGGACTTAACTTTTGGTTTTAATAATCATTACCCCTCTCTTTTTAGCATTAAATGGAATATGATGCACACCAGCGTAATCCAGCACTATTAGGAGAGAGAATAACTAAATCATCAGCGCACATGAGATGGTTATTAAAACCTATGTGTATATATTTGCATCTAAAAGAATGTTTCATACATTGTGCTTATTTTCATGTTGTATTGCGAAACACTTTTGCTGTTATCGAGGTGGATACGGGTAAGGTGAGGACCGGTTTGGGTTACACTATTTTTTAAGGTGATATATTTACATTGTAATTTCTCAAATAAGTAATATTAGTTAACTACATGTACTTACTATGTACATTTAATGTACCTAAAATGTTAATATGTACATTTCAGGTGCTAATATGTACCATGAAGGTACCAATATGCAGCCTTTGGGTACAAAAGTGTACTTTTTGAAAAGGTACAGCCCCAGTGACAGCTTTTGTACCTTTTTTTCTGAGAGAACTTTGTCTTATAGTTATGTAATGTGCCAAATCTGCCCAAAAACGTTCCTTAACGTTCTTAATCTTTGTTTCCAGCATCATGGAGGAGAACATGGATCAGCCCACGTCTTTATCTCAGCACTTACGAGATAGTTATCTATCCCAAGCCAGAGCCCATCACAGACACGGCGAGCCCAGCCTAATCGACACACCGCGACTTCTGGTGTACGGGACGCCGGTTAAAGAGAAACCGGAGGATTCAGGCGGGAAAGTGGACGCTCAGTTTCCAGACCTTTCTGCCTTCCTGAGCCAAGAAGAACTGGACAAGAGTGTGGATCTGGCTTGCAAAGCGATCAGCAATGATCCACGAGAACGTGAGGAGAGATGCCCACAAATGAGCCATTTCTCCAGCCAACCCGCTCAGGTCGTGTCCGAGTCGAGTCAACCGATCCAAGAAAACACGATTAGGAGCGTCAGAACTTCCAGGGAAGCGGCGGCCGATTTCAAAAGACCCCAAAGAAACGCTCCTTACGGCTTGGAAACCCAATCCAAGAAGGAGTTCCTCAACAAGGCCGCCGATTTCATAGAAGAGCTCTCGTCTCTGTTCAAGTCCAACAGTTCTAAGCGAGTTCGGCCTCGTACGTGTAAAGCGCACCGGAGCCGATACCAGAACAAAACCCAACTCGATGGCACTTCGTACTCCATCAATGCTGACGATAGAGAACGGACGATTCTGCTCGACCAACGAATGGAGGAGCCGATGGAGAACAATCAAGTCTTGGACCCCGAGGAACCGGAGGAACCGGAGCCGTCGTGTGAAGCACCGGCTCTGATACAAGCGGAGGAACCCGTGTGTGAACCTCCACACTTTATACAGAAACTCAAAAGCAGGGAGGTTCCCGAGGGAAGTAAAGTCCAGTTAGATTGTATCGTCAGAGGACTGCCTGCTCCCGAAGTCCGGTGAGTTTCACTTTTATTGTTGTACGTACCGTAATTAGTGGACAAATATTACAATTAGCATTGCTCTGGCATATAGAAACCGCAAACACTCGAAGAAACGCTTCATATGTTGAACCTTTTTAGAGATCCAATCATTGAATCATTGTTTTGGATTTAGTTTTACTTGAAGGGATCATATATAATGACATTTTATGTGAATCTTAAGGGTCTAAATGAAAACTTTGTAATATACTTTTATTAAAAATTCTCATTAGTATTGTAAAAAAAAAAAACACTAAATTACCTGGTCAAAAACAGCTGTTTTCAGCACGCCGTTTCAGTGCATACACTCTCAGAAAAAAGGTACACTGGGGCTGTACCCTATTTTTAGGGCTATAAGTACATTTCAGGTGCTATGTACATTTTGGGCCCTAATATGTACATTTTAGGTGGTAAAATGTACATTTTAGGTACTAATATGTACATGAAGTGTAAATATGTACATTTTAGGTGCTAATATGTCCGTTACATATGTCCATTTAAGGTGTTAATATGTCCGTTACATTAGCTAATATGTCCATTTTAGATGTTATGTCCGTTACATTATCTAATGTCCGTTACATTAGCTAATATGTCCATTTTAGGTGCTAATATGTCCGTTACATTAGCTAATATGTCCATTTTAGGTGCTAATATGTCCGTTACATTAGCTAATATGTCCATTTTAGGTGCTAATATGTCCGTTACATTAGCTAATATGTACATTTTAGGGGCTAATATGTCCGTTACATTAGCTAATATGTCCATTTTAGGTGCTAATATGTAAATTTTAGGTGCTAATATGTCCATTTCATGAGCTAATATGTCCATTTTACATTGTAGGTGCTAATATGTCAATTTCATTAGCTAATATGTACATTTCAGGTGCTAATATGTACATTTCATGTGCTAATATGTACATTTTAGGTGCTAATATGTACCACTAAGGTACCTAATATGCAGCCTTTGGGTACAGAAGTGTACCTTTTGAAAAGGTACAGTCCCAGTCGTCATCATCATCATCATCATCATCATCAACCTTTATTTACAGACTGTTGGTCCATTCAGAAGACAAAAAACAATACATGCACCAATACATAAATCAGAAACATACAAAGACACACACACACACACACACACACACACACACAAAAGAGATAAAAAAAATACAAAGCTAAAAAAGATTGTAAAAAAAAGAAGCTAAAAATACAACATTTCTTTCATTTCCAGTGACAGCTTTTGTATCTTTTTTTTCTGAGAGTGTATGCCTTTAAATGATAATGAGCTTTGTTGACTCCGCCCCCTGTTCTTTGGGGCGTTTTGACACAATGCATGTGGAGTGTTGCCTTGACAACAGTTGAGGGATATTTTGGAGAGAGAGCAGCGGGAGTCTCTGAGACACATCTGTGAAACAGTGTCAGTTTGAACCGGAGTCACACCCGGAACAGGGCGTTTCTGAATGGTTGGTTAACGTAATTATCTGTAAACAGTCACTTCTTTTCAGACTTTTTTAAAAAGTATATTATTTCCATAATAAGTAATCTTTTTATTTTAAAGTGTGCAAGGAATCTATAACACTAGTGTAAGCACAAAGAAGTCTTGTGAAAGCTGAGCGTATAACATGCAGTCTGAGCTCAGCCTTTCTAATTTTGCCACATTGGAAATATGATGCTATGAGAATGCAGGCGAAATTAATGTCCTACCTCTTCAGTAGAGCACAGTTAGCCAATGAATATACGAGTAAATAAAATATTACATGGACACTTTAGTGCAGATATGATGGATTTTTGCAGCAGTGTTTACTCAAGAGTAGTGAATGTCCTTTCAGTCCCATTTAATGAAAGAAACCACACAACATGAGTGTCACTTCCTTGAAAAATAATGTACTATTGTGGTATCAGATGGATGTCAATGCCATAGTATTTATTAATATTTTGAATATGTTTTATTTTTTAGCAATTTTTTTTATCGTTGGATTGTATTAGTTTTTTAATATTTAAATTTAGCTTTAATTTATTTTTTTGTAATTTCAGTACTTATTTTATCTAATTATTTGCATAGGAAAAACGTAAAAATTTTAAACTTTATTTAGGTTTCACCTTTTTCAATACTCTTCTATTATTTCATAGAAAGAAATTATTTTTTTAGTTTTTTAGTTTTAGTAAACTAGAGCACTGACTGTTCCCATTGTTCTTTGATATAGACTGTAAGTATAAGTTTAATGATTTTTTAATTCTTTAAGTGTGTTTGTCATGAAACGTGTTTATGTCTAAGATAATTGCTGAGGAGTAGAAATTAAAAAGTCTCTCATAGCTTGTAAAGCCTTAAAGAGTTGTATGAGTCAGATTGTGCAAATGTGCTTCTCCAGCCATGATATATTCAGCTTGTGCTTCTCTAGAAACTCAAGTCAAGACTGAACTCAGTGTGTGTTAATGTGATAAAAGGTAAATGTTATGGTGTAAAGACTCAATTTATATGACGACATTAAATGCACCAACAATCTATATTAAGTTATCAAATGCAAAAGCATTAAATTTATTAATAACTTCATTTAAATTGATCATGCATTTAACATTTTTGCATTTAATAACGTAATATAAATCGATCATGCCTCTGAAATATTTGCATTTAATAACATAAATTGATCATGCATTTAACATTTTTGCATTTAATAACATAATATAAATCGATCATGCATTTGAAATATTTGTATTTAATAATGTAATATAAATTGATCATGCATTTGACATTTTTGCATTTAATAACGTAATATAAATTGATCATGCAATTAACGTTTTTGGATTTAATAACGTATTATAAATTGATCATGCATTTGAATTTTTTTTATTTAATAATGTAATATAAATTGATCATGCATTTAATATTTTTGCTTTTAATAACTTAATAAAAGTTAATCATGCATTTACGTTTTTTGCATTTAATAGCAATACATTAGTTACAGTATTTATTCATCTTTGTTTTTCGTTAATTAATAAAAATCCAGCTATTGATTATTTGTTCATGTTAGTGCATTAACTAACATTAACAAATATATTATTTAATTTAACGTATTAGTATTGAAATTACCATTAATTAAGATTAATAAATCCTGGAGAAGTATGTTTCATTCTTAGTTCACGTTAACTAATGAATCTTTATTGTAAAGTGTTACCATATAAATTGATTATACATTTAACTTTTTTGCATTTAATAACATGATATAAATTGACCGTACATTTTCAATTAGCACAAAGATGTCTTGTGAAAGCTGAAAGATAAATGTTTGCATAGCGGTACATCAGTTCATGCTGTTTAGACGTCTGTTAAACACCCTGTAATTAATTAATTAATTAACAGAGGAATTTCCATTGTTAATGAAGTTCTTTTCTTATATGTTGCTGAAGTTGGATATCAGTGTGTCATTGATGAAACCTTAGTGTGTAACATTACTCAACGCAAGCTTCCCACACTGACGGGTCAAGGAAACCCGTGCTTTTCTGAGTGTGTGTGTGTGTGACAGGTGACGTGTTTCGGCAACTGTTCTCAGTCACATTACACACGTTCAGCTGACCCAGAGACTGTGATGTCAGAAACATTAGATCATACACACACTCCTGCGAGAATCCACCGATCAGAAGTAACTTGCCTTTTCAACATAATTCAATGAGTCATTTTATTAATATTATGTGAATGTGCAAAGCCTCTTTGTTTTCCTTAACCTTTCTTTGTTTCCAAATGTTCCCACGTCACTGAAAAAAATAACCTTTTTTTATTTGATAAAATGTGTTAGTGCAAATTGTTTCAAAGATCCTTCTGAGTAAATTTTATACTGCTCTCTATAACTTATGTTATTGTTATTATCAAGTAAAGTCTACTTACTTTTAAATTTAACATTTATTTGAAGTAATTAAGTAAATATTACTTAATCATATGTAATTTCACATATAGGTTCAGGTTTATTAATACAGCCCATTTCATACACAAGTAGCCCAATGTGCTTTTCATAATCATAACAGTTAAGAAATCATTTATATACATAAATCAATTCAAGTAATTACATAAAATAAAAACATGTGACTTGACAGGGAACATAATACACACGCATATATATATATATATATATATATATATATATATATATATTAGGGCTGTCAAAACGATTAATCGCGATTAATCGCATCCAAAATAAAAGTTTGTGTTTACATAATATATGTGGGGGCACTGTGTATAATTATTTTGTATATATATAAAAACACACACATGCATGTATATTTAAGAAAAAAATTATTTATATATAAAATATTTATATTTAACATAAATTATATATAAATCTATATACAGAATATTAATGAAAATATTTCTTAAAAATATACAAGCATGTGTGTGTGTTTATATATCTAAAATAATTATACACAGTGCAACCACATATATTATGTAAACACAAACTTTTATTTTGGATGTGATTAATCGCGATTAATCGTTTTGACAGCCCTAATATATATATATATATACAATAAAGTAACATCTACTTAACTAAGTTTAGTAAATTTAACAAATTTAACTTTTATTTAAACAATATACTGAATTAAACGACACTTTAAAGTGTATGCTTATTACAATAGAAATTGTATATATATTCCATACTATATCATAATAAATAACGTGGCGTCCGAACACAGAGACCTCAATACTTGGTACACAATAACGATAACATCTGATAGATATAGTTTTTGAGTATGAATGCGTCATTCTGAGTAGAAAATGAATCCAGATGTCACAAAATGGTAAATTAACAAACCTAACAACAAAAGTAATGCTGGAAAACAGTGAAAAATCAACCTTATTAATTATTAATGCCCCACACCGTAAAAAAATTTCAAGAGTTATCACATTTTTTCTTTTGTCAAATCAACTTAAATAATTTATTTAGTTCATATAACTTATTTTTTTGAGTTTCTGATGATTAAATTAATCTCCTTCAATGTATTAACTCACTTTTTCCAGTTCAATCAACTTAAAATTTTAAGGCAACCAGGTTACTTACTTTTTTAAGTTAAACCAACAATATTTTTTGTACAGTGCAGTGCATGATGGGAAAACCAGTTTTCCTTAATTTTATATCATTGAGATTTACGCTTTAATTTCTACAAGCTTAAAATCAATACTAATTATTCTTGCCTGATGTACCGTTTTCCTCACCACAGAATAATTTTCATTTTAATTTAATAATTCTGGATGTTGTAGCGAGCCTAAAAATGTCAAGTGACTCAAATGTGTGCTAACTAACTGACAGATCTATTGGTGTGTGTTGTGTTGGTGATTGAATGAGAGGCCGTTCTATGTTTAGCTCTGTGTGTTCATGTGTGTCGGTCAGGGATGCTGCCGGGTTTCGCGTCGAGAGGAAAAATAGACCCAACAGGTGCAGATCCGGCACTGGAAGTCTCTCAGCCTTTCAAAGTAGAGTCTTGCTCACTGGAAATGATCCTCATTGGCTCTGGGATCCCATTCCAACACAATGCATTTCAGACATGTCTCGCCCTTGGAATGAACCACGACTTATCGCTTCAGACGCGCTTTAAAATTTCACGATAAGGGACGGAGAGGAAGTAAAATAATACGGTCACTCTAGGTAAGACTGTGGTCAAGGTGTATTTATGGATCTGATAATACTCTCTTAACCCGTTGATTTCATACTGAATAAATGCATTTTTGTGTTGCAACGTGGACTTTATTTTGCGTTTGAAAAAAAGGGCTGATTTTTGTGATGAGGTTGAACTATCTTTATTGAACTGATGCTAGATTTATTAGTAAATGGCTTCAGCAGCTTGGTATCGAATAGTTGTTAGACAATTAACTGATTTCTGCCATTAAATGACTAAAGAAATGCTCCGATATGTATCTGGTGAAATAAATAGTAATGTCTGGTGTCATTTAATCCATTTAGTCATTTAGTCAAGTAAATAGCTTTTGCTCATAAACATTTTTTTAAGGGTAACTTGCCTAAAAAAGGAAACTATTTTAGGGCTCTCAAGTGATTAATCACGATTAATCGCATCCAAAATAAAAGTTTGTGTTTACATAATATATGTGGGTGCACTGTGTATAATTATTTTATATATATATAAATACACACACATGCTTGTATATATTTAAGAAATGTTTTAATGTATATACTGTATATAGATTTGTATATAATTTATATTGTATATAAATATATATATTTTATATATAAAACTTTTTTTTTCTTAAATATACATGTACGTGTGTGTGTACTTATATATATAATATACTGTATATATATAAGTACACACACACATACATGTATATTTAAGAAAAAAATGTTTTATATATAAAATATATATATATATATATATATACACACATACAAAATAAGTATACACCATGCAAACTTTTATTTTAAACACAAACTTTTATTTTGGATTTGATTAATCGCTATTAATCGTTTGACAGCCCTAATTTTGATGTTAATTGAGGTATTTGTGACTGATGTGGTTTTGACCATTTAATCTATCCATTATAAAATATTAAGCATTTTAACTGTGCAGTACATTTTTTTTTAAATTGTGATGGCAATAGACTGAGAAATTAGCTGATGTTCGGCTATTATGACATTTTATATGCACAGTCAACAACTGTCTGCTTGAACAATTAGCAGAAGTGCTAGCTACCTTGTTAAATTTTGTTACTGGATATTCACATTTTTGGTTTAAATGGTGCATGTTTTAGATATCGAACACCCGGCACCAGCCAATGAAGTTGAAAAAAATAAGTTACAGGATAGTGTCACTTGCACACTTAAAATATTGTTAAATATGCATTTAGAAACATATAATGTGATGTAAATGAGCTGGGCATAATCATTTATAGTCAGAATGCAACATATTTGTGCTCGTCACATAAGGTCAAATAAAACCAAATGCATTCATACAGGATTTGTGTGTATGTGTATGTTGCTTGATGTGTGTTCCTGTGTTTTCCAACGTTGGGATTGTGTTTTCCAGGTGGTTTTGTGAGGGTAAAGAGTTGGAAAACAGTCCTGATATTCAGATCATCACCAACGGTGAGCGACACTCTCTGATCATAGCCGAGGCATTCGAAGAAGACACAGGCAGATACTCGTGCTTTGCCTCCAACTTTTATGGCACAGATTCCACCTCAGCAGAAATCTACATTGAGGGTACGTAAATTACTCATTGACCGTTTCATATGAATTACTGTTGAAGCTGCAGTTTACAGCAGCATCGTTTCGTTTTCTAATAGGAGCGTCTTCATCGGATTCTGACGGAGAACAACATTTTGAAGCACAGTGAGTTTCCAGGTTTTCCAACATTGAATCATGTTACACTCTCATAAAAAAGGTACAAAAGCTGTAAGATGCACTTTTGTACCCAAAGGCTGCATGTTGGTTCCTTTGTGATACATAATAGCACCTAAAATGTTCATATTAGCACCTAAAATGTACATATTACCACCTCAAATGAACATATTAGCTCATGAAATGGACATATTAGCACCTAAAATGTACATATTGTCACCTAAGATGTTCATATTATGACCTAAAATTGACATATTAGCTCCTGAAATGGATGGACATACATATTAACACTTAAAATGTTAATGTAAGTACCTAAAATGTACACATTAGGATCTAAAATGTACATTTTAGGATCTAAAATGTACGTATTATGATCTAAAATGTGCATATCAGCACCTAAAATGTACATATTAGCACCTGAAATTTACATATTAACACCTAAAATGTACATATTGCCACCTCAAATGGACATATTAGCTCATGAAATGGACATATTAGCACCTAAGATGTTCATATTATGACCTAAAATTGACATATTAGCTCCTGAAATGGACATACATGTTAACACTCAAAATGTACATGTAAGTACCTAAAATGTACATATTAGCAACTAAAATGTACGTATTATGACCTAAAATGTGCATATCAGCACCTGAAATGTACATATCAGCACCTAAAATGTACATATCAGCACCTAAAATGTACATATTAGCACCTGAAATGTACATATTAGCACCTAAAATGTACATATTAGCTCCTGAAATGTACATATTAACACCTGAAATTTGCATATCAGCACCTAAAATGTACATATTAGCTCCTGAAATTTACATATTAGCACCTAAAATGTACATATCAGAACCTAAAATGTACATAATAGCACCTAAAATGTACATATTAGCTCCTGAAATTTACATATTAGCACCTGAAATGTACTTATTAGCACCTAAAATGGACATATTAGCACCTGAAATGTACATATCAGCACCTGAAATGTACATATCAGCACCTAAAATGTACATATCAGCACCTAATACACATATTACCACCTCAAATGTTTCTTATATTTGAGGTAAGCCTTCACCTTCATTGTTTCTTATTTATCCTACCTTATTTCCTTCCTGAGTTGTAAGGAAGGAATAAGAAAGATATATAAAATTATATATCAGCAGTTTCTCAGTACAAAAATGTTCAAATGTAATGATTTTTTTGTGTTTTTTTAAAAAAAAAGTTTTCCATCACAATATACTCAGTAAAAAAATACTAGACTACACCACTGTGTGGACTCCTTCCACTACCTTCATGGACCACAAGGGACCTGTTTGAAAACACATGAACACTTTGTTTTTGTTTTTTCAAAATTCACATTAGATCTTTTCAGCCCAAGCCTGCTGAGATCTCGGTTGAGTTCAACACATCTGCTGAAGACACAACTGGAACAACCACCTGCACTGAACCACCAGCACCTTCAGACGCTAACTCTCCATCTGAACAAGAAGATACAGAACTTCTGAGTACCAAGGTCGTCAGCACTGAAATAACTCTACTAGAACCAGCCGTACCTGCACTTGAATCAACCAAACCTGTCCTAGAACAAGCCATACCTGTTCTAGAACCAGTCGTACCTGTACTAGAACAAGCCATACCTGTTCTAGAACCAGTCGTACCTGTACTAGAACAAACCCTACCTGTTCTAGAACCACTAGAGCCAATATCTGAGCTGGAACCAACTCCGCTTTCTCCAACCCTCGCCATAACACCATCATCCCTTCAATCAAGCCAAAGTATCTCTGATATACTGTTAACGTCTCAACAGAGCATTCCTGAGGTACGAAAAACACTCCAAATCTACATTTTTGATTATCCCCACTCATGCATGTGTTTCTCTTACGTTATACATTTTCTGTTTCAGAATCTAAATGGGAGCAGTAGCTATCTTCAAAACTTCGATGTAAGGCCCATAATGGCAGCTCCCGTTTTTACAAAGGTAGAGCGAACGAAACTCTTATTGTATTTCTAACCTTATTATGCAACTAGACTTGAAAAGACAATGAAACAGTCCAATGCAAGGCGTTTTCTCGAAATATAATAGAAACTTAGTGGTGACCTTGTGTAACGGAGGCCAGGTAGTAGTTGCTGTGCGAGTAAACCTCACTCCCCTGATCTCAATAGCCTCCTTGTTAGAGCGCCCGACTCTCGTGCCGGAGATCCGGGTTTGAGGCCCGCGAGTAGGACCCGGGTGGTTTTCAAGGTTTCACTCGCAGATCAGTCTGGACACTTTCCATTAAAGAAAATTTGGGAGCAGTTCACCAAACGAACGTCCAATCAGCGTTGGCTTTGAGGCGGGTTGAGGTGTGACGCAACGAGAAGCGCGACAGTTCAGTCTAAAGAACATGGCGGCTTCAGTGGATGAAACTAGCATCAGCGTGGCTATCGAGCAAGTTTTATCGGAATTACAGAGTATTTCTTCACTGAAAGAAGAGCAAAACACTGCTCTGGAGGCTTTTCTCAGAGGAAAAGATGTTTTTGCTCTTCTCCCGACTGGTTTCGGCTAGAGTTACGGTACGTCATAGGCTTCGTTGATCTGATTGGTTGATTTGGCCCGTCTATCACCAACATAGGCCAATCAGCTAACCAGTATTTTCGCCCCTTACCAAAATTACTTCAAGGGAAGGTTTCCAGATGGATATGCGGAGCAAATCCATCTGGCGGAGTCAGGTTACCCGGGTGGAGGGGTTACACATGTTTGACTAACCCTTCAAAACACCAATTAAAATGCAGTGGCAGTCATTGTGGTAGTTTTGCATGAGCGAACTCCTCTAACATTATTTTTTAGAATGTATAAAAATGTAGTTTTTACATGCTTGCCATTCCAGTGTCATTGAACACTAGGGTTGGGTATCGATTGGAACCGGGACTAACTTTTCGTTTTTCCCGGAATCGTTCAAAAGTTAAAATTTCGATTCCTTGTTTCGATATTCACAGTCCGCCGACCAGAAGAAGAAACCGCTGAACAACACCAATGAAGAAGCTTTTACCGGAAGTGTTGGCATAACCGCGCAAGTCGAACATGAGTAGCTTACGTCAGCGGTCCAAAGTGTGGCTTCACTTTTCTAAAAATAACAAAATCTCGGCAAAATCCAGAGTATTTCCCTTTAGAAAGAAGTATTTCCTTCAGAAAGACCGTTGGTTAGCAAGGTTAGCTAAACTTTTTTGACCCTGCCTCTTAAAAGAATCGGAATCGAGAATCGTTGGGAACCGGAATCGAAACAAGGAATCGGAATCAGAATCGTTCAAATTCAAACGATACACAACCCTATTGAACACCATTGTCTCTTTTGGTGCAGAACCTTCAGGACGTCCTGGCTATGGAGAGTCAGCTGGTAGTGCTGGAGTGCCGAGTAAAAGGCATTCCCTCCCCCAAAGTGGACTGGTACAGGGAGGGAACGCTTATTGAAGATTCTCCAGACTTCAGGATCCTTCAGAAGAGTATGTCTAATTTTAGTATGCATGCATTAAGATATGTGGTTGGACAAATCCTTGTATCTTGTAAACGAAAAACTCTCAGTGAAACTCTCATTCTGCTTTTTTTGTAAAATCCAGAACCAAGATCGATGGCTGAATCTGGTAGGTGGCTTTGATTACAGCTGCTTTGTCACGATAATTATTTCATGGCACTAACCACCTAACAGTCCACCATTTCTCTGTTTGGTGTGGACTTCAGAGGAGATATGTACGTTGGTTATTGCGGAGGTCTTTCCAGAGGATTCTGGAACGTTTACTTGCACAGCCAGCAATAAATATGGCACAGTTTCCAGTATCGCAATGTTGAGAGTTAAAGGTAAATTTGCTTGGAATCGATTATTGGGTCAGTTTTCCCAATGTAAAACTGCTTAGACTGCTTACTCAAGTTTAATTCTGAAAAATATGTTTGCCTGCATCAATAGGACACAATAACAACACCAAACCCACAACAACAAGCACTTTAACTGTGGAATCCTGTCCACCAAAGTTTCAAGCAACAGACCTGAAATCAACAACTTTGAAGCACAAGCCAGATGTCCCTCTGGTAAACAACAAGATTCACTCAAGTATGATTTGTCTCGACCCTTTGAGCACTGGCTTCAAGCAGGACTCCCTAAACCCTAGTATGTTTCGCCATGAGCTCAGCACTAGCCTGCCTAGTCTAAACCCTCTCAGCATTGGTAAACACAGCTCAGATACTTTCAAGAGTAGTTTACCTCGGCTAGACCCACTCAGCTTCAATGCTTCTTCCCTGACCTCTGATTCCAACCATAAGTCTGTCAACTCTAGCACGACACACTTCGATTCAGGAGGGTCTGGTTGTAAGCCTTCCACAGAAGTGAACCAAAGTCCTTCCAATGGCATCACTCTGAACTTGGATCACCAAAATGGTTCAAAATCTACCTCCAGCCTTTCTGTGACTACTCCCAACATCAGTAACCATCAAGAGCAACCACCTGTCAAACCCCTACCGGATCCCCCAACTTCTTGCCTCAAGACAAGACCCGAGGGTGTGCAAGCGAATCACAATGAACCCCGCTCTACTTCTCGAGCTGGTCTCCGCGTAACCTTTAAACTCCCGGAGGATGAAGAAGAAGACGAAGAGAAAGAAATCTCCTCCAAAGAACCCCCACCGGTGTTGGCTAAACCAAAATTGTAAGTACCAACTTCAGAGCAGCCGCTTTCCGACCAAGTAGTTATAGGAACTTAGTTATAGGAACTGTCCACTTCTAAACAGTTGTAAGAACTACTCTCCCCCAAACTCGGTTTTGCTGCTTGCGTTCGCACTGGCCAAGTGGCCATAGGAACTGGTAGGAGGGGTAACGCAAGCACGGCGACGTGGCTACGGCAGTTCATTGGAACGAATGCGTCAATAGAGCCACCATCTTGAAACAGGGGAGCCCATCCACTTTAATGCATCAGCGTCAATGTTGTAGACACAGGTCTAACGGAAATAAAATCACCATAAATCATCATGAATGCGATTTTTCATGAATGCGATTAGCTACTTCCTATGACAAGACCCCTGTTCCAAGATGGCGGCGGTTTTGACGCATGCTTAGAACCCCAAGGTGAGGTCTAGTGTATATGTCTATGGTATGGCAGACAGCACGCTACAAGTTCCGTGTTGACAGTGGGCATGACTTAAGTTGAACCAATCAACGTAGACCTAGGGAAAGGGAACTAAAAAAGTCCTCGCTCTAGACTAGGTACTGAAAGAGTTATAGGAACTACGGTCTGAGGAACTAAAAAAGTCCTTGCTCTAGACTAGGTACTGAAAGAGCTATAAGAAACTACGGTCTGAGGAACTAAAAAAGTCCTTGCTTTAGACTAGGTACTGAAAGAGTTATAGGAACTACGGTCTGAGGAACTAAAAAAGTCCTTGCTCTAGACTAGGTACTGAAAGAGTTATAAGAAACTACGGTCTGAGGAACTAAAAAAGTCCTCGCTCTAGACTCGGTACTGAAAGAGTTATAAGAAACTACGGTCTGAGGAACTAAAAAAGTCCTTGCTCTAGACTAGGTACTGAAAGAGTTATAAGAAACTACGGTCTGAGGAACTAAAAAAGTCCTCGCTCTAGACTAGGTACTGAAAGAGTTATAGGAACTACGGTCTGAGGAACTAAAAAAGTCCTTGCTCTAGACTAGGTACTGAAAGAGTTATAAGAAACTACGGTCTGAGGAACTAAAAAAGTCCTCGCTCTAGACTAGGTACTGAAAGAGTTATAGGAACTACGGTCTGAGGAACTAAAAAAGTCCTTGCTCTAGACTAGGTACTGAAAGAGTTATAGGAACTACGGTCTGAGGAACTAAAAAAGTCCTTGCTCTAGACTAGGTACTGAAAGAGTTATAGGAACTACGGTCTGAGGAACTAAAAAAGTCCTTGCTCTAGACTAGGTACTGAAAGAGTTATAGGAACTACGGTCTGAGGGACTAAAAAAGTCCTTGCTCTAGACTAGGTACTGAAAGAGTTATAAGAGACTACGGTCTGAGGAACTAAAAAAGACCTTGCTCTAGACTAGGTACTGAAAGAGTTATAGGAACTACGGTCTGAGGAACTAAAAAAGACCTTGCTCTAGACTAGGTACTGAAAGAGTTATAGGAACTACGGTCTGAGGAACTAAAAAAGTCCTTGCTCTAGACTAGGTACTGAAAGAGTTATAGGAACTACGGTCTGAGGAACTAAAAAAGTCCTTGCTCTAGACTAGGTACTGAAAGAGTTATAGGAACTACGGTCTGAGGAACTAAAAAAGACCTTGCTCTAGACTAGGTACTGAAAGAGTTATAGGAACTACGGTCTGAGGAACTAAAATAGTCCTTGCTCTAGACTAGGTACTGAAAGAGTTATAGGAACTACGGTCTGAGGAACTAAAAAAGTCCTTGCTCTAGACTAGGTACTGAAAGAGTTATAGGAACTACAGTCTGAGGAACTAAAAAAGTCCTTGCTCTAGACTAGGTACTGAAAGAGTTATAGGAAATACGGTCTGAGGAACTAAAAAAGTCCTTGCTCTAGACTAGGTACTGAAAGAGTTATAGGAACTACGGTCTGAGGGACTAAAAAAGTCCTTGCTCTAGACTAGGTACTGAAAGAGTTATTGGAATTACGGTCTGAGGAACTAAAAAAGTCCTTGCTCTAGACTAGGTACTGAAAGAGTTATAGGAACTACGGTCTGAGGGACTAAAAAAGTCCTTGCTCTAGACTAGGTACTGAAAGAGTTATAGGAACTACGGTCTGAGGGACTAAAAAAGTCCTTGCTCTAGACTAGGTACTGAAAGAGTTATAGGAACTACAGTCTGAGGAACTAAAAAAGTCCTTGCTCTAGACTAGGTACTGAAAGAGTTATAGGAAATACGGTCTGAGGAACTAAAATAGTCCTTGCTCTAGACTAGGTACTGAAAGAGTTATAGGAACTACGGTCTGAGGAACTAAAAAAGTCCTTGCTCTAGACTAGGTACTGAAAGAGTTATAGGAACTACGGTCTGAGGGACTAAAAAAGTCCTTGCTCTAGACTAGGTACTGAAAGAGTTATAGGAACTACAGTCTGAGGAACTAAAAAAGTCCTTGCTCTAGACTAGGTACTGAAAGAGTTATAGGAAATACGGTCTGAGGAACTAAAAAAGTCCTTGCTCTAGACTAGGTACTGAAAGAGTTATAGGAACTACGGTCTGAGGGACTAAAAAAGTCCTCGCTCTAGACTAGGTACTGAAAGAGTTATAGGAACTACGGTCTGAGGAACTAAAAAAGTCCTCGCTCTAGACTAGGTACTGAAAGAGTTATAGGAACTACGGTCTGAGGGACTAAAAAAGTCCTTGCTCTAGACTAGGTACTGAAAGAGTTATAGGAACTACGGTCTGAGGGACTAAAAAAGTCCTTGCTCTAGACTAGGTACTGAAAGAGTTATAAGAAACTACGGTCTGAGGAACTAAAAAAGTCCTTGCTCTAGACTCGGTACTGAAAGAGTTATAAGAAACTACGGTCTGAGGAACTAAAAAATCCCCAATTTAGTCCGGTCGGAACACGAGAAAAAAAGGGTTATAGGAACGTTAGGTTCTAGGAACTGCAAAAGTCCCTCCGGTCGGAAAGCGGCTAAATGTTGCAAGACAACATTTTAGGACCTTCTGAAATAGATGCGATTCATTTGATTCATCCTTTTTCACTCTTATCCTAGAGACCCAGTGCAGCTTCAGATCCTCCACAATCAGGTGCTTTTGGAACAGCTGCAAGATAACGTCTCCCCAAGCCAAGAGTTACCACATTTAGACAGGACAAATTGCGAGCCACCGCCTGTCACAAATCCAGTGCCACCTCTTGTAATTCACTCCGGTCCAATTCCACAACTTATCCCTGCATCCATCCCTCCACCACCTGCATTGCCTGCTCCCATATTAAAAGCAGTTCCTGTATCCCATTTAACCAATTCCATACCCTTGCCCCAACTTACTCCACCAGCCACAACCTTACACACCAACCTTCCTTCCCCTCAACAAAATCTGGTTCCTACTACTTCGTTAAACACTGTTCCACCAAGTATGGTTCCTTCTACCTTAATACCCCCCCAAAATGCGGTGCCTATCTCAACCAATGTGGCTCCTATGCCAAGTGTGATACCAATAATCCCAATTACTCAACCTCCCAACATCCCTATGCCTCAATCAAATGTGGGACACTCTATGCCTTTTCTTCAAATCATGGCCCCATCCATCCAACCAAACCCTAACTACGTGACCAATAAGCCGCCCATTACTCCCTCCAGTCATATATCACAAATGAACATGAACCCAACCTTCCAGGCGAACTCTGTTCCCAATAGTAACTTGATGACCCCTAATGCACCAATCACTACCTCAATTACTCATCCCAGCATGGCTCCACAAGACACACGTTCTCAAAATGTGTCCTATCCACCCTCACCGCATCTGGAGAGAAATCCACCCGCGCCCATCCCGAGTCAACCGAACAACACCCCCCAGCCTCCACTTCCCGGGATTTTTCCCATCTCCACCCAGAGCTTCAGCTACACCAGGCCGAAGGAGTTCATCGCAGCTCAGACGCTCTCTCCCACCAGGAGTCTTTCCCCAACTGAGTCTCCCGTTCCGATGCTACACGAATTAGCAGCGCAGATATTCCCGAAGTCGACACGGGAGATCACGTCGCCCGTCAACCAGTTTGCTCCGTCCCCGAGAAAGTTTCCTACGAGAGTCCTGGAGTCTCCGAGAAGCCCCCCGTATGTGTCCTCGCCACCTCTGTTGCCTCCTGGCCTGGTGAACTCAGTGTTTTCTTTCAGAACTCAGTCTCCAACACAAGCTTCTTCGCCGTCTACGTCTAGCAGCTCCAGCCCCAGTCCCATCCAAAATCCAGTGGCCTTCCTTAGCTCCGTCCTTCCTTCACTTCCAACATCTCCTCCGACCAATGCAATGGGGTTGCCTAAAAGGGCCCCACTTGGGTAAGCGAACTCCAACACAACATTAACTCTTTCCCTGACATTGACGTAAATTTCTGGCTTTCCGTGTTTTCACCGTTATACAGTAGGGGGCGCTATTGCACATCTTCTAAAAGAGTATTTCAGTCGCCATTACGTTCTGTAACGTTAGGCATTTTTTATTTATATGCCGTTTAATGTCGCATAATTTGAAGTCAAGTCAAGTCAAGTGAAGTCACATTTATTTATATAGCGCTTTTCACAATACGGATTGTTTCAAAGCAGCTTCACAGTGATAACATGAAAGGAGTACAACACAGATCAATAATATTGTTAAATATTAAATATTTTAAATATTAATTTTTAGGGCTGTCAAAACGATTAATCGCGATTAATCGCATCCAAAATAAAAGTTTGTGTTTGCATAATATATGTGGGTGCACTGTGTATAATTATTATATATATATATATATAAACACACACACATGCTTGTATATATTTAAGAAATATTTTCATGTATATTCTGTATATAGATTTATATGTAATTTATATTATATATAAATATAAATATTTTATATATAAATAATATTTTTTTCTTAAATATACATGCATGTGTGTTTTTTTATATATATACAAAATAATTATACACAGTGCCCCCACATATATTATGTAAACAGAAACTTTTATTTTGGATGCGATTAATCGCGATTAATCATTTTGACAGCCTTAATTTTTACATATTTATGTAGCTTCTTTGCTGTGTTTTGATCTAGAGATTCATTTCATTTAAAGGAATTAAAATGTTACTGAATCTCCTGATCAAAACACAAGTAAAGAAGCAGAATCAAGCAATATCATATGGAAGCAGATGTGCACGTGTAAAATAATGCGATCAACATTAAACGGCATATAAATCAACTCTTACTGAATGAAATGTCGACCCAGGACGAGCTACAGGACTGTGAAGCTTTGGGAGTGTTGATGGACTCGATCGATTGTGTTTTTTGATCATCGTTATAGATCTGATCCAGACTTAGTCTTTGACATAAATGTGTTTTTCTCAGCTTTTTGCTCAAAATTTAGCTTAACTTACCCACAACCCACAAGGGTTGAAAACAAAAAAGATTGCAATAAGCTAGAATAAACCTATTTATATATATATATATATATATTGCATAATAATGCAATTTGATACATTTTGTGAAAATGATTAAAAAAATGCTTGCTCGTAGTTCACGTACAAATTGTTTACTCGTCCATTTGCATTTGAAATTTTGAGAAACCCATTTGAATTTCTGTCTTCTATGCAGAATTTTTTTGTAGAATATCCTGGCTGATCTTATTTTTCAATACAACACTCTTAGAAGAAATGGTTCTATTTAGAACCAGAAATGGTTCCATCCCCCGCTTCATATATGGAACTCCAAAATCGTTCTATATAGAACCTTTTTTTTTGGTAAAAGGTTCTATTGGCCGAGTATGGAACCCCAGGGTTCTATATAGAACCCAGAGGAACCCTTTTTTAAGAGTGTATAGAACCTTTTAGGGGTTCCAAATACGTAGCGCTGATAGAACCTTTTAAGGTTCTATATAGAACCATTTTTTTGGTAAAAGGTTCTATTGGCCGAGTATGGAACCCCAGGGTTCTATATAGAACCCAGAGGAACCCTTTTTTTAAGAGTGTATAGAACCTTTTATGGGTTCCAAATACGTAGCGCTGATAGAACCTTTTAAGGTTCTATATAGAACCTTTTCTTCTAAGAGTGAATAAAAGTGTTTCAAACTGTTGCTCTTAAGCTTCAGAAAGGATGAAAAAGCACCATAAAACTATTATAAAAAATAGTCTGTGTGACTGTATTATATTCTATAATCTTTTGAAACCTAATCTATGATCTAAGCACTCCAGTTGGCTGTTAATGGTTGTGACTACATCAGTAAGTCAATACGTTTAAATAAAGAAACAGATCTGTGAACAAATGAACTGAATCAACTGATTCGTTGAAAAGATTTGACTCATGACTGATTTGTTCATAACTGTTTCTCTTATAAACATTCACAAAAGTTCCAAGAAGAGTGGCTGTCGAGGGAATTACTACTTTTATGATTGTTTTATGTCATTTTTGAGCTTTACAAGCACGCTTTCGTTTTCACTATATTGAAAAGAAAGGTCACAGTCCACAATTTTCTTTAACAAATCCCTTTATTGTGTAGCGTTAAGGAAAGACAGTCAATGGGGAGTTTCGTTTTTTTAGATGAACTGTTCTTTTAATGTGATTTACCCAAGTAAGTCATTCCAATCAGCCTGTCGGGTTAAAGTTAAACGGGGCAGGTTGTTAGGGTTTGCTTATATCTTCTTGTGTTTCTTACCTCAGTCTCGTTGTGTTACTCCATGTCCAGGCCTCAAAGTTCACTAAAGAAGAATCAAAGAGTTTCCAGACTCATGTCCGATAGTGACCTCCGCGAAAGCAAGGAAACACTCTTACAAGATATCGAGAAGACGTTGCGATTTAAAGATGAACCACATCATTTTGGACAACAGGTACAACGTGTCATCAATATTACAAAGATGTAATTTGACTAGTGTATAGTTGAAATAGTATTTTATTTATTTATTTACCAGGGACCATACAGTCAAACATGGTCACAAAACAAAGCCTGTAACTGATGCGCAGCATACAGAGTTTGTAGCTAATGCTAATTTAAAACTCAAGTAGACTCAGGGTTGCTCATCTGCTTTAGTTTTGAGTTATGAGTTTCTTTAAGTGACGCATTTATAATCTTGGTTTGTAATAGTGTTTGTGTGGGCTTATAAAACACTGATTGATGGAGGTGGAGACGGAATAAGGAAGAAAAATATCCTCATGCATATAATATATTACAATACCACAGTTAGATCAGTCTCTACTCTCAAATAAATCTTTGCTACCCTTTCATGTCAAAATAGCTAGCACTTCTTAATCATACTAGCAAAAATAGAGAGAAATACTGTAAATATTTAGTTGTTCTGTAAAGGTCTTTAAAAAAGCCGTTTAATATCAACATGAAATCAAACCCTCTTTTCTAATTGGAAATTATGTTTCACATACTCAGGTTGTTTGATGTGCGAGTGTTGCATGTTGATTTTAAATGCAAATATACATGATTTGAGGACTTTTATAAACTGAATACTCTTCAATTTTTAAGTATTGCTATCAATGAAAACCTAATTTCGGTTTGTGGTCTTTATAATCTCCATATTTATTTGGATATACACAGTATGTGTTTGTATGTATGTGTGTGTGTGTGTGTATATATATATATATATATACAGTATATACATACATATGTTGATGCATATATATACTATATATATTTATATTAGGGCTGTCAAACGATTAATCGTGATTAATCGCATCCAAAATAAAAGTTTGTGTTTACATAATAAATGTTGGTGCACTGTGTATAATTATTTTGTATATATATAAATACACACACATGCATGTATATTTAAGAAAAAAATATTATTTCTATATAAAATATTTACATTTATATATAATATAAATTATACATAAATCTATATACAGTAAATAAATTAAAATATTTCTTAAATATATTACATACATGTGTGTGTATTTATATATATATATATATATAATTATACACAGTGCACCCACATATATTATGTTAACACAAACTTTTATTTTGGATGCGATTAATCGTTTGACAGCCCTAATATATATATATATATATGCATCATTGAAGACCTTCCCATGTAAGAAAGAATCACCCTTTTCACATGCTAAATCATTTCATGTGTCAAACATGCATCCGCATCATGAATCATATTAACACTGTCAGAGTAACACTAAAACACACATTTGTCTTGATGTGTGATTAGTCTCTGTGTTTCCATCACCGTCATTCATCCTGTCCTCCATAGAAGCCGAGTTATGTGGGGGAAGTGAGCCGATCGCTCGGACCAAACATTCCCACTGCGGCTGTCATTAACTATGACGAGGTACAAGGCATCTTCTCCATTGCAAGCAGTGCTTTGTTCTGGATTGCTTTTTAATCAACATGAAAACAAGAAAAAAATATTTCGGAGTTATTATAAAGCGGTAACTTTTTCCCACTAACGGAGCTGCATGCATAATAACTAGGGCTGTCAAACGATTAATCGTGATCAATCGCATCCAAAATAAAAGTTTGTGTTTACATAATAAATGCGGGTGCACTGTGTATAATTAATTTGTATATATATGTATAAATGCATACACATGCATGTATTGCATGCATGCATATTTAAGAAAAAAAAAAAAATTTATATATAAAATATTTATATTTATATATAATATAAATTATGTATAAATCTATATACAGTATATACATGAAAATATTTCTTAAATATATACATGCATGTGTGTGTTTATATATATATATATATATATATATATATATATATATATATAATAATTATACACAGTGCACCCACATATATTATGTAAACGCCAACTTTTATTTTGGATGCGATTAATCGTCTGGCAGCTCTAATAATAACTCATTTTAGAGGATGATGCAGAATGTTTAAACATTTTAAAGGCCAAAATGATTTGCATCAAAGCTAAATGATAGCTTTATCATTAAAACCTCAGTTTAACGAATGATAAAAATATAGCAGTGCCGAAAAAAAGTTTGTGTTAATATAATATATGCGTTTTTATTTTTTATAATTTTTTTAAATAATTTTAGTTTTTATAATTATTTTGTATATATAAATACGCACACATGTATGTATATATGTAAGAAAAATGTGTTATTTCTATATATAATATTTATATATTATATTGATTATATATATAAATGTATATACAGTAATATTTCTTAAATATACACATGCATGTGTGTGTTTATATATACAAAATAATTATACATGCATATATTATGTAAACACAAACTTTTATTTGGATTTATAACTTTATTTATTAATCGTTTCACAGCCCTAATCGTAACTAATACTCTAACTAGAATTCTGTCATAAGAGATTATGCATGAGAAACTAATATATAGATATATAATTAAATGCTACATGTTAAACGTATTAACTAAATTAAAATATTAGGGCTGGGAAACGATTAATCGCATCCAAAATAAAAGTTTGTGTTTACATAATATATGTGTGTGTAGTGTGTATAATTATTTTATATATATAAATACACACACATGCATGTAAACATTTAAGAAATATTTGCATGTATATACTTTATATATATTTGTACACAATTAATATTATACATAAATATAAAGATTTGATATATTAATAACACATTTTTCTTAAATATATACATGCATGTGTGTGTATTTATATATACAAAATAATTATACACACTACACACACATATATTATGTAAACACAAACTTTTATTTTGGATGCGATTAATCGGGATTTTTTCCAGCCCTAGAAAATATTAATATCGGTGTTCAATGGATTTCTCCAACAGAAGATGAGCATATATAGGCCGTTGTTTTAGCTCAAACACAGTGTCTATGTAAATGCAAGCGGCGTCTGTGTAAACATGAGTGATTGAGAGACTAGACAGAGATAGGAATGAACAGGGCCGTTCTGTATTATAAATAGAGGTGACTACATTAGAGATGTTGGCGGTCCCCCAAGCTGATATACTAGTAGGTACTAAATGGGAAGGAATATTATAGGGTTCATATCATACTTTGGGAATGTTTTTTGCATGAAAACAGTCCTAATTTAGTTTTATATACACCCTCTCTGACATGTGGAGGGCTAGTTTGCTTTTAAGACTTCAGATTATAATGTTATTATTGTAATCGTTTTGCATATTTTAAAATGTGTCACTGATTTCATCTGTTGACCTAACCACTGATTAGCATCATTTATTAGATATATCTATATTTTGTACGATTGTATTTTTAGTAGGGCTGTCAAATGATTTATCACATCCAAAATAAAAGTTTTTGTTTACATAATATATGTGGGTGCACTGTGTATAATTATTTTAAATACATAAATACAAACACATGCATGTATATTTAAGAAAAAAAATATTATTTATATATAAAAGATTTATATTTTTATTAGGGCTGTGCAAAAATTAATTGCGATTAATCGCATCCAAAATAAAAGTCTGTGTTTACGTAATATATTTGTGTGTGCTGTATATAATTATTTTGTATATATAAATACACACACATGCATGTATATATTTAAGAAAATGTTATTAATATATAAAATATTTATATTTATATAATATAGATTATGTATTTATACTTTTATACAGAATTTGAGCGCAAATAATTCTTAAATGTGTACATGCATGCATAGGTATTTATATATACAAAATAATTATATACAGCACACACAAATATATTATGTGAACACAGACTTTATTTTGGATGCGATTAATCGCAATTAACTTATGCACAGCCCAGATTTTTATAAAATATAAATTATATATAAATCTCTATACAGTCTATACATGAAAATATTTCTTAAATATATACAAGCATGTGTGTGTGTTTATATATCTAAAATAATTATACACAGTGCCCCCACATATATTATGTAAACAAAAACTTTTATTTTGGATGTGATTTATCACGATTAATAATTTGACAGCCCTAATTTTTTGACATTTTTATGAAAAGCAGTCAGCTACTGTGGATAATGTTTCCACAGATCCTGGAGAGACGTTTCCAAAGCTTTCTTTTAGAGAAATGGGACACGTTTATGACCAGATGAGATCATTAATTCATTGGTAATTATGTGTTTTGTAGGAATACAAGGTGTCGAGCTTTGAGCAGCGGCTAATGAGTGAGATTGGGTTTCGTTTGGAGAGAACTCCCGTCGAAGAGTCGGATGATGAAGTTCAGCATGATGAGATTCCCACGGGAAGATGCATCGCGCCCATTTTCGACAAGAAACTGAAGCACTTGAGGGCCGTGGAAGGGATTCCCGTCACATTCACCTGTAAAGTCGTCGGGATTCCAATTCCTAAGGTGAGTGTTTGGCAGACTGAGGGATTCTGGGATGTCACAGAAAATAAGAGTTTCATTGTGAAGATTTTATAAAAGAAGTCTCTTCTGCTCTTCAAGGCTGTTTTTATTTGATCAAAAATACAGTAAAAAATATTACATATTATTAGAATGTAAATCATCTGTTTTCTATGTGAATATATAGTAAAGTGTAATTTATTCCTGGGATCAAAGCTGTATTTTCAGCATCATTACTCCAGTCTTCAGTGTCACATGATCCTTCACAAATCACTCTAATATGAGGATCTGATGATCAAGAAACATTTAAGATTATTATCAATGCTGAAAGCGCTGATTCATATATATATATATATATATATATATATATTAGGTTCTTTCAATGATTCATATTTTTGTGAAAACCATGATAAAAAAAATATAGTTAGTACAAAAGAACTGTTTATTTGAAATATAAATATTTTGTACGATTATGAATGTCTTCACCATCATTTTTTTAATCAATTTATAGTTAAAAAATAATAAAATAAAAAAAAAATAAAATAATAAAATTAATAAAAATTAATTTATTGTAAATAAATAAATAAATATGAATAAATAAAACCTCTCCGAGTCCTCAAACTGTATTCTGGTCAATTTATTCTAATTTCCACAACAACAACAAAATATATTGTCTAGGGCTTTCAAACGATTAATCGCATCCAAAATAAAAGTTTGTGTTTACATAATACATGCGGGTGCACTGTGTATAATTATTTTGTATATATAAATACACACACATGCATGTATATTTAAGAAAAAAAATATTTATGTATAAAATATTTGTATTTATTTTTAATATAAATTATATATAAATCTATATACATTATATACATGAAAGTATTTGTTAAATATATACAAGCATGTGTATATATTTAATATATATATAAAATAATTATACACAGTGCACCCACATATATTATGTAAACACAAACTTTTACTTTGGATGCGATTAATCGTGATTAATCGTTTGACAGCCCTAATATTGTCATGTATGAAAATATTAAAGTTGTGAAAAGCGTATGTTTCAGTTCTGTCTTCAAACTGCATGTTGTGGGACTTTTATTTTGTACTCCTCCCTCAGGTTTACTGGTTTAAGGATGGAAAGCAGATTTTGAAGAAGAATGAGCACTACAGGAAAATCAGAGAGGGTGATGGGACGTGTTCGCTACACATAGAAGCCGCGACGAGCGACGATGACGGCAATTATACAGTCATGGCAGCAAATCCACAGGTAACGGCAGCGAAGACAACCAGGAGAAACTCCACTGAATTATAGTGGAAATAAAAGCCAAGCCTCTTGTCATGTCCACAGGGTAGAATAAGCTGCTCTGGTCATTTGATTGTCCAAACGGGTCCCGTGCGAAACCGGCCCATGGTTCACTCTCAGAGGTGAGTCGCATCAGCTTTCATTTACATGGCTGATGTTTAATAGACTTGTATGCAGTGTTGTGTGTAACAGCTTGAGTTACGTAATCAGATTACTTTTTTCAAGCAACTAGTAAGGTATTAGTTTAAAATTTACAACAAAATATCCGAGATGCTTT
This sequence comes from Cyprinella venusta, assembly GCA_038021265.1. NCBI lineage: Eukaryota > Metazoa > Chordata > Actinopteri > Cypriniformes > Leuciscidae > Cyprinella > Cyprinella venusta. The sequence goes on along the minus strand of CM075869.1, from coordinate 36,619,378 downwards.
TTCAAATGAGTGACGCAAGTTACTTTTCCACATTTATTGACTGACAGCTCTCCTGTCCTCATGTTGACGTGTGTAAGAACATGATGGTTATTGTCGTTCTAGACTAAATGTGAGCATGCATTTACTCATCTCGCTTGCACAAAAGATTTAATATTCCTCAAAATGAATGAAAACTGTAAATTGCAAATCTTGAATAATTAAATATGACAAATACTTTATGCATTTAATAATCTCATTTTATTGACCTATGTACTGTACTGTAAACCATAAGCAAAAATTACTTTAGATTTTTTTGTATTTATCGGTAATGTTAAACTTTCTTCTCCTGCATCCTATTATTGTGTTATCTGAAATTTAAAAAAATAAAAATAAAAAAATTAAGTTTCAATTTTGGTCTGAAAGGTATGCATATTGCATTCACTTGAGGAAACAAACTCTCCTCTGTTTTTCTGAATTAATGAGTTAATTATCTCAGAATTATAAGAATATATTTCATGGAAAACAGTTTTTCCGCTCTGTTTTTAGGAATTAAACATAAGTTACTCATAATTTTTGAGATAATCAAGTCATTAAAACAGTAATTCTAAGATAATTAATTCGTTAAATCAGAAAAAAATAGAGCAAAAACTTTTTTCCATGAAAAATATATTTCGTAATTCTAAAATAATTAACTCGTTAATTGAGAAAAAAGACCGCACATTTTTTCCATGAAAAATGATCTCGTAATTCTAAGATAATTAACTTGTTAATTCAGAAAAAACAGAACAAAACCTTTTTTTTCCATTAAAAATATATATTTCGTAATTCTAAAATAATTAACTCGTTAATTCAGAAAAAAGACCGCACATTTTTTCCATGAAAAATGATCTCGTAATTCTAAGATAATTAACTTGTTAATTCAGAAAAACAGAGCAAAAACTTTTTTTCCATGAAAAATATATTTCGTAATTCTAAAATATTTAACTCGTTAATTCAGAAAAACATAGTAGATTTTGTTTCCTCAAGTTGAAAGGGCCTTTAAATGCACCCAAAATAATAAAAAAGTTATTTATATATATATATATATATATATATATATATATATATATATATATATATATTAAATATTAATTTTAAATATATTAATATATTTTAATAAAAAAAAAAACAAGCCCAGCCCAAGTGAGCCAAAGTAACGTGAATGATGCTTTACTTTTCTTAAAAAGTAACTAATGCAATTAGTGACTTTTTAATGGAGTAATGCTCTATTGTAATGCATTACTTTTCTAAGTAACTTTCCCCAGCACTGCTCATATGCATAATATATCTGTCATCACTCATCATTTTCCACAGAGTCCGAGCGCGCGTACAAGAAGTGGAGGGAGAACCGGCTCAAGAACGCTTCTTTCGTCCACACTTTCTGCAGGCTCCAGGGGACATGTTGGCCCACGAGGGCCGGCTCTGTCGGCTGGACTGCAAGGTACCGCCACATGTGGACACAAAGGAAAAGGACATTTTTTATTTTTATTTTTTAAGTTATATGCTACGTTAAGATTTACTTAATGCGGTGATAATATACTTAATGTAAATATACACTTGAACTGAATGGTTTTTAGACACTTAATTGCAATTAAATTAAAATGTATGAATAGTTTAAATTTATATTAAATGCTGCTATTTCAACTGAAGACTTAATTGAATCAAAAATAGTATTAAGTATATCTTCTTATGCAATTTTATAGTTCTTAAAATTGAAATATGGTCAAAGATTACCGCTGAATGTCCCGGCAAACATTTATGGAAAAATAGCAATTAAATAAATATTATTAAATATATACTGTGTGTATTTTTATATATACTATATACTGTGTATATATACTGTGTGTGTATATATATATTTGTATATATGTGTGTTTTGTATATTTATATTATTTAAATATATATATATATTTTAGTTAAAAATAAATATATTAATTAATTTAGTTTATCAGAATTAATTAATATATTTATTTTTAACTAAAAAAAATATACACACACAGTGTATATATACACAGTATATAGTATATATAAAAATACACAGTATTTTATATATACTATATATATATATATATATATATATATATATATGTACATTTTGTATATATGTGTATTTTGTATATCTATATATTATTTAAATATATATATATATATATATATATATATATTTAGTTAAAAATAAATATATTAATTAATTCTGATAAACTATATATAATTCCTGTCATGTATCTAAATATATTAGTAATTAAATATGTGGAATTATGAACTTTTCAATACATTAAATTTTAAATGTCACATTGAATGAAACACTAGTTAAATCATAATTAAGTACTTCACTACATCAAAATAAGTTTTCTTCTTTAAAGTACAACAAAAAGATTTTTAAAACAATTATTTACAATCAAATTTTTCATTATTACACTTTTTACTAAACTGTGTAGAGAAACGTAGTCATGAAAGTGAACTCTCTTTAAATACATTTAAGTGGTCTTTTATTTAATTAATATTATATTATCTGCAAGTACAGTTTCGCTCATACTATTCATTCGCTGTGCAATTCATGTTTTCCAGTTTTCGATTGGAATCATGTTTTTTTTTGTACCTATATAAATAAAAAGTATTAAATAATTAAATAAGTATTATAAGTAAGTGTGCATTCAATAGGATTAATTGCACTTCTTTTTGCTGTATCTTTTCTACTTTTAACCATTTTTAAATGCTTCAAAAGTGACTTATCACTAAGACTCGAACAGTTTTTGGGGCCTCTGCATGTATCCAATAGACTGAAAAATAACATATTGCTGAAAGCTTGACGTTGCATGTTTCGACTCATTGTAATTGAGTTGTGTGACCCGTTCTGTGTGGTGTAGGTGAGCGGATTACCTCATCCGGAGATCATGTGGCTTCTCAACGGGAAGCCCATATATCCCGACATAACTCATCGAATGCTGGTGCGAGAAAACGGCATCCATTCTCTGGTTGTGGATCCTCTGACTCAAGCTGACGACGGGACGTACACCTGCATCGCCTCCAATAAAGCGGGACAGAGCTCCTTCTGCCTCCAGCTCAGAGTCGTGGGTGAGACACACACTTACACTGCTGTTTAAGACAGATCAGCATCCTTTGGTAAACCATAAGTGTGATTAACAATATGAGATAAGTCACGATTGTGACACAAAAAGTCAATTATGAGATCAAAAAAATCATTATGACAGTCAACATTGATATAAAGTTGAAATTGACATAATTATCAAGTAAATTTTCTTTCCATTTTGACCTTTATTTTTTTAAACTTAATTTATTAATATATTTTATCGTGCGTGTAACTTTTTGTCAATTTTGACTATTGCATACTTCACTATGACGTCCAACTATTCAACTGTCCTAATGACTTTTCAACTCATAATGAGTGTCATAATTGACACTCAATTCTCAATTTCAACTTTGTCAATTTTGACTCTCATAATTGATTTATGATGTCATAATCATGACTGTCATACTGACTTTTTATCTAAATTTTGACTCTCTGTCATCATTTTGGCTGCCATTATTCTTACTTTTTGTCTCATATTTATGTTAGAATGTCAAAATTCGGACTTTTTTGCTCAATTTTGACTTTCATAATTGACTTAGAATTATGGCAGACGGAATATGACGTACTAAGTCAATTATGAGAGTCAAAATTTAGATTAAATTTTGAGAATTATGACATAAATACTCAATAAGTATGCCATAAGTCAGAATTATGACACACTAACTCAATAAATATGACATAAATCAGAATTATGACACACTAACTCAATAAATATGACATAAATCAGAATTATGGCATACCAATTCAAAAAATATTCCATAATCATGTCATAATTCTGACTTATGGCATATTGTTTTAATTAAATATGATATATTATATATGATAATATTAAATACTCAATAAAAAAATTGATGATAAGTCAGATTTATGACACAGTGACTCAATAAATATGACATAAAAAGTCAGAATTATAACATACTAACTCAATAAATATTCCATAAATCAGAATTATGACATACTAATTCCAAAAATATGCCATAAGTCAGAATTATGACATTTAGTATGTCATAATTCTGATTTATGGCATATTTTTTGAATTAAATATGATATATTATATATGATAATATTAAATACTCAATAAAAAATTGATAAGTCAGATTTATGACACAGTGACTCAATAAATATGACATAAAAAGTCAGAATTATGACATTCTAACTCAATAAATATGCCGTAAATCAGAATTATGACATACTAACTCAATAAATATGCCATAAGTCAGAATTATGACACACTAACTCAATAAATATGCCGTAAATCAGAATTATGACATACTAACTCAATAAATATGCCATAAGTCAGAATTATGACATACAAACTCAAAAAATATGACATAAATCAAAATTATGACATACTAACTCAATTAAAATTTTATGATAAGTCAGATTTATGACATAGTGACTCAATAAATATGACAAAAAGTCAGAGTTATGGCAGCTGAAATTATAATACTGCCTTTTTATCTCTCATTTGTTGAGTTTGTATGTCATAATTGAAAATAATTCTCATGACTTTTGGTCATAATTTCGACTTTTCCTCTCATTTTCAACTCTTTAAATTCATAATTACAATAATTTCATAATTTAAACTGTTTAATCTCATCATTATGATTTACCAAAGTAGGATTTGTAGAATTGGTCTTCCATAAAGTGCATCAGAAATGTTTAGAAATGTCTATCAGCGAAACAGCTGACTTGTAAGACTATAGTTTTTACACGATGTCCTCCTCATTATCGTTAAGATTGAGTTTAGATGCATGTTAAACAAGTTAGAACGTGCTTGATTTTAAATGCAATACATTAGCTATCCAATACAACGTGTGCATAAAATATTTGCTCCTCTTGTTGAATAAACCTGTGCAGAGAAAGAGCTAAAGCAGGCTCCGTATTTCGTGGAGAAGCTGCAGAACACGGGCATCGCCGAAGGAGCTCCGGTGCGCCTCGAGTGCAGAGTTGTGGGAATGCCACAGCCACTCATTTACTGGAAGAAAGACAATGATACCATCCCTCACTCCAAGGACAGGGTCAGGTGAGGTCACTGAGAGGGGATGTTTGTGAGACCCAAAAGTGAAAATGATGTCATTAATGACTCTTCCTCCTAATGACAATGCTGAATAAAGTCGTACTTTTTGTTATTTTTGGACCAAAATGTGTTTTCGATGCTTCGAAACATTGTAACTAACCCACTGATGTCACAATAATGACATAAGTTTTATTTTTGGGTGAACTAACCCCTTTAAATGCAGTAGATAATACAGTAAATGAATAAAAAAAGCATATTTTGACTTGTTTTGCTATCCCAGCATGCATCAGGACACTACAGGTTACGTATGTCTACTAATTCAACCGACCAGAAAAGAAGATGCTGGCTGGTACACGGTGTCTGCGAAGAACGAGGCCGGGATCGTATCGTGCACAGCCAGATTAGATATTTATGGTGAGTGTCGGTTCTGTAAATTCGTGAAGTTAAAAAAAACGGTAAAGCTGTAAAGGATTCAAGATACAACTTTAACATTCTCCTGCAATCATGTAAAGCAGTGTACTAGACCTTATATCGGATGAGAAATAAATTAATGAAAAGATGAATAAACTACTATATTAATAGTCCATCTAAAACTAACTTTTCTGATTATTTTAAAGAAATTATTATAATATAAAAAAAATTAAACTATTTTAATACTCCATCCAGAACTATTTTAACTTTTCTAATTAATTTAAGAAATTATTCTTATTAATTAAACCACATTATTACTTCATCTAAAACTATTTTAAAGTATTTTTCTAATTATAGAAATAAATTAATACTCAATCGAAAACTATTTTTAAAAAATCGAATTAAAGAAATTATTCTAATAAATTAAAATATATTAATACTCAATCTCAAACTATTTTAAACAATTTTTCTAATTAAAGAGATTATTCTAATAAATTAATAGTGAATCGAAAACTATTTAGAAAAATCAAATTAAAGAAATTATTCTAACAAAAAATAAACTTCTAATTAATAACTATTTTAAACATATTTTTTCCTAATTATTCTAAGAAATGTACAAAATTGTACAAAAAAATATACATTTTTAATCATACAAATAATATATCATTTTTTTTGTTTACTTCTCATCTATTCATTAATGCTGTGTTTTTGGAGATAAAAAGTACTTTTGTATCCGTATACCACACAGTTCCTCAACTACACCACTAGCTTGCATATGAAATATTATTTCTTTATGATACATTGCATTTATGCACTAGTACTAGACCTTCATTTCTGTGTAAAAATTTTCAGATTTATGCTGGATTTTTTTTTTTGACACATATATTTATTTTTATTTATTTTATTTTTTTTCCATTTCCCATTCATTTCAATGTGGGGTCATATTGACCGTGAAGACCAGAAGTGTAAACATTTTTTTTACATACCTTCAGAACAACCGAATCAAGCCCAGTTTTTTTATGTGTGTATAGATGTATGAAAAGTCACAAAATCGTATTCCGCTGAGATGAAAGGAACCTTTTTTTATTAAATAAAAGTCGATTGGGGTCGTAGAGACCCCATGACCCGATTGAGGGATACAAGATGTTGTGTGTGTGTGACTCCAGATAACACTTGTGTTGATGTTGTCGTCCAGCTCAGTGGCACCAGCCGGTCCATCCTCCCCTGAAGAGAACACAGACCGGCTCCAGTCGCTACGCCGCTCTCACCGCACACGGCCTGGATGTAAAGTCTGCTTTTCCCACGAGTGACGGCGGCCCCGGCCTGTTCTCCGGCCCCCGGGCGGCCCCCACCCAGGAGAGTGACGAGCTGTAGGTGTGTGTGTGCAGGATATGAGGATGGCCAGACGTTTCAGAGAATACTGCAGTCTGTACAGAGAATACAACACTCTTAGAAGAAATGGTTCTATTTAGAACCAGAAATAGTTCCATCCCCGCTTCATATATGGAACTCCAAAATGATTCTATATATAACCATTTTTTGGTAAAAGGTTCTATTGGCCAAGTATGGAACACCAGGGTTCTATATGGAACCCAGAGGAACCATTTTTTTAAGAGTGTATAGAACCTTTTAGGGGTTCCAAATATGTAGCGCTGATAGAACCTTTTCACATTCTATATAGAACCTTTTCTTCTAAGAGTGAACACTGTCTATAGTGTCTCCATAAAGAGACCGAAACCTGACGTTTGAGTGTGTGTGTGAGTGTGTGTGAGAGTGTGTGTGTGTGTGTGTGTGTGTGTGAGAGAGAGAGAGAGAGTGTGTGTGAGTGTGTATGTGTGTGTGAGAGAGTGTCTGTGAGTCTGTGTATGTGTGTGATTGTGTTTGTGAGTCTGTGTAAGTGTGTGTGTGTGTGTGTGTGTGTGTACAAATTGAAGAAATTATTCTAACAAATTAAATTAATACTAAATCGAAAACTATTTTAAAAAAATCAAATTAAAGAAAAGAATAAATTAAACAGCTAATTAATAATTATTTTAAACATATTTTTCCTAATTATTCTAAGAAATGATTTTAATGGAACATTTAACTGCTATATTAATACTCATTAATATTAATACTCCAATTTAAGAAATTATCCTGATAATTTAAATTTAAACTACATTTACATTTAACTTCTAGCAATTTAAAAAAAATATATATGTTCTAATGTGTGAGAGAAAGAGAGAGAGAGAGAGTGTGTGTGTGTGTGTGTGTGTGTGTGTGTGTGTCTCAAATTGTCGGTAGTTAGTTTGCCAGTGTAAAAGCGAGCGAGGATCTGATGTCTCTGCTCTCGTTTGTGTCGTTTTATCACTTTATTTTGAATGAACACTTTGATTTTCCTCACCGCGTTTAACATTATTTGCACAAGTTTTTTCCCTTTAATTATCATGAAATGTTCTGCAGTTTTGCTCTGGTCAGTTTGTTGTAATCGTTTGGCTGTTCTGCCTTGGTCACACACATTATTATAAAATGATGTAATATGAACTGTTTTATTAGACTGTACTGTATGTGTCTGTTGCATTACCAACTGTGAATGTAAAAGCTTCTGCGGGTTTTATTCAACAAATCTCTTTGACAACTGCTGTTGTTTCATATTTCAGGATAATAATGCAAGCATGAGTCATATCTGCAAGATTACAGATTTAGAGATCAAACAAAACTATACTTCTATATCTAGAGTTCTGATGCACTTCTGAAATTCATCACATTTATTGCAGTTTTCATAAAGCAGACGAATGTGGGACATGTCTGTTACTAAATTTTCTTATGCTGCACATGGAAGGAAGAGTTTATTTAATATCGTTCCTGAAGAATAAACACTGCTGCTTGAGGTCAATCTCTGCAATATTACAGAATCAGAAATATATTAGATATTATTTAAATTGTTGTGGAAGTTTACAAAGCCTTTAATCAAATGTATTGTTATACAATAACTAGGATAAAAAATACCTAATTTGTGAACATGTACAATAGATGTTTTTCTTGAAAATAAAGTTATATTTATTCAAACAAAGATGGCGTCTCTTCTTCAGTATGTATTGTAAACACGATTACAAGAGCCATAACCGGATCTGCTTCGGGTTATGAAATAGGCTAAATATTATTTGTGTATGTGTAAACCAATGTTGGATATGGATACAAGACGAATGAAATTACAATGCAGGCTGTCAAAACCAATAGCTAACAGTCCGGTTACTTGATTTGAGAGAGAAAATGCAAAAAATATAACTGACTAATAGGATTCCATATTTAGAGTACTCCTATCTATATAACGGTGAATAAATCCCAAATTGCTTTATTTTATTTGATATATTTCTTTAAAATAAAAATACATTTATACAAAAATGTTTACAATGGTAAATGTTTTTTCCCCGGTGATCTCCGTGTAAATAGGAACCTAATACACTTTCTGCTGCGTTCCAGTCGGACTCATTTACTGTACGGAACAACATCAGGGATCCACGGAATTTCATTTCTATTTAAGTTATAAATAGCTTTCAATCGCTGATTAATCGCACAAATGGCTGATGGTGAAGATGATTACATGTCCGACGCTTTCCTGAGCAAAATGTGAGTTTAAAACGTGTTTTTGAAATGAATTGTCGCTTCCTGTCAGTGAGGTTGACGTTTGCTAAGGCGTTACATGTAAACAAACACGGAACGTTTGTATTCACGCGCAGTCAACAGTTTTAATGTAATGTAAGTTTCTTAGATCATTATTCCATGAAAATGTGCTGTGTAAACACTTAAAACAGCCACGAATGATGGCGAAGCGTTGTTATTTAAAACAAAAACATGGTAATACAAGGTAAATCTGGTGTTCAGTTGTTATTCAGTTAAAAAAGACCTACTGCCATGTTTTATTATTTTTTTACGTATTCTTTGAAGAATAGAGCACGTTTTTGACACGAAATCAGTGTAAACTCCATAATACACCAGTGAAATATGCTAATACAGAAAATGAACACAAATGTTTGTTTAGAATTAATTTATTATTCCCACGTCCTCCAGCCCACTGACATCCTAAACATCACAAATAGCTCCTCATTGTGTCATACATGTTGTTTTGATGCTCTTGCACATGTTCAGCTCAGATGTTCGGCCTGGCGTGCCGATGGTGAAGCGGATGAAGGACGCCTTGAGAAAGGAGGCAGTGCAGAAAGAGAAGAACACACAGAACCGGCAGAAGAGCTTCAGAGAGCAGGAGCGAGAGAGTCGTGAGGCCGCCCTGCAGAGCTCCATAAGCAGCCAAAATAAAGGCTTTGCGTTACTGCAGAAGATGGGATATAAAGAAGGACAAGGCTTGGGAAAACAGGGTGAGTGATTGATTTGGACTTGAATTAAATGACCCAACACGTTATATAGTTATATACAAAGTGTTCTGGTGCTGCAGGTGCTGGACGGGTTGAGCCGGTTCCTCTCAACATCAAAACAGGTAGATGGGTGTTCTCTGCTTTTTTATTGATGGTTATGCATGGTTAAGACATGGTTTAGAAACCCTGATGTTTGCACACTGTTTCCAGACAGAGGCGGCATAGGAATGGAAGAACTCAAGAAGAGGAAAGCAGACGAGGAACTTCAGAATTACCGGAGAAAAGTGCAAATGAAACAACACGTGGAAAAGAAATCACTGGAGGATTTTAGGTCTAAACCTGCTGATGTTATCAAATCTTTTTGTTAGTTAATTATTACTGATTTTATTAAGTATTGTTTGGTAATATTTCACTTACTGGACTGAAGCAGCTTCAGTTCACTTGATCATTTTTAGAAAAAGCATGAGTGTCAAATATGATCATCAGGCTTTTCAATCATCACTGTATTGGATTGCATTGTGTTTTAAAAATACAAAACATTGATGATAAAAGTAAGCATTTAAAAATAATCTTTTTAAAATATAGTGGCCATGTTTCACAGACAGGGTTTCGATTAAGCCACGATTCGACCTTAGTTCATTTAAGTAGCTTTTATAAACGTGCCTTAGAAATATTAAACATTAATGGTGTGAATCGTTAGACAAAAAAATGATATTTTTTTTAAACATTTTATAATAAAGTATATTAGTTAACAATTACCTTAATTAACATAAACTAAGAATGAACAACAGCATTTATTTTTAATTTCAACATTTACTAATACATTATTAAAATCAAAGGTTGTGTTTGTTAACATTAGTTAATGCACTGTGAACCAACATGAACAACTGATTGACATTAACAAAGATTAATAAATACTATAAGAAATGTAATGATCATTTTAGTTCATGTTAGTAAAGTGTTACCATTTTAAGATATGATATAGAGTTGCTTTCAGTTATATCAGCTCAAACATGCACTTTTATCTGGGACTAGTTTTTATATGGATATTTATATGGATTTTATGTCAGTGGAAGATCTAATTGATTTAAATTACAAGCATACAAATTTAATTTTACTTTTGGTCCACATAAACATCGGTATCTGCACCAAATTACATATTTTTGTTTCAGTTTGAGTGTTTTCATCCATATTCTCACTATATCAGACTACATTAGCATAAAAGTCTGATGTCTAAAAGAAAAGCACATATGCAAACTTTTTTTTTAGATTTTCTTTTTTTTTTTTTTTTTTTTTTTAAGTGTTCAATACAATATATTTGTCAGGCTTTAATCTTTGAGGTTGAGTAGCAGTGAGTATTGTTCATCTTTATTACAGAGTGCGTATGAGAACCGAGAGAGAGGAGCGTCAGACGCAGAGCGACCTGTGGAAGAGCCAACGCGCCTGTGAACAGCTGGACAGCCAGAAGGTCATTCAGATATGTTTATATATATATATATATATATATATTACCTTTATTTTTACAGGCAAGTTATTAAGAACAAGTTCTTAATGGCATAACCATTTAGGGAAATAGGGCTAAATACAGTACATTAGGTTAGCAATTACATATGTACAATTTAAAACACAACACAGTAGACAACACAAAATGATGATGTAGAGACACAACTGCATGTTTCTGTGAACATCTTGAGGGTTAAATCTGAGTTTGAAGATATTTGCATGAATGCAAGTTCTGTCTTTTCTGGATTTCCAGCTCGTGATTGACTCGTCTGCTGTTGCGATTCTTCTTTCAGGGCATCACGGCTCCCAGAGACAGCTGGTACTGGCCTGAAGTAGCGAAAGACGAGGAGGAAGAGGAAACTAAACCTGAGGGAAGTGATGATGAGGAGGAGGAGGAGGAGAAGGAGGAACTAACCGTGAGTTAAACCTCAAACCGGTGTTTATGACACTTTTTATTGCTAATATGCTAGTTTATGGGGGTTATGTTTTATAATTTGTCTTACAATCACTTTGATAACAGGTTTGAGTGTTTGAGCTTGATGAAAGTGTGTGTGTGTGTGTTTGATTTGAAAAATTTTAATATCGTGCAAAAGTTCACCTATTTCAGTAATTAAAATTAAAAGGTGAAACTAATACATTTAGTATGTATAAATATGTATTTAGTAAATATAACTATATACATATGCATGATTATACTTTTCAAAGGGCTGACATTTCTGTATTTTATTTTTTTTAATTATTGATGTCATGTAATATTCAAATTTTCTGAGATTTTGATTTTGGGGTTTTCATAAGCTGTAAGCCATAATCATCAAAATTATAAATTTTGCACGATATTCAAATTTTTCGAGTTTCAACTGTGTGTGTGTGTATATATATATATATATATATATATATATATATGTGCATATATGTATTCATTAGGGTTGGGAAACGATTAATCACGATTAATCGCATCCAAAATAAAAGTTCGTGTTTACATAATATATATGTGTGTGGTGTGTATAATTATTTTGTATATATAAATACACACACATGCATGTAAACATTTAAGAAATATATGCATGTATATACTTTATATATATTTATACAAAATTAATATTATACATAAATATAAATATTTTATTATATTAATAACACATTTTTCTTAAATATATACATGCATATGTGTGTATTTATATATACAAAATAATTATACACACTACACACACATATATTATGTAAACACAGACTTTTATTTTGGATGTGATTAATCGCGATTAATCATTTCCCAGCCCTAGTATTTATATAAACAGTATTATTTTTAAACTAGCTGATATTTAATGTGCTATTATTACTATTATGAAATGCTGTGTAATAGATTTAGATGAGATGAAAACTTTGATGTATTTATATTTCTTACTTTGTACAACATTATTTTAAAAAGAAATTTGACACAAAATGTTAATATTTTGACACACCCATCATGCTTTTCTTCCTTTACAGCCTTTAGACAAGCTGCAGTTTGTCACCTCGTATCTTCGAGGAGTCCATTATTACTGCATATGGTGTGGGACGGCGTATAACGGTGAGAAGTGTTCGTGTATAATGTCTGTTTGATCTGACTCATGAATTATGAATAAAACACTGAAATGTTCTCGCCCAACAGATGAGGAGGATTTGAGGTCAAATTGTCCCGGTGACACGGCTGCGGATCACGACGACTAGAGCGACGATCGAGAACACTTAGTTTTATTTGCATAGCTGTGTTTAATATTTATGTTCACTTCTCGTTTATTAAATGTTGCAATGATGTTTTGATTATAATTGCGTGGCCATTTTTATATGATTAGTCTTCTTTATTTGTTCTGTATAACTGAATCCCAACCACTCACAAACATTTGTGCTTCCTTATTTATTTAATGCTCAGTGCATTGTGGGATGCAATGTGACAAGTTAGACTAAAATAATGTAACATAAAATAATAGGTTTTTATTTTTGATTTAAAGAATAACGTATTATTAATTTGTCTTTTTCTGTTACACATCAAATTTCAAAATATTTTTTTTATAATATTTTATAAAACCCAATGTAAAACAAGAAATAATTCTTATTATAAAATACATTGTATAATATTTTAACATACTTCAACGTGTATTTTAATTACTATGCCTGGTGATTTATTCTCAATGTACGTAATATAAATTTAAATAATTGTGCTTTAAAAGAGTGTACTTTTTCAGGTAGGTGTGGCCTATCAACAGGCGCGGCTTTCGATTGGTCAAGTTTAGCGATGACGTCGAACACCGGAAATCGAAACTTATCGAACTGAATGATAGTAGAAATGAAAGTGTTATTGTGAGCTGTGAAGTATAACAGTGAACTGACATTATTTGTAACGTGTAAACCTGATATGATATTTCCAGTATGACGAGATATGACATTCACGAGCCGATCAAGGTAAACATTCAGTGAAGTTGCGTCGCTGTCTGCTTATGTAGTTATTTTTAACTGTGCGATATGGAGTCTCTGTCAAAAAATTATATTTCTCTGCTGAATGAGTACCAGCAGAAGACTCAATGCACCGTCGAGTATGAGGAGGGATCCACCGAGGGACCGAGCCACAACAAAACGTATGCAAATATCATTCATTCAACAGATGCATAACTTAAAGCTACTGTTGATGGGGAACGGTTTCTGTGCTGTTATTGTAACTGACAACTGTAACTGTTTTATGATCAAATGTTTTATCAGATTCACTATGAGGGCTATCGTAAATGGTCAGCGGTTTCCTCATGGCACTGGGAAATCTAAGAAGGAGGCAAAGCTAATTGCTGCCAAGAACGCCCTTGATGGCCTCAGGAGCTCTCCCAATACTGAGTCTGTACGTATAGTAACAAACACACACACACACACACACACACACACGTTAGGGTTTCATGTTTAATGCACTTTCTATAGATATGATTTTTAGCAGTACAAACTATCCTAAACCTAATCATTCAGTATGATTTCTGTTTTCTTTCGGTCAAAAGTTTGGAAACATTATTATTTTTTTTAATGATTTTGAAAGTAGTCTCTTTATCTCGCAAAGGCTGCATTTATTTAATCCAAAATACAGTAAAATTTTAAAATATTATTACAATTTAAAATGGCTGTTTTCTATGTGAATATATAGTAAAGTGTAATTTATATCCTGTGATCAAAGCTGTATTTTTAGCATCATTACTCTAATCTTCAGTGTCACATGATCCTTCAGAAATCGCTCTAATATGAAGATCTGATCAAGAAACATTTATTATTCATAATGATACTGTCATGCTGCTTTATGTTTTTGTGGAAACTGAGACATTTTTTCTGGATTCTTTGATGAATATAAAGTTCAAAAGAACAGCATTTATTGTAAATCCTTTTTTTTTGTTGTAATATTTATTAATTGCATAGATATCTTTCTGTCTTTTTGTCAGTTTAATGTGCATTTGCTAAATAAAAGTATAAATCACAAGAATAATTTGGACTTTAAAATATATTACAAAAGAAACCAGTATTATAAATATAATATATTATAAATATATTTATATATTATTAATATATAACAAATTTCACAGTATTACTTTTTTTTACTGTATTTTTGATGTGGCGAATAAATAAATGTAGCCTTGAATAAATCCAAAAGATTAGGAGACTATTTTCTATTTTTACTAAACCAAGACATACAGATATATATATATATATATATATATATATATATATATATATAAAGAACATTCACAACATTAAACCTGTATTTAAAATGTTATACTTGTAGCATGAAATAGTTGATTCAGCACTAGCACAGCTATGTACATACTTGCTGTTTTATATTTAATATTTATATTAATCTTATTGTGATAATTATGGAGAGTGTCGATTTTGAGAAGTAATGTATCCATGTTTAACTGCAGACGACATCATCAGTTCAAAACATGTCCAACAACATGAATATACCTTTGCGGAATTACACATGTTGGCTCAATGAATATTCGCAGAAGAACAAGTTATTATTCAAGGCCCGTGAGACCAATAAGATGGATCCAGGAAACTCTACTCAGTGAGTGTTCAATACATTCGCTCATCGATCTTCTGATTCACAGTGTTCGTCAAGAAAAGAGAGAGACTGGCGCACATGTAACGCTTTTAATCTTTCTCCGTTTGTGTAAATCTACTTCGGTTTAGAGTAGTTATTTTTCCCCACATTAATTTCCCACATGTCCAGGACAATTATGTGGTTTTGTTTTATTAATACAGTGTATACTATTTTCTTGATTTACCCCGAAAGAATGGAAGTGAAATGTGACAACATGCCCCATAGGTGCGGTTCATTGTAACATCACCATATGACAGCTGAAAATGCTATCTGATCTAATCAACAAAATATACAAGTCAAACCAAAAAAAATGTATTAATAAAATACCAAAATATTTTATTAATAAAATACAATTATTAACTTTTTCATATAAAATTTTGGCATTTTTTAATAATTAAAAACAAACTAATTTTTGAGTTTGACAACAAATACACTGGAAAACACAGCTGTACAGCATAGTTCAAAACAAAATGATAATGAATAATTTCTGAAAATTGACTCTCAGTCTTTATTTACATGTTTATCATGTTTTTCCTCAATAGAATTCATAAAAGTATAGAATATAATATCATATTTCTAATAGCAGTGTGACAACATGCCCCGCCTTCACAACTGGGGTTTAAACCCTGCTAGTGTCTTCTGCTAGTTAGCAAAGCATTAAAGAACTATAATCAACTGTTAAACAACAAACTGGAGATTAAAATAATATCAGAGTTGTCTAATTGTAAATAAACACAAAAAATAGAGATGAAAAATTAACTTAAGTAAGAAATGTACTTTTGCTATGGTTAAATGTTCAGTGATATCTCACAAAGATTTCTGAATTTTGGTGCATTTTTTTCTCCACCTAGTGTTGAAATGGCAACTAGTAAACCAAGTTTCATCATGCTGGCATGTGTGGAAATATTTAAAACAAGTGTGCGACAACTATCCCTACTTGTTAAATGACAAGTTGCACAAATTGCCAAATTAATTCCAGCTTTTATAACGAAACACAGCTTGATTTCAGACTTCTCTCTTGTGTTTTTTGCAGATTGTGTACTTATGTCTGTAAGTTTGTTTGCGCTGATAGAGAGTTTCCGGAGGCTTATGGAAATACTAAGAAGGAAGCCAAAGAAGCCGCAGCTTTACGTGTTTATGAAGAGTTATGCAAAACACAAAATGCAGAGGTGAGGTGACACATCTGGCTACTCGGATTTTATTTGTGATTTATGATCTGTGTTTGACCTTATATTTTGCATTTAAGGTCTTTGACGAGAACAGCAATAAAGCACAGGGGTCAGAGGTTGCAGCTTGTTGGTAAATAATGAACAATGATTATAATGCCAGACTAATTCAGTGCTTCTCAACTGGTCTTTATTTGGGACACAGACTTTAGTAGATGCAAATGACTCATCACTGAACTGCTATTGCTCATCTTAAAAGAAGTTAAAAAATATTGAAATTTATTTGTTTACCAAACCAATAATTCACATTATGTTCAACGCAAGCCACTGTCTAGATAGCTTGTTAGGGTGGAAATTAATTGCATTTCTGAGGGCCTAAATCTGATTAAAACTTTAATTGTATTGTGTATTTTCTTCTGTAGTTTTGTTCATGCTTATCACACAACCTGTTTATGTATTTTTTCTGGGGCTGTGCAAAAGTTAATTGCGATTAATCGCGTCCAAAATAAAAGTCTGTGTTTACATAATATATTTGTGTGTGCTGTATATAATTATTTTGTATATATAAATACAAATACATGCATGTATGTATTTAAGAAAATGTGTTATTCATATATAAAATATTTATATTTATATAATATAGATTATGTATTTATATATATATATATACAGAAATTAAGCGCAAATAATTCTTAAATATATACATGCATGCATAGGTATTTAAATATACAAAATAATTATATACAGCACACACAAAGATAATATGTAAACACAGACTTTTATTTTGGATGTGATTAATCGCAATTAACTTTTGCACAGCCCTAATTTTTTCTAATTGGCATGTTTATCTTTGATTTTTGTTCTTGAACACCCAGTTGGGAACCACTGATTTGATTTAACAGGCTCTTTAACTACATTTCCCACATGTTCATCTGTTTATTTTGACATTTTATCCTTGTTTTAAGTGCTAGCCTGGACCGTCTGAGTTTGAGTGTTGCTGATGATTCCCGAAGCTCCACCCCTGACCACAACTACATTGCATATCTCAATCACTACTGCCAGAAAAATAAACTTGTGCATGATTTCCAGTTAGTGGAGAAAAGAGGCCCTCCTCACAACCCAGAGTAAGTCTTGCACAGCCCGTCACAGTTCATATGTGTACGAGCGTAAAACTGACATGTTTTTCTATTTTATTTTTAATTTTTTTTTTATTAGACATTAGACAAACATACAAACAGCATGACATCCAAAAAAGACAACAATCCAAGATTTTCCAAAGTTAGATTATCATAAATAAACAAGAGACTAAACTAAAATATAAAGAAAAATAGAAGAGAAAAAAAAATTAAAAAAATAAAATAAAGGAGCTAAATTTAACTGTTTGTAAATATAATAGCAATGAGAAGTTAAAAACCAAGTCAGTATTGGAAAAAAAAAAAGAAAAATATAAATCTTCACCGTTCAATTATTTTCAATTCTTTAGAAAATACTAGGGCTGTCAAAACGATTAATCGCGATTAATCGCATCCAAAATAAAAGTTTGTGTTTACATAGTATATGTGGGGGCACTGTGTATAATTATTTTGTATATATAAAAACACACATGCATGTATATTTAAGAAAAAAAAATATTTATATATAAAATATTTATATTTATATATAATATAAATTATGTATAAATCCATATACAGAATATACATGAAAATATTTCTTAAATATATACAAGCATGTGTGTGTATTTATATATATCTAAAATAATTATACACAGTGCCCCCACATATATTATGTAAACACAAACTTTTATTTTGGATGCGATTAATCGTGATTAATCGTTTTGACAGCCCTAGAAAATACAATTGTGTCAGTGCATTTCTTATTGTCTATACATTTAAGAGACTCAATATATAACATAAAATCAGCCAAAAAAACAACCTTTAGACAAGGCTTAGAATTATTAAATTTACTTTTATGAATGTGAAATTTGCCTAATAAAATCATAAGATTAATCATAAAATTTACAGACGTAGTTTTTGACTCAAAATATATAATAACATCTTTGGGTGACCTGATTTCTGTTGAAAATATATAGATAATTTTCCCCAAATTTTTTAGAATGAAACTGACATGTGCTTCTTCAGGTTTGTGTATAAAGTTGTCATAGACGGGAAGGAATATCCTGAAGGACAAGGAAAGAGCTCGAAAGAGGCGAAGCAACATGCAGCTCAGCACGCCTGGAGTGAACTTCGAGATCAGTCTGGCTGGACAACACAGGCACGACCCTTCAGAAACTCAGATATGTGTGTGGTCTGTGTTAGCGTTGACTAATGCACGTGTTTTTAATCAACAGAGTTCGGAAGATGACACGTCTTCACAAACCCAGGAGAGTTCGTAAGTTTAAATGAATGAAATGCATATAATATTTAATGATAGAAAGATGCAATGCAGTTGAATGTTCATGTGTTTTATAGTAAATCTGAGGATGCACGACTCTCTTCGTGTGAAACTCCCAGCGCCAGTGAGTCCATCGTCTTCAAAGACTCATCCGCTGTCAGCTCTCCTATGGTCATAAGTCCTGTAAGTCCAGTCTGTGTTATTGGCACTTCAAGCAATAATGTATGAAATTGAAATGAAAAACTCAACCTGTATTACAGTGTGTGAGCCCACTGGATGTGAAACCGAAAATAAAGTAAGCGTTTACACTCGTTGAATGTCATATTTTAGATTTTGCATTACTTTTTCTTCATTAGTTATATAAAATATACACGTTTTCTTTTAGATTAGCACCAACTTTCCTTCTGTCACCGAACGGCCTGGCCAAGGGTAAAGAGGTATTGGAACATTAATACGTTTACAATAACAATTTAAAGTTTTCTCTAACAATGAAAAAGTGTGGAGTGTTTAGGGAAGCAAAACATATGGTTCGGGTTGTGTATGCTGTGCTTCGTTATATGATAGAGCTGCATGATTAATCATTGAAAAATTACAAAATACTGATGTGTATGGTATCAAAATAGAGTAAATTACCTTTTAATGTAGCTTAATGTTTCCAATAACGAGGGTATCAATATATTTTGACTGTAAAAGAGTCATTTATGAGTGAGTCATTGAATCATTCACTCGAGATTTGTTCAAAAACACAGATTCATCCAGTGATGAAACAAGTGAAGTCTTTATGAGTGAGTCATTGATTCATTCACTCGAGATTTGTTCAAAACTGCATGTTCATCCAGTGATGAAACAAGTGAATCATTCATTGAATCATTCAAGAGATTTGTTCAAAAACACAGATTCACCCAGTGATGAAACAAGTGAATTCCTTCTGAGTGAGTCATTGAATCATTCACTCAAAACAATATGTTTTTTTAAATAAACTATTCATCAATTAATTTTTTTAATAGATTGCAGCAATCAACATTTGTCAGAACCTCTAGAAAATGACTCAATATTTTGTTTAGTTGTCTATTCAAAATCGTAATCTCTACATTAAACAACAACAAAAAAACGTGATTCTCAGTTTATCCAGAATCGTGTAGCTCTATTATACGAGTATCCTCCATAAAGTAGTGGCTGGAAAATGTACAAGGCAAATGCAAATGCAAAGTCTGAGAAATAAGACTAATAAAAATGGAAATTCCAAGTTCTGTTTGAAAGAATGTTTCTTGCTGTTAATGAATCCAGTTTTAATGCATCTCCAAACCAAGAAAATGACTTTTAAAGTTGTTTTTGTTTTCTTTTATTTATATTTTTCTCTTCCAATAACTTACCCAGAATGTTCCTAAAATGAACGCACAAAATCTGGCAAAGTCATCTGGAGATCAACCTTCAAGCCCAGCTATAAAATCAAGGCAAATCACAACCTATTCGTTTTCATTTTTAACCATGCAGTTTTTGTCAATCAGTTCAGCTTTTGAAAATAGTTGTTTATCTTTGTAGGTTTTTAGAAGACTTTGACTCAATAAATCCGATTGGCAAAGGTGGCTTCGGACGAGTTTTCAAGGCAAGACGAATGCTGGAGAACAAATATTATGCTGTGAAGATAGTGAAGAGTCGAGAGTAAGTAAATGAAACGTTTATCAACTTTTACTGTAATTTGATTGGCTTTTATGTTGGCTTGTATGTCTAAAGGTTTTCTAGCTAAATACCTTTTTGTTTTTGTACTAAATCTACATAAAATAATGTCATGATATCTTCTGTGTCTCCACAGAAAAGCTCTTCGTGAGGTTGGAGCTTTGGCTGATTTTAATAACCCCAACATCGTCCGCTATTACACCGCTTGGGAAGAGGACACGACGTACAGATACGAGTCTTCAGAGACCGTCTCAGAGTAATTCAGCAAATCACAACTCGCTCTAACACAAACAATGACCTGCCTGGCTAGAGTTGGGGATCGTTTGAATTTCAAGGAATTTTATTATCAGTTCCCATTATTATCGATTCCTATTTTCGATTTCATTATGGTAAAAAAAAACTTAGATATCATTCACATTTATTTGAATGTTTGCCTGTGGTTTAAAAATACCATAGCGAAAACAACTAGCTCAATATAAATAAAAATAAAATATTTATATTAAAAATAAAAATTAACTGGTTAATTCAGAAAAACAGAGCAAAAAAAATCCATGAAAAATTAACTCGTTAATTTAGAAAAACAGAGCAAAAACTTTTTTCTCATGAAAAATTAACTCGTTAATTCAGAAAAACAGAGCAAAAAAAATTCCATGAAAAATTAACTCGTTAATTCAGAAAAACAGAGCAAAAACTTTTTTCTCATGAAAAATTAACTCATTAATTCAGAAAAACAGAGCAAAAAAAATTCCATGAAAAATTAACTCGTTAATTCAGAAAAACAGAGCAAAAACTTTTTTCTCATGAAAAATTAACTCATTAATTTAGAAAAACAGAGCAAAAACTTTTTTCTCATAAAAAAATTAACTCGTTAATTCAGAAAAAAGAGCAAAAAAAATTCCATGAAAAATTAACTCATTAATTCAGAAAAACAGAGCAAAAAAAATTCCATTAAAAATGAACTCGTTAATTCAGAAAAACAGAGCAAAAAACTTTTTTCTCATGAAAAATTAACTCATTAATTCAGAAAAACAGAGCAAAAAAATTTCCATGAAAAATTAACTCGTTAATTCAGAAAAACAGAGCAAAAAAAATTTCTCATGAAAAATTAACTCATTAATTCAAAAAAACAGAGCAAAAACTTTTTTCTCATGAAAAATTAACTCGTTAATTCAGAAAAATGAGCAAAAAAAATCCATGAAAAATTAACTTGTTAATTCAGAAAAACAGAGCAAAAAAATTTCCATGAAAAATGAACTCGTCAATTCAGAAAAACAGAGCAAAAAAATTTTTTTCATGAAAAATGAATTCATTAATTCAGAAAAACAGAGCAAAAAAACTTTTTCTCATAAAAAATTAACTCGTTAATTCAGAAAACAGAGCAAAAACTTTTTTTCTCATGAAAAATTAACTCACAAATTTAGAAAACAGAGTAGATTTTTTTTCTTCAAGTGAATGCAATACGCCTCCGTATGTTATAGAGACTGCAGCTGGACTATAGTAGTAGACTAGCAGTAGTAGTAGTAGCTCTTTAAACAGTGTTTGAGTCGTCTTGCGCTTGATTAGTTTAAAATCATATTAAAATGCTCAAAGGAATCGATTTAGTTTTAATTTTAGAAAGAGTATCCAATTCCTGACCTCAAGAATTGTTCGATTTCCAACCCTATGCCTGGCTGAAAGTGTCTCATGCCAATAGTAATGCAGTCCCTATCTTTCTACTAACATTAACACGTATATTTGAAGAGTTCAGATGCAAAAGCCTCTAAGTGCCATTTGAAATTTTCTTCTAAAATGCCCATTTTTATCAAGCTTATATATTTAAGTTCAGTAATTTCACTTAAATGACAATTAATAGGTAATCTTCATTGCCATTTAAGTGAAATTACTGAACTTAAATATACAAGCTTGATAAAAATGGTCATTTTAGAAGAAAATTTCAAATGGCATTTAGAGGCTTTTGCATCTGAACTCTTCATTTGTATTGGACTTTTGTAAAAACCAAACATCACACATTTGAAACTCCATGCATGTTGTCTTTAGTTCTAGCAGTGGCCCGGGGACAAAGTTCCTCTACATTCAGATGGAGCTCTGCGAGGGAGACACGCTGCGAGCCTGGATTGATCAAAGGAACTCTCCGAAGGGAAGCTTCCCGGAGAGGAGAGCGGATGCGGCACGGATCAGCGGACAGGTGCTGACGGCCGTGGACTACATTCACTCCAAGGGCTTGATCCACAGAGACCTGAAGGTGAGCACCTCGCTAAAATGAGCTTACATCACGACTCAGAAGAGCTCATGAATTGTGAATTTAAATGCGGACATATAAGAGGTCATTGTACTGTAAAAATCCCTATTTTGATCGCTCTGTTTATTCGTTTCAGCCTCCAAACATAATGTTCAGCAGTGATGGAGGAGTGAAGGTTGGAGACTTCGGCCTCGTGACTGCGGCTGAAAATGACAACGATGAGGCGATGCTGGAACGGACTAAAAGAACAGGAACCCGTAGTTACATGAGCCCCGAGCAAGTGAGTCATTCAGATCGACATTAAACGCTGTTCACCACCCTTAATCCAAATAAAGTGTTTAGTGATGAATCATGCACAGTCTATTTTGAGTTCATCTTGATTATAATAATGCATGCAATGCTTTTTGTGTATCTGTTGCTTATGTTTTTATTGTTTTAACTGAAAATGTAGGCGACTCAAACATCATATGACAAAAAGGTGGATATATACGCTCTGGGCCTCATATATTTTGAACTCATCTATAATTTCAACACAGCGCATGAAAAGAAAAAGGTTTGATTCATATTTTAGACTATTATAGAAGAAGAAGAATACATACGCATGCATTCATCTTGAACTATATCTGATGTTTTTTTGTGACTCTTAGATTTGGGTGGATTTAAGAAGTAGGATTTTTCCACCAAAGTTCTCTGAGAAATTTAGCTTTGAGGTGAGTGTATTTTCACAATCAAAATGTTAAAATTGAGCATGCTTTTTCTTTAGTGCTGAACATATGCTGGCATTATCAAAGCCTGCTATTAGGGCTGGGTGGGTATTGAGACAAATTTTCACAATTCGATTCCGATTCACAAGCTTGCAATTCGATTTCGATTCAATATTAATTATTTTGGATATCAGTTACAATAAATGGCCATTTTTCTCAAGGAAATCAAATCTCTGAACTAATGCTGTAAACTATAGGAGTCTAGTTATAGCCTATAGGCTTCATTAGCCTAATATGAAGGTCATAATGAACTGTTTTGTAGCTCTACAAACACTTAAATTACACTTTTATTTATTTTTATATTAAGAAGATTATATGAAATATAAACATTTAAATGGTGGCTGTCATAAAAACTTGCCAGATTTATTCAAATATCCATTAAATATTGAAGAACATTAAGATTATAATGCATATGTAATATGGTGTATATATTTATCAAAATGCTCCTCTCTAGAGTTATTTTTCTAGCTGACTAACGAGTTTATGTGGGTTTTCTGAGGTAAATATGACGATATTGATTACAAGCTGTTTAACTGACGTCTTTCCACGGTTGAAACGCTGATTGAGTGAATCAATTTGACATGATACGGATTTGGATAAGTTGTACTCTATCATTAACACACTTTCAGATGCTCATTCATGTTTATTTCGCACTGTAACTGGGATTATTAACCCGGAAGTGAGATCAGCGCTGCTGCTTCTCCAGAGCGATCTCACGCCACAGCGATAAAACCTTATTTATGTTTTTGAATTTCTAAAGAAAATGGACGTAATTTGAAAATTGAGACTTTGTTTCATATCAATAGTAACAAAGTACAAAGATTTTTGCGATTTTTTTGGATGCGCGCAGCCGCGATACAATGATCCATTCATTCAAATGAAACAGGATGACTAATCGATTCTTGAGATTTAAGAATCGATATCGGTTCGTAAAAATAAGAATCGATTAATATCGAGAAATCGATATTTATTACCCAGCCCTACCTGCTAAGATCACGTACTCAAAGATGAGCATTATCTAACAGCTGCCTCGTTTTTCACGAAATAGCACAAGCTCATAGATCGCATGTTGAGCGCCAGTCCTGAAGACAGACCGGACGCCACAGAGCTGATCAGAGAACTGGATCAAAATGTCAGTCCTGAAGATAAAGACATCAAGACCTTCTGATGACATCTCTTCTCCTCTTTATGACTTTATAATAATAGTAGTTGCTTATACTGTAACATTTACAGACTGATACGGATGGCGAGTGTGCAATTCAGTCTATAAAGCAACTAAATGCAACTTGTCATTTATCCTCTTGCTGTCTATTCGTTTCCATGCAACATGGAAAAACTTGTTAAAAAATGACAAAATGTGCAATTTAAATAGTCTAAAAACTAATTTCTGATCAATTTATTCTGTGTGTTTACATGAAATATCTTGTAATGGTTGACTGTTGATTCTGTCCGTTTCTTATATGAATTACATTTGGAGCAGAAGTTGGATCTGTCAGCGTTTGTTATCATGTCTGTATTGCATAATATTGTAGAGCTAAAATCATGGAGCTTTTAATCTCATCTGCAGGTTATAAATGATATATCATGTGGGGAAAAGTGGCACATTTGGGGCAATATTTATTCTCCTCTTTTACTGTTTGTGAGTCTGATGTTGATATTGTTGGTATGTTTTTGTGAAAATAAAAATCTTTAACTGTACATAAATAATTGCCTGGCTCTTATTGTAAATAAGAATCATATTGACTGTGTAAAGGTCAAAATAAATGCCTCCTCGCTCATTTGTGTCAAGATAAAAAGTAAAAAGAGGTTGACAGCTGATCAAAATTATGATCAGATTATTCCAGAACATGTTAGCTAAAGTTTTAACGAGGGTGACCAACAGTCCTGTTTTCATCACGTCGAGTGATGATGTCCTGTTTTTCAAAAAATTGCTTGGAAAGATTAGCTCAACCGCAAAATATAGATGGTCAAACAAGGAGGATGAGGAAGAAAAACAAGATAAAGAGGAAGAAAACTAAAGATATAAATATATTTAGTTAGTTTGTTTGTTTTTTTAGTTTGTGAGAGCTATTTTTGTTAAATTTGGGGGTATTTCTTTTCGTTCTTTATTATTTGTATATTTATTTTTTTAATACAAAAGAGACATTTTTTTCTATAATTATTTTTGAAACCTGTCATAATAAAACATGTCGAGTAACCTCTGAGAAGCCTATCTGAATTTGTCTTGTAGTATAACAATTTTCTATCCATACAGAGGAGGAATAGCCTACTTTAAATGTATTGAAGGATATTTGAGTAAACTTCGAGTATCATTTGAGTTTATTTTTGCCGGGCCGTGTGTCCCGCTTTTTGGTAATCAAAATATGGTCACCCTAGTTAGGCTATAACATACCTGTAGATTTAAATAAAAAATAAAAAGTCAAAAATAAAAGTCGTCATATTCCTATTAGCCCTATTGTGTACATTGTGTATCATCTTGGTTGCAGTTCCATTAGAATTCCACTGGAGGTGATCGCGGGCGAGTGCAGAATGAATGGGAGCCTATGGGGCTAAACGGCTAAATGTGTTTTTTTCACCTGCTTGACGTTAAATTAACATAGATTTTATTGTTGATTCCGCAAGTTCAATATAGATTATAGGCCAAAAGTCGAATAAACGAGTACTTATGTCCTTTTGATTTCTTACAGGTTAGGCCGTTGTTGGCCGGAACACGCTAGCATTCTGCTATTGTGTGACGTCATCACAGTTTTGAACTGATTTTTAGAACAGATAAGTGAACTTAAAAATGCAATTTTCAGCTGAGTGTATTTTCTTAGCCCTCCCTTTTGAAGGCCACTTTCAAATTACTTGAAAAAAATTATATCCTGAGAAAAGTAGATTTCTGGGGGTGAAACACCATTGACTCCCATTCATTCTGCACTCGACCGCGAGCGCCCCCGCATGGACACAGACGTGTTACTGCAGCCATATTCGGTATTGGGAGTGACGTCATGTGATAATTCGTCATGTTGGCTATGTATCAGAACAGCGAACTTAATTTCCATAGACATCATATCTATGTTAATTTCCCTTTACCTTTATGTAAGCTCTTAAATAATGAATACATATTTAGGGGAATAGTTTTTGTTAGATATGCTATATTTCCAAATTTCCCACAAACCTTTCCCCATTTTTTTTTGTGTAGTATGCCGTAGTAATTTTCTATTTTTTTTTCTGAATAGTGTGTTGTGTAAATATACTTATTGACTCGAATATCGAAACTTAGAGAGAGGCAGGTTATAACGTGTATGACAGTTTAGATGAGGAAAGCGAGAAGGAATCGAAACCGAAACTTCTAGAAGGCTGGGTTGAAATCCCACACGGATCTCGAGTGTGTTTTGGTCTCTAGACCGACCAGAGAAGGAGCACAACAAGAATCTGACAGCTGTAAGAAAACATTTGGACAGAATCAAAATGTCTGCCGACTTTGAAATGGAGAAGAAGATCATTGACTTCTTGAGACAAAATGGCAAAAGCACGGTTTTAACCATTTTCAAAAAATTCGGACTAAACAGATCCACCGCGAACCGACATTTGTACAACCTAGAGAAATCACAACAGGTGTTTAAATCTAACGAAACCCCTCCTGTGTGGGATCTAATGGAGAACAAGACCGAGGTCAAACACACACTTAAACCAGAGCTAAAGTCCCAGACGACAAGAGACTCATGTGAAGAGATCCAAGAGGAACATGTGAGGGATCTGCTGAAATCAGGAGCTTTAAAAGCCCATCAAATCGCCAAATCACTGGGACAGACACCAAAAGTGATAAAGAAACAGCTGTACATTATGGAGAAGGAGGGAAAGGTACAAAAATGTAACCAAACCAGCACTTGGACACTGAATGACGAGGAGAGCAATGGAAGTTATTACCAAGAGAGGTTTGTGTTGTGTTTATTTTTGTATTTTTTGTGTTTACTCTTTGTATCTGGTGTGCCAATGCTCTGAATTTTTATTTATATTTTTTGTTGTTATTTAACAGTTCCTGTTCCAGTGATAATAGACTGGGCTCCAATTCAGGGTAAGCAATTGTGTCTACCAAAATAACTAACTTACAGTATTATAATATTATAAAAATTATAAAAAATGCAAATAAAACTTTTCTAAATAAATGCTCTGTTTATAGGATATTGCATCATGATTTGCTGCTGTAGATTGCTGTTTGACATGTTTCTATCATCCATAGGTTGTCTAAAAGTTTTAATGTGATCGCAGAGCTTGGTAAAGGAGGCTTTGGGTGCGTTTATAAAGTAAAGCATAAATTTGATGGCAAGATCTACGCTGTAAAGAAAGTCATCTTAACTGGGTAAGATTATACAAGTAACAACAAAGTTATATTTAATTTTAGAAAGGACAGCTGTCGTGATTATGTGGTATAAAAAATCACAGTATTTACATGAGTTTATGCATTTATTCATACATTCATTCATTCATGCATTTATTTTTACATCAATTCATTCATGCAAATATTAATTTATGCATGCGTTAATTTATTATATGTGCATGCATTTATTTATTCAATTCATTCATGCATTTACATATTTATTCATGCATTCATTTATACACGTATTAATGCGTTTATTAATCTTGCATTCATTCATGCATTTATTAATTATACAATCCTTTCTTGCATTTATTTATTCATGCATTCATTCACTCATGTATCATGATGTATTTATTTAATTAATTTATTCCTGCATTCATTCACTCATGTATCATGATGTATTTATTTAATTTATTCCTGCATTCATTCACTCATGTATCATGATGTATTTATTTAATTTATTCATGCATTCATTCACTCATGTATCATGCATTTATTTATTTTATTCATGCATTTATTTGAAACAGGAAAGCTGATTCTGAGGTGAAGGCATTGGCCAAACTAGAACATGCAAACATAGTGCGCTACTTTACGTGTTGGTCAGATTCGGAGAACTGCACATCAAACCAAGACCGAAACAAAGCGTCCAAGTAAGCAAGTCTCTGTCATTTTTTTATTAATACCTGTTGTTTTATTAATATTGAGTGCTTCTCAATAATGACGTTTATGTGTTTTATGTTCAGCACATCACGTTCTTCATCAGATGTAGTGACCTTTGACAGATCCGGATGTGAAGAGAATGATGATGATGATGTCAGTGATGATGCCAGTGATGATGCCAGTGATGATGTCAGTGATGATGTCACCTCAGGAATGGCAAGTCTGGGAGTGACAGCAGAGTAAGTCCAGCAGTCTTCATACGTGATGTCACATGTTTAGCATTATGGTCCTTTAAGAGTGAACTTTTATTACAGAGTTAGCACAAATAAATCAACTAAATATGCAAAAAAATATGTTGCTTGAGTTTAATTCAAGTTGCATCAAGTTTATTTCACATTCATAGAAGCAAAAAACATCCTGTTTAATTTTAACATTGACTAACATGCACAAACTTCAGAAGAAAGAAAATGTCAAATAAAAATATAATGAACACGTTATTAAATATGAACCTGAGTCAAGCCTGTTCTTTCTCTCTGTTTCAGCACCAGGACGTACTTGTTTATTCAGATGGAGTTCTGTGAGGGAGGAACATTGACTACATGGATACATGACAGAAATTACAAGGGAACTCAGAGAAACACGATGGACATCTATAAAATATTTTATGGAATAATCAGTGGAGTGGAATACATCCATTCAAGCAATCTCATCCACAGAGACTTGAAGGTATGCCCTTTTAAAGGAGGCAACTAAACTTGTGTGATAAGTCTTTTACCCATATGTGCTTTCCTTTTAGCCTGATAACATACTGTTCGGCTCTGACGGCCAAGTGAAGATCGGAGACTTTGGGCTGGTGGTGCATCAGACCAATGACAGCGGTGACCCCATAAAATGGTCAAAGAGAAGAGGAACACCTCCATATATGAGTCCTGAGCAGGTGACACATTTATTGTCTCTCAGGGAAACATTTACAGTGCAAGACTTAAGAAATAAATAACTAAATGAATTGTTTACCATAGGAAGAGGGCCGTGATTATGATGAAAAGACAGACATATTTCCACTTGGACTCGTATGGTTTGAGATGCTCTGGAAAATATCTACTCTTAGCGAGAGAGTGGAGGTCAGTTGTATTTAATGACCGTATGCATTATCAATATCTGCAAAAATGAAAGTGTAATTTATTATTATTATTATTTATACAGCTGTGGCCAGATTTGAGAAAGCAAAGGTTTCCGGAAGGTTTCTGTGACCGTTATCCGACTGAAGTAAGAAACTTGATTTTACCTTCAAATAAATATTGATTAAATTAAGTTTAGCCTGTAATTTAGCTATGCCTTTTTTTTCAGAATAAATTCATCAAGGAGATGCTGTCCTCTAAACCCGAGGACAGGCCACAAGCTAAACACATCAGGGAAAAACTTGAGTTGTTTTTCTCTGTGGATCACCTGTTAACCCAGAAAACAATTTGAGTTTGTTTGTATTGAAAGGGTTAAATCCACTCAAAATAATGTTTTACCACAGAAATCTTCTGACAGGCTACAGCTTTGATGATTTTATTGATTCATTCACGATTTAATGAACTGTTTAATGATCTCTCATTAAGGTGTTAATATAAAAGCATAAAATATATAGATAATATATATATAGAATAACTCAGATTTCCTATAGGATTTCTTTTAGTATATTTTAAATGTTTGAAAAGTTACAGGTCAATCTCAATCTTTAATTTTTTTTAAATATACATTTTAATCATGTTGTGTGGGTGGCTACAAAAAGAAAAAAACATGAATGTAATTTCACAACATTACTGTAATGAGATGTATTTACAATTGTGACTAAAGTCTCAAAGTTGCAATTGGATTTGGTTACAATGTAACCCGAATGCAATATTGTGTAATGTCAAAACGTGGTGTGCATGCTGGGAACATTTCTGCTCATGTGGATTTTTTGACAAATGGGCTGTATGTGTGTATGTTGAATGAAAAAGAAAGAAAAAAAAAATAAAATGTCTAATTTATTATGTGTTGTTAATACTTACAATACTTATAATAGATATTAATATATTGGATATAGTATCAAACTCACATTTTGTTATAAATTATATTTGTTTTTATTACAATAAAATTTAACATTTGCATTTAATTGCTGTAGTTTATTCTGAAAAAAAACCAACAACCCAAAATCCATGTTTTTTTCGACATGAAGTATTTCAAACATATTTTCTTGAGAATATTGCTTTGACTGGTAATCATTTTAAAAACCTGACTTGACTTGAAGTTTTAAGAAGTCCCTTAGGGATGGAGGATTGCAGTGTTCATCTATTTCCACTAGGTGTCGCTGTTACTGCGCTGATTGTCCGCAATTGCTGTTCTGTTCTACACAAAGTCTGTAAGTTTTTTGATTATTTTTCCATAACTATACACGAAATTAATGTTGCATTATACTCAGTCATGTCGAAATTAGTGTTGCCTTTAGTGTTGTTGGCCTAGCGTTGTTGTTGTTGCCTTTAATGTCAAAATTAATGAATATGTATATATATTATTATTGCAAAATTAACATATTTTTAATATATAATCAAAACTAATATGTTAATACACAGACACAAAAATCGAATGCTATTAGATAAAAAATATTAATCTTCCGCCAATGCAGGTGAACGACGCTGTGGCGCAGTAATTCTAATGTAATGTGGTCACTATGACGTATGTTTTCATTTTAAAAAGAATGTATGTACATTTATCACTATACTTTGTATTATATTATTTTTTCATCAAATTACAAAAAACTACAACAGACCGTTTCAGCGGCGGTGGGAGTGAAGGTTAATACGATTTCAAAGATTGTTCATTATTAATATCCTTGTTTAGATGCTGGTTATGGTTCTATAGACCATTTCAAAAGATGTAAACAACACTGGCCCAGAAGCACTTCCTGTTTCAGTTTTTTAACACTACATAAAAGCTGGAATAAAATACAACCAACAGAACATTTAAAACTGAATCAAAGAGTTAAACAAACATCTTTAAGATGTTTTCTTTACATGTGAAATAAAGAAAACAGTTACAAACTGAAACAGGAAGTGCTTCTGGGCCAGTGTTGTTTACATCTTTTGAAATGGTCTATAGTACAATCCTAACAATATGGATAGAAAAAAGAATGAAAAACCCATTCACTCTATTGGGTGTACAGTTGCAGAGAAGTTGACCAATGTAAGCTGTCCAGCCGGACATCTTATATTGGTCAACTGCTCTCATCCAATCAGCAGCTCCAATTGAAACTCCATCTGGCGCTCGCGTCTCCGACCCTTGCGTGAGCAAGCTGACAGACAGTCCATGGTAGCACTAGCAAGCTAGCGTCAGATCAGCAATGGATAAAAAAACTGAGACACTCTCCAGTACAATAGGTGGCGGTATTCACCTAAAAGTTGTGTGCGTTCTGCCTTTAAATAAGAAGAAGAAGATTCCCTCTGCTTGCTCCTTTTGTAAAGTTTGGGCGAAAGAGAACTCCGAACGACAAGTAGGATAAATATAAGGTCTGGAAGCTTCAGGGAGATCTGGGACCGACAAACGACGCTGATATGGATGACTTTTTGTTGAGCAGGTATTTATTTATACTTTTATGGTGTGACGTGTTACAAAAATGGCTTTTTATCAGTGTGACAACATGCTCATGATGACGCTGCCGGTCGGCATTGATATGTTAGCTGCTAGCCGTTTAGCATCGCCTATCACGGGTCAAAGTAATTATATTTCTTGAAGTGCTTGAATATATTTCGGTAAGTTAGGCCTTGTGGGATAAAACAACTAAGTTCAAGTGTCGAAAGGGAGTTTTACACATTATGTGTCACCAGCGAGGTCGACGTTGTTGTCGTTGGTCGTTTGTGGGAGGGATCGGAAGTCGGCCATTTTGGAACGGACTCGGAAATTTGGTCGAGTTTTGGTGTGTACTAGTCCGTCGCATCTAGAAAATACCTTTTAAGTTCTATAGACTGCCAAAAGTTTTAGAGAAGAGTTGTGTAACGTTACAGCTTTTTTCGCGTTATTGTTTGCGACGGTTTCAATATGTTTCTCGTTCGGTACTTTTCAACTAAACAGCATTGTTTCGGCAGCGACTTGCTGCATGTCTCCAACAACCACTGACGTTTACATTTTATGTGGCGCGAGAGTCGCATACCACCCGAAATCCGAGTAATATGTCCTGGTATTTAAATAGGATTTCAACCACATATGGGTGTAGCTTGAATCGGATTTCATGTGCTTTTTGGACTGACAATCTGAACGTAGTCTATGTCGGGATAAAAATAGCATATTCACTAGACCTCACCTTGGCTACGGCAGTTCATTGAAACGAATGCGTCAATAGAGCCGCCATCTTGAAACAGGGGAGCCCCTCCACTTTAATACATAAGCATCAATGTAGTAGACACAGGTCTAACGGAAATAAAATCACCATAAAACATCATGAATGCGATTTTTCTTGTTTTTTGGTTTGTTCCAACGGTCAGACGTGTATTTATTATTGATTCCAGAAAGAATTAAAAAAAAAAAAAACATTCTTCCTAGTTCAGATTTCATCCGTGAACATCATACGCTGCACACAAGTCTGCCACCATCAATAAATTCGAAGTAAAGGTAGAGATAGCAGCGTTACCTATATGACAAGACCCCTGTTCCAAGATGGCGGCGGTTTTGACGAATGCTTAGAGCCCCAAGGTGAGTCTAGTGTATATGTCTATGAAAAAATAGAAGAAAAATTGCAATACGGGCTAGAGAAGCTAGCTCGTTCGTACCTTTACCACATATTAACTTTAGTTTGTCAAAATTCTGCGCTCTCTCCTGCTTGGTGAGTCCTTCTCTATATGATTTCGCAACCACCATGTTTTTTCTCTGTTTTGTTAGTGTAACAATGTGTTCAGTAGTACATAAACAGTGCAATCCATGCTGTTGTTTACATCCGAGTGTCTCCATAATGGCCGCTCATCCGGGTTACCGCCCAGAATGTGACGTCAGTGAAAACCATCGATTAGTTTTCCTGTTTTGAAAGTTGTAAAACACTAATTGTGGAGTTTTTCTTTTGCCATTTGAGCAAATGGGGAACACACACACAAACAATAAAAAATGTTATGTTAAGTTTACCCAATTATGACCACTTCCACTTCTGAGAAACAGAAGGCATTTTTATAACATACGGTACCTCAAATGTGAATTTTGTTGTGGAGAAGTTGATAAATATACTATGCAAGTGTATTAACCAGTCTGATGTAAGTTAGCCCGTCATAAAACATGTTGAAATATAAATTAAAAATGTGAATACTTTGACAAACTGAACATTTATGATGCTTTTTTGTCCTTTTAGTTCTGTCCTTTCTGTTGTTTATGCTCCACCGAAGAAAGAAAGTCATACGGGTTTGAAACAAAGGTGAGTAAATGATCAAGTACAACATCGATTAGCCATTCAAATTAGTGGCCTAAATTGTATAATATTTATTTATCTTTTATATGAAACTTTCTTTGTCCAGAGAGACACATGCCAACTCTTACAGTACGTCATGAGGCCAAGCGCTCCGTTGTACGTCTGAATGAAAGGAGGCATTTGACAAAACAACACTCTTTTATAACGGACGAGTTACAAAGGATAGATTGTAAAAATAAAAAGAAAAAAAGTTATGAATGAGTATATTATTATTAACAAGATCAACCATTGTTTACAAGAAGGCACATGTTGCTTCTGTTTAGTCGGCAATATATATGTTCACTTAATAATGTATTTTAAGGGTTTATGTTACTTATAACCCATAAATTAAGTCTTTGATATTTCATTTTTGTTTAAATAATGCAGCCACTGAATCTCTAGACAAGTCATTTTGATAATTTCTCGTTTATTAATGTAGAAAACAAACCCAGACAAAGTGACACGAGTGCAAAAGCTAACAAAGATACAAACTGTACAATCAAACACTAAAAATGCATTTATAAAAACAATGGACAACAATCCAACCACTAATTTTAAACATTTCAAAATAAATACTTTTTTATTGTCTTCATAAAATTATCATTCTGTTAATGCAGTTGTCTATAGAAAAACGTGTATCTCCAAAAAATAGATTTTTTTTTTTTTCCACGGGAGAGTGTCAATATAGTTTCACAGTTCAGGCCAAGTTTTATTAAACAGATTTGTGTCCCAGATTCGAATAAAACTGAAATGAAGATGCTGATTTTGTTTATAGAGCAACAAAAGGTTTCAGACGGTTAACTTATCTAGTATACATCATATATTAATTCATATATTCTGTATATAATAGACTGTGTAAAATGGAATGCAAAAAATATGAACGCTAATATTTTTTGGCCAGCATTGATCGTGGAAGTATTTTTCCCATTCATTTTCTCTATAGGATGAAAACACGAAGGATTTGCGCTTAATTTCTTTAATGAGGCAATGAACTACATTTCCCATAAGGCATTGCAAATAATCAAAGCAAAAACAACCGTACAATATAGAACTATTGACTTACAATTATAAATTATATTTAAATACAAATATTTTAAATATTTAAAAAAAACAAATACTTAATACAATACAAATATTTAAATGTATAAGTATTAGCATGTGGAATGTAGAGAAGCCGACTCGATTAATTGATTAGCAATGCATCATGGGTAGGGATGGGCAAAATAAAACTTTGTGTTTACATAATATATGTGTGTGTAGTGTGTATAATTAATTTGTATATATAAATACACACATGCATTTATATATTTAAGAAATATTTGCATGTATATACTTTATATATATTTATACTAGGGCTGTGCAAAAGTTAATTGCGATTAATCGCATCCAAAATAAAAGTCTGTGTTTACATAATATATTTGTGTGTGCTGTATATAATTATTTTGTATATATAAATACACACACATGCATGTATATATTTAAGAAAATGTGTTATTCATATATAAAATATTTATATTTATATAATATAGATTTTGTATTTAAATATATACAGAATTTAAGTGCAAATAATTCTTAAATATATACATGCATGCATTGGTATTTATATATACAAAATAATTATATACAGCGCACACAAATATATTATGTAAACACAGACTTTTATTTTGGATGCGATTAATCGCAATTAACTTTTGCACAGCCCTACTTTATACATAATTAATATTATATATAAATATAAATATTTGACATATTAATAACACATTTTTTCTTAAATATATACATGCATGTGTGGGTATTTATATATACAAATTAATTATACACACTACACACACATATATTATGTGAACACAAACTTTTATTTTGCTAACGATTACTCGCGATTAATCGTTGCCCATCCCTAAATGGGAGTGGGCGTTAGTGTTTCCATTGTAACTGGGATCTCTCGGAATTATGGGTAGTGTTTTTGTAATCATATTTACTTCTACAGAAACGTACTCGGACGCTCTTAAAAACTGAACGTTATTGATAAGAATCGAATTCTTTATAGAGAAAATGATTGGTAGTTTTGCTTCCAGATCCCAGCTGTGGGATTATATTGAGATACCCTAATAAATATAGGTAAAAAAAAGGATCTGCGGTCTGTACAATTACCCATGACTGATGCCACAGCGATGGGGAATGTGCAAAATAATCAAACTCCTCCTCATTGGGAAAGTTCTAGTAGGGATTTTACTCCTCTGGTAATAGATGAGACTCTTCGCCTTCGACGAATGCGGTGAAACTGTTGTTCCTGGAGCTCCAGTCATAGCTGTCCGGCGTAACACTGTGAATGAAGAGCAATAGGCAGTCCATTAAACGGTTCTGGTCAATTGCTCCTCATTTAGGGGTCACACTCATACTCATCGCGGCCAAAAGTGACCGAATGAACCTCAAAGAAATAAATGTGCTGTATTTTATTCAATAATATTATTTGTTTTAGGAGAATTCATTGTACTATAAAAAAATATTCACCTCTAAATTATGCACCATTCATTTATTTTATTTTTTTTTTATTAAGAACAATCTTAGTACAGACATTTATTTATACATCAAAATTAACATATAACATATAAATTACAAAGTCTTTCATACTAGGGGGGTATTGTAAACTTATATGAAGATATTATAATATTTGCATATTTTCAATGTTTTAATTGCTTTTTTTTGTTTCATAGAAAACCGGAGTGAATCAATATAAAGCTCAATTTCTTTTCTAAATAAAATAAAATTAGTTTTTTTACAGGAGATTTTGCATTTATGAATATAAAATTTTGCCGCACCATTCATTTATTTCTGTGTAAGATTTGTGTGAGTTTTTTTGTTTTCCAATTTATGCAGTTTGTTAAAAATGGAGCATAACTCGTTTTTTATGTCTATATGGTGTTTAAAATGTGGTTTAATATGTAAAATCTCCTTAAAGCTGCAGTGAACCAAAGACACGCTGGTGTTTCTGACGTCACAAACGACCTTGTAACCAATCAAATCAACGTGTGATTGTCAGCGCGCGAGTGGAGGCGGAGCTCATTTGCATATTCAAAGAGACACGTATACTAAATGACGCAAGGGTGTGGAGTTACATTCAAGATATTTTAAGGCATGAAGACATTTTGCATATGTCTTTTAAATATGTAATTTTAGTGATCAAAGATGAGTTTTAAGACATAAAAATTTTGATTTAAAGTGTCAGTTTTTGCATTAGTATAACAGTCAAACCTGAACACAGAGAATGCATAACATCAACCTAATAAACATAATTTTTTTGTAATTTTTTTTTTTTTTTTACAAAAATAGTAAGAAATGATTTATCAGAGTTTGAGAGGTTAACACCTTAATTTCTGTTTTCTGCATCATGGCTGATTTGTGGATGGAACCAAAAAAAAGATAATAATTTATTAATTATTTATTTCCCATTCATTTCTAATGGCGATCATTTTTGACCACTAAGGGCACAAGTGTAACTTTTTTTAAAGACCATTTAGGCCTTTTCTAATCGTGTTTTTTGTGTTTATATAGCCAGTGCCACTGAAGTCACCAAGTTTTCTACCATTCCAATGAAGTTACATTTTAAAAAAATCAAAACGTAATTTTTGTGTGTGTGTGTGTGACTGAAGGTTAATTCATTAAATGTATGATGTTGTCTAACATCAGTCTAAATTAGAGAAACACAACTTTCAATTGAGATTCAAAGTGTGTAATTTCAGATGTTTGTTTTTATCCAGATGAATCAATGGCAATAAGATGAGGAATGTGCAGTTGGAAAGTGAATATTATGACTTGATTTTAAATGATATTAACCAAACTTGACTGACATACCTGGCTTGAATGTTTTGTGGGATGATACTCCATGCGAGGTCATCATCGCTGTCGTAACGGCGCGGGTTGTCAAAGAAATAAGCTCTGGATGAGAACTTGTGCCCGGGGATCACCGCTGCGCTCTACCATGTCAATGAGAGGGTCATGATCATGTCCTTTATTCCTATGATATACAGTCTCATTTAAAAAATAAATAAATCTCGTACCCGATCCTGAGTCGGCTTACGGACTCGGAAAAAGTAGACCACCAGGGATGTGGGCAGCAGCTCCCAAACAAACAGGATCACCCCAAAAACCACGTAACCAGCATCGCCCAATGTCGACTTCAGATCTGCCTGGAGAATAAAATAAATCAGCAATATTAACCCTGTAAAGCCTGACATTTGAAATAGTAGTCCGAAAATGTGTAAATTGAACAGTTTATTGAACTTTAAGGTAAAATCGAACAAGTTTGCATATGTGTATTTAAATTTGATACATCAGGCTTTTATGCCTCAGTCAGAGGCCGAAACTGAGCAAAAATATTAGTCTTCACTATATTTGCAAATAATATGTCTCGGTAAGATATGTGCTTAGTTTCATACGGAAGCTTATTTCCGCCACTGAATAAAAAAAAGAGAATTGCGAATTTTTATCTCACAGTTGTGTGATATGAAGACAGAATTGCGAGATATAAAGTCGCAATTGTGAGATAAAAAGTCGCAATTATGAGAAATAAAGTCGCAATTGCGGGAAAAAAGTTGCAATTCTGAGAAAAAAAGTCGCAATTCTGAGAAATACAGTCGCAATTATGAGAAATAGTCACAATTGCTAGATAAAAAGCTGCAATAATGTGAAATAAAGTCGCAATTGTGTGGTAAAGTCGCAATTCTGAGAAATAAAGTCGCAATTGCGAGATAAAAAGTCGCAATTCTGAGAAATACAGTCGCAATTATGAGAAATAGTCACAATTGCGTGATAAAAAGTCACAATTCTGAGAAATAAAGTTGCTTTTCTGAGAAATAAAGTCACAATTGCGAAATAAAAAGTCGCAATTCTGAGAAATAAAGTTGCAATTGCGAGGTAAAAAGTTGCAATTCTGAGAAATAAAGTTGCAATTGCGAGGTAAAAAGTCGCAATTCTGAGAAATAAAGTTGCAATTGCGTGAAAAAAGAATTTAGACTTGAGACTTTAGAATTGAGATTTCAGATTTTATCTCAAAATTGCTGGTTTATAACACATAATTGTGAGTTTATATCTCGAAATTCTGACATCTTTGTGCTACAGCAAAGTTTGATCATGTTGATCGATTAGAGGGTTTAGAAATGTGTGTATCAAACACGATACAGAATAGGGTTAATATATCATCATGAAAACAAAACTACTAAAGACCCTCTTGAATGTTGTATCAAACGTGCATTATTGTAACCACAATTTTTGTGCTTTTTTCTGTGATAATGTTGATACAAATATCTAGCGTCACTAGATTTTAATTTCCAATGAACCTTTAACATTTTTTTCACCGTTCTGTTATGGGTATTTGGCACGTACTTGGTCTGATACGTTGTACCAGTCGTAGTCGAATGAGTTGATGCTCTTGATTTTTGTCAGTGCCAGCACCACTAAGTTGTAGCACGCGCGAGACGAGTACAGCAGGATCACCGTCACTCCGATCGCAGTCACCTGACACACAGATGATCCCTGGACAGACGAGACGTGACGTTCAGACTCAATTCTGGTACGAAACACCAATCCAATTCATTTTACAATGGAAAAAATATACAGGCGGTTGTTATCTCAGAATAAACCCCTTCAGGCTGATGCAACACCCTGATCCTGATCACCCCGGCGGGGTTTATTCTGAGATAACAACCGGCTGGATGTACTGTTTTAGATCGGTAAGATTTTTTTATGTTTTTAAAAGAAGTCTCTTTTGCTCACCAAGGCTGCAATTATTTGATTAAAAAAATACAAAAACAACAGTAATATTGTGAAATATTATTACAATTTAACACAGCGGTTTTCTATGTGAATATACAGTGAAGTGTAATTTATTCCTGTGATCAAAGTTGAATTTATCATCATTACTCCAGTCTTCAGTGTCACATGATCCTACAGAATTTATTATAATATGATGCTCAAGAAACATTTATGATTATTATCCATGTTGAAAACAATTTTTTACATTTTTATTTCAGGATTCTTTGAAGAATAGAAAGTTCATAAGAACAGAATTGATCTGAAATGGAAAGCTTTTGTAACATTAATCACTAGCATTCAAAAGTTTGGGGTCAGTATGAATTTATTTTTTATTTTTTGAGGGAAAGAAATTAGAAAATATTTTTAATCATCAAGGACGAGTTAAATCGATCAAAAGTTACAGTAAAGACATTAATAATGTTAAAAAAAGATTATATTTTAAATAGGGCTATCAAAACGATTAATCGCGATTAATCGCATCCAAAATAAAAGTTTGTGTTTACATAATATATGTGGGGGCATTATTTTGTTTATATATAAAAACACAGACGTATGTATATTTAAGAAAAAAAAATATTATTTATATATAAAATATTTATATTTATATATAATATAAATTATATATAAATCTATATACAGAATATACATGAAAATATTTCTTAAATATATACAAGCATGTGTGTGTATTTATATTTATATAATAATTATACACAGTGCACCCACATATATCATGTAAACACAAACTTTTATTTTGGATGCGATTAATCGCAATTAATCGTTTAGACAGCCCTAATTTTAAATAAATGCTGTTCTTTTGAACTTTCTATTCATCATAGAATTTTTGGGGGAAAAATGGTGCACGACTGTTTTCAACATTGAAGATAATAATTGATGTTTTTTGAGCATAAAATCAGCATATTAGAGTGATTTCTGAAGGATCATGTGACACTGAAAACTGATGTGTAATCAAATGAAAATTCAGCTTTCAATTTACATTTTAAAATATATTCAAATAGAAAACAGTCATTTTAAATTGTCGTAATATTTCACAATATTACTGTTTTTTCATCAAATAAAGCAGCCTTGGTGAGCAGAAGAGAATTCATTTAAAAACATATAAAATCTTACTGATCTTAAACTTTTGACCAGTAGTGTACATTATCCCTTACTTATAACGTATCCCAGCTTTCCTCTGTTTTGTGATTACCTTGGACTCCAGGTAGATGTTGGCCAAAGACATCTTGGCGATCTTGTAGAGACACAGAGAGAGTGAGACGGCACAGAGGACAAAGAGAGTGTCATTGATGGCCACGCGCACCAGCACTACAGTCTCGGTGTCGGTCTTCGTCATCTTCACCAGCAGCGCGCAGGTCAAGTTCACCAGCAAGAAGATGATGCTGATGCACAAGAAGAGCAGGTACAGCGGCAGCCTGACGACACACCATATATTATATATATGTATTCAAAAACGATAAACAACGGGTTTCAGATGATAATTGTATGGATCCATATTCACCTGTATTTCTGAAGTTCTGGTGAATATTTAGACTTTGCTTTGAAAATGACCTGTCCCAGAAATAAGAAAGTTAGTGTAAATATTACATGCAAAAAGCATTTTTAAGCCAAGAATGACACAATCAGGTCACCACACACTTTGATCATAACATAAACAAGATTGTTAAGGAAGTTTTCGGGTTTATTGATCGCCTCCATTATAAACATTGACATGTCAACTAGAGCTAAACCGATATTATCGGCCGATATTAGGCATTTTCCAAACTATCGGTATCGGCAGTTATAATGGTCGATAAATGAATATTTAAAAAATAAAATAAAAATGGACGAAACACGCTTGAACCATGTCATGAGTGTTGGAGTTGTATAGTTTGTCCACCAGGGGGCGCTCTACACCGTCCCTGTTGAGTTGGTCACAATACATACATCGCTTGAATAACAATTAAAAGAACATCCCCATTAGTTCTCTAAACTCAAATAAGCATGACAGCATTTGTGACTATCATGTCCAGTTAAATAAATAAATAAATAAATAAATAAAATATCGGCCGATATATCGGATTTTAAAACCCAAAAATATTTGTATCGGTATCGGCCTTCAAAATCCTTTATCGGTCGGGCTCTAATGTCAACATGTTCTTATCATATAAGATCTGATTTAGGCAGTTTGAGGGACTAAAGTGTGTGATTATACACTGTAAAAAGGGAATATGTACCTTAAGGAGCTTTTCATAACTGATCTGACTCTTAAAATTACATTGTTGTGAATGAAATTATTTATGATTATATTTGTTTACTTACAACTTTATTCTACACAGTAAAAGCTCTTTTATTCCAAAAATGATCTTTTAAAAACCCCCAGTGACCACAGGACAGGTCTTTTCCTGAACTTTTTTACTCTTATACAGTAAGTGCACATATATATCTATACTAAAAGAGTTGGTAGGTATGGTGCAAATAATTCACAGGTTTTTACGGTGGGGTTTTTTATAGTGTAGTGTAAATGCATCAGACCGCAGTGAATGATTTCACTTCTCTTTTTTACTCACGCTGGCTGCACTCCCACACATACTGTATGATTCATGTGCAAATGCAGCTTTAATCACTATAAAACAGGAAGAATAATTCTACTCTGCAACATCATTCAAACTAAATCAATTTATACAATACATATAAAACTGAATTCTAAGTGACTAGTGTGGTTTTTAACCCTTCTTACACTTTTTGATGTGATGCATATTCCATAAATCAGTTAAAACAGACAAATGCATTACATACAGGGTTGCAAAGGCACATCTTAGGGCTGTGTGTGTAACTGTGTACTCACTTATTAATGTTGGGTCAAAAATAACCCAATAGGTAGCCCAACTATGAGGTGGTACAGCACCTTCCCAACTGTGGGTTATTTTAACCAAATGCATTGGGTTAAAAGTAATCCAACAGTTAATTTAACTATTTATTTGTATTTATTACATTAATAAATATACTTTGTTTTCAATGCAGATTGTTTATTTGTATTAAACAATAAATACATCTCCACAATTATATATTTAAATTACAAATTAAATATTGGGGAGTCTAGAATTTAATGTAAATATTAGGGCTGTGAAACGATTAATCGCGATTAATCACATCCAAAATAAAAGTTTATGTTTATATAATATATGTGGGGGCACTGTGTATAATTATTGTGTGTGTGTGTGTGTGTATATATATATAATATAAATACACACACATGCATGTATGCATTATATTTTAGAAAAAATATTATTTATGTAAATATATATATATATATATATAAATACACACACATGCATGTGTATTTTAGAAAAAAAATATTGTTTATATATAAAATATTTGTATTTATATATAATATAAATTATATATAAATCTTTATACAGTATATACATGAAAATATTTCTCAAATATATACAAGCATGTGTGTTTTTATATATACAAAATAATTATACACAGTGCACCCACATATATTATGTAAACACAAACTTTTATTTTGGATGCGATTAATCGTTTGACAGCCCTAGTAAATATACATAACTGTGTACATAAATTCAAAATACACAAGTGTACACACAAGCATATGTATTTAACCCAACAGTTGGGTTATTTCTAGAAATGACCCAACATTTTATGAAAATAACCCAATATGTGTAACCTAATGGTTGGGTTAAAAAAACAACCTAACATTTTTTAACTGTGTATAATTATTTTGTATATATTTGAGCAATGTTTGCATGTAAATATTGTACATATAGATTTTATATATATAAATAGAAATGTCATATATATATATATATATATATATATATATATATATATATATATATAAATCTTAGATACATGCATATTTGTGGATTTATATATACAAAATAATTAGTTGAAGAGAGAGAAACTTTATTGTCATTGTAGTTATACAACACAGAGGACTCGCATATATTATGTAAACAAACTTTCATTTTGGATGCGATTAATCATTGCACAGCTCTAAATATAATACTACACTCTTAGAAGAAAAGGTTCTATATAGAACCTTAAAAGGTTCTAAAGCGCTACGTATTTTGAACCCCTAAAAGGTTCTAAACACTCTTAAAAAAAGGGTTCCTCTGGGTTCTATATAGAACCATACTTGGCCAATAGAACCTTTTACCAAAAAAATGGTTCTATATAGAACCATTTTGGAGTTCCACATATGAAGCGGGGGATGGAACCATTTCTGGTTCTAAATAGAACCATTTCTTCTAAGAGTGAATTAAAATAAATAAATAAGAATGATTGTGTTGTTTCAGTGTAAGTTAATACAACAGATCATTTCTCTTTAGAATGAATATGCATAATCAGAAATCAGGAACAGAATGAAAATATATACATGAAAGCTGTGTGTGTGTCTGTAATCCACTCTCATAAACTTGCATGTGACCTGCTGCGGTCTTAAAACCCGATTTTACCAAGGTTCAAAGGACGGCGGTGTGTAACTCACCTGTGCGAAGTACAGATTCATGAGGCTGAGGGTGAAGAACTGCAGGCACACGGGGAAACAGTAGAGCAGCCAGAAGGAGAAGGGTCCCAGTGTGTTTGCGGTCACACAGTTTCTGAAATAAAAGGAGAAGAGCAGC
The DNA here is from genome assembly GCA_038021265.1 of Cyprinella venusta. Taxonomy (NCBI): domain Eukaryota; kingdom Metazoa; phylum Chordata; class Actinopteri; order Cypriniformes; family Leuciscidae; genus Cyprinella; species Cyprinella venusta. The sequence continues at coordinate 36,574,709 of CM075869.1, read as the reverse complement.
GCACGCAGAGCCGCCCACAGCAGACACAAGAACAGAAACACAGTCTGATAGCTGAAGCGCTTGTGTCTGTATCTCAGCACCAGCCACAGCTGCGCGTACACGAACGCAAAGAGCAGTGTGTAGAAGACCGTGTACGCCACCGTCAAACCCAGCATCACGAACGGCGGCACGGCCGGGCTGAGAGTCGGCAGAGGCTCGTTCTCCATCGCTCTTCTCGTGTTCAGACCCCTGTAGACGAGAGAGCCGGCGCTGGGATTTAGGGGAAGGAAATGAGAGTGGCAGAGGAAACGAAAGCATGCAGCGGTTCCTCGTGCGTGAGCCGCATTCAGCTGGAAGGAAGCCGGATAATGCTGTGCAGCGAACAGTGAAAGCTGGAGGGAGAGAGCGAGGGAGGGAGGGAGGACGGGCCCAGTGACGCTGTGTTGACGTGCATTACTGTACCTTTAACCCCGTGCTCACGCTTCCCACGGGATGCTGATGCCTCTTTCTCTTCCCGATATGACCGTTTGCATGTTCAGCATCTGCACTTGCAGGTGAAACTCGACAAATATCGTGCAAAATTGTCAGTAATTCAACTTAAAAGGTGAAACTAATATATTATATAGTCTCATTAGATGCACAGTGAGATATTTCAAGCCTTTATTTGTTATAATTTTAATGACTTACAGCTTAGAAAACCCAAATTCAAAATTAGAATATGATGCAAAAGTTCATTTATTTAAGTAATTCAACTTAAAAGGTGAAACTAATATATTATATAGACTCATTACATGCAAAGTGAGATATTTCAAGCCTTTATTTGTTATACTTTTGGTGATTATTGCTTACAGATTATGAAAACCACAAATTCAAAATTAGAATATGATGTAAAAGTTCATTTATTTCAGTAATTCAACTTAAAAGGTGAAACTAATATATTATATAGACTCATTACTTGCAAAGTGAGATATTTCAAGCCTTTTTTTGTTATATTTAATGACTTACAGCTTAGAAAACCCCAAATTCAAAACTAGAATATGGTGCAAAAGTTCATTTATTTCAGTTATTCAATGTAAAAGGTGAAACTAATATATTATATAGACACGTTGTATGCAAAGTGAGATATTTCAAGCCTTTATTTGTTATAATTTTGATGATTATGGCTTACAGATTATGAAAACCCCAAATTCAAAACTAGAATATCATGCAAAATTTCATTTATTTCAGTAATTTAACGTAAAAGGTGAAACTAATATATTATATAGACTCAATAAGTGAGATATTTCAAGGCTTTATTTGTTATAATTGTGATGATTATGGCTTACAGCTTATGAAAATCCCAAATTCAAAACTAGAGTATGGTGCAAAAGTTCATTTATTTCAGTAATTCAACGTAAAAGGTGAAACTCTAATTTATTATATAGACTCATTATATGCAAAGTGAGATATTTCAAGCCTTTATTTGTTATAATTTTGATGGTTATGGCTTACAGATTATGAAAAACAGAATATGGTGCAATTCAAAAAAATTCAAAAATTTAAACATTCAAAACTAGAATATGGTGCAAAATGTTTTCATAAGCTGTATAAAGTTGTATTAGTTTTTATATATCTATTTAGCTTTTATTTTTATTTCAGTTTTAGTTCTAGGGTAGATCTTAAAATGATTTTATTTCAGTTACTTTAAGTTTTTCATTTAATATTTTATTATATTATCAAATTTGTATTATAATCTAATTAATCATATTTATTTAGATTTTTTTATTTCAGATTTTTTTAATAGGATTAGTTAACAATAACAGCACTGAATAAGTCCTGTTTGTGATTGAAGAAATGTGTTGTTGTTTCTAAAGCTTTACTCTCTGCATCTTTATTTTCATTTACGATGCTGTATAGTTCCTCCTTGTGAGTTTGCCAAAATCAAGCAAAGCTGATTGATATTCAGACAGGCTCGTGGGACTGGTGTTTTACTGTAACCTCAGTACGGGCTGATTAAATCTCTGGTCGGAAGGGCATATATATCTTATACCCGCCACAAGCCTCCTCAAGCCGTGGGAACCCTCTCTGTGAACCCTCTCCCGTATTCACATTAAGGTCATGCGATGCACTTATAATGGGGAATGAAATGCATGCTTTCGTGTTTCAAATGTGTCTCAAATTATAAGTTTAATCTAAAATTTAATTTTAGATATAAGTCAATGGGATATCTGATGTGTAAAAATAGACTTAAAATTCATTAACATAAAATTCTGATAATTTTGTCCCTAAGTGAAGTTCATTCAAATAAATCGGTTGAATCTAAAGGTTGAATTTCAAACATTCCTGGCCTGAATGTTGTGTGCATATTAAAGTAGTTCATTCTGACACAACAGTTGCATGTTTTCTTCGAACCTCATAATTATGTACTTAAAGTCAAATTTCAAATTACAATTCTGCATTATCCATTCGAATTTAGGAATCAGAATTAAATTGGACTTAGAATTCATTCTCACTTCAGTTCTAAATGCTTGTAGAGTTTATGATTGACCAGTAGATGGCGATGTTATGTAATATTTCACAGAACCTACTTTATTTGTTTATACCTTCATGTTTGAAATGCGGAAGACTTGAACCGCAACGCAATAAAAATCCTAAATATATGATTTCACTCTTCTAACTTTAGTTAGTGTGTAATGTTGCTGTTTGAGCATAAACATCTGCAAATTAACAAAGGGAAATGTGCTTTTAAAGAAATTGCATTTTAAGGATACAAAAGGAACTATACAACCCCTTTTAAAGTCGAAATATTTAGAGATTGAAGTCAAAATATTTCTAGAATCAAGTCGAAATATTTCCAGAATACAGTCGTAATATTTTGAGAAGAAAGTCTTGCGTAAGTTTTTTTGTAGGCTAAAGAAATGCACTCGTGAAGTCGAATTGCTTTTGCTAGATCTAAATATAATAGCTTTTTACTTTTATTTAACTTTTAATGAACCAAAGTAGGCTAACCATCCAAATCCATTAGTTTACGGTCATTTTTTCACTTGACAGTGAACGATAATCTGGAATGCTCTCGTGTCACTGTTCATTTGCACACAGTACAGTGAACTCAGGATATTATTGGCCATTATTGAGTAGTTTCAAAGGGAGTGTGGTTGTGCCAAAACAAGGCCTTCCTCTGATGGTCTTTTGGATGGCGCTCAATTATTACATCATCAAAAGATCAATCGCTGATGTTTGTTTAATGTCGCTGTATTAATTATGCAACATGATGTCAATGAGTCGGACTCCCTGATTTGCTGAGACAATAAGTGTTGTCATGTGTCTGGATGCTCTATGAAAATAACAAAATAATGTCATAATATTAAGTAAAAAATAAAAATCCAAGAGCCAGGCATTTTAAATCATGACATGCATGGATGGAATAAAAGCATTTTTTTTTTCTAAACAATGTTAAAACTACACTTTTTCCACGATGTGTGTGTAGGCTAACATATATTATTGTAGTTACCCTATAACAAATATGAAACAGAATAGTTAGTATAGGCCACACACACACACTCTCTAACTTGCTTTCTCACTATGCCAACTTGCAAACTAAGATTTGTGTCTATATGCAACTATTGACTTGAAATGTTGGAGTTCACTGAAGCAAATTAGGCTACTAAAATAGTGTGACAGCTACACCCGGACTTTATGTATTGGACATATGGTATATTCGTATTACTAATTGTATAGTTACACAAGCAATATAATTTGTAACTTTGTATGTATTTGTGCCGGAGAGAGGGATTGAACTCGTGCATCTGGAACGGGGCGGAGCGCGCGCCTCGGACACGCGCTCAATCTTTAGTCAGTCAGTCAGTCAGTCTCTCAGGCAGCTTCAGGTTCGGTTCGGGTCTGGAAATGGGTCGGCAGGGGCAGAGATGGTCTGTGTGGATCCTATTATTCGGATTGTCAGTGTCAGTGAGCGGGATAACACGTCAGGAACTGTTTCCCTTCGGGAGGAGCGCGGGCGATCAGTCTCTTGATGACGGGACCGATGAGACGCGCGAGATCACTCTGGAAAAGCCCGTCACGTTTTACGACGGACAGTTCAACAAGATTTACGTGAGTGTTTCTGTTATTAATCATATTCGCTTCTACTGTACTGTGATACATCTGATTTGGGAATAATATGACCCTAGAACAACATACACTCTCAGAAAAAAAGGTACAAAAGCTGTCACTGGGACTGTACCTTTTCAAAAGGTACACTTTTGTACCCAAAGGCTGCATATTGGTACCTTAGTGGTACATATTAGCACCTAAAATGTACTTATTAGCACCTAAAATGTTCATATTAACACCTAAAATGTACTTATTAGCACCTAAAATGTTCATATTAACACCTAAAATGTACATATTAGCAACTAAAATGTACTTATTAGCACCTAAAATGTACATATTAGCACCTAAAATGTACTTATTAGCACCTAAAATGTACATATTAGCACCTAAAATATACTTATTTGCACCTGAAATGTACATATTAGCACCTAAAATGTACTTATTAGCACCTAAAATGTACATATTAACATCTAAAATGTACTTATTAGCACCTAAAATGTACATATTAACATCTAAAATGTACTTATCAGCACCTGAAATGGACAAAAGTTTTCCTTTTGAAAAGGTACAGCCCCAGTGACAGATTTTGTACCTTTTTTTCTGAGAGTGTACTTTGATTTTAACTATTAAAGTTCAAATTTAATTGCCATATTCATGCACCTAATTGCCCTTCAGGATGCAAGTTGTTTGTGTGTGTTATACACACTCTAAAAAATGCTGAGTTGTTGCAACCCGATTTTTTTGTCAAATACGGACAAAGTTTGTTCATATTTGACCCAAATTTGGGTTGAAACAGCGCAGCATTTTTTGGAGTCTATGCACACACACACACATACAGGCCTATATATAATGCACACACACACAGCTGTCGAGTGGCAACATTATACTGTCTTAGATCAGGGTGTTTTCCAAAGTAAACAGAAAAAAACTCTTATAGGTTCACTTTAAACACACTGCTGTTTGTTTTCTTGCCAACTGATTTTATTGACAAGTGCATTATCACAATAGCAGCACATTTGGCAATGCAACAGACAAACTGCTCATTATACTTCTCCTAAAATAGAAATGTGGTGTTCCAGTGCTAATTGAGTAATAGGTCATTTAACAAGGTTTTAAAACAAACAACAATGTGATTTCAGGTTTGCCTATTGCTGGTTTATTATCCAGTCGACTGATGTCACTATTAATATTGTGTGTTGGGTGTAATTTAATGTTTTGCTATTTTTTTATTTTATGAGTTTTTTATTTTTTTTTTATTTTAAATTTTAAATTTAAAAAAATATATATTTTTAATTTTTAATTTTTTTTAATTTTTTTAATTTAATTTTATTTTTATTTTATTTTATTGTTATTTTATGTATGCAACATATTCAATGAGAACACATTTAGGATAGGATGTGATTGATTGCATTGATGAATCATTAAGTATTAGAGTGGGAATGTTTATCATAAAAGTATAGAGTCAGTTTTGCTTTCATTGGTGATTCTGTTGTCAAATTCTCCAGACACATTAATATATCATTTAAAAAGGTTTTAAAACAAACAACAATGTTATTTCAGGTTTGCTTTTTGAACACTGGTTTATTATCCAGTCTCTATTAATATAGAATGTGGGGGTGTAATCTATTGTTTTGCTGTTTTATACAGTATAGATGTTATTTTATGCATGCAACAAATTTAGCATTGAATTGTGATTGAATTCACTGATAATTGAGTGATTGATTGCATTGATGAATCATTAACTATTAGAGAGGGAATGTTTATCATAAAAGTAAAGAGTCAGTTTTGCTTTCACGAGTAATCAAATTCTCCAGACACATTCCTGCATATCTGTGTATTGATCGGGCGGGTTGACTCACGGACCATTTTAGATGTTTTAAAATGTGGTTGGATGTCTCGTACATCTTTATGGAAAATCCTCTGAGGACTCGACTAACAATAACATTCATAATTGCAATCCCTTGAATGTTTCCTTTCCCACAGGTTTCCCTTGCCAATTTCCTTTCCAGGACAGGCAATTCTTTCTGAGCTTTTGGTTCTTACCATAAACTCTTTATTTTAGCAATGCATTGCATCTTTTCATAACATAACATTGATTTGTAGACAAAACTCCAGTGTTTTAGAGCGGATTATGAATGAAAGTCACGAGCAGGAATGAGACGTTTCCTTCAGGATTTATAGGATCTCCTGCTGAATAAAAGTGCATGTGTTTGTAGCATTCTGACAACATCTGGAAATGCAGTCAAAGCATGCACATCTGTTTTAGTGAGGTGTTGAAGAGTCATTGCACAAACGATTAAAATGTGCATTGCATTCCTTATTAAACCTCTAAAACGTACTTTTCTTCATTCATTCCTCACCACAATCTGTTCTCATGTTAAAACGCTTCGTTTTCTCAGATCAATATGCCATTTCTCAGTATAATTTCACAGTATAATAGTATGTTTTAGTGCTTTGGGTTTGAGAAAAGCGCATTACATTTAAAATGTATTATTATTATTAGGCTATTATTATAATCCAATCTGTTATGTGTTAATCATCTATGTTGCATTTTTTGATTTAATTTAATTTCCATAAAAGTTTAAATAAAGACCCTGTGCCTGAATCTAGCCCTATATAGTACACAAATAAAATGCTGGGTTGTTTTAACTCAATTTTAAGTCAAATACAGACAAACCCAAAGACAAACGTTGGGTTAAAAATGTAACATGTACAACAATGGCTGGATTTGTCCATATTTAACCCAAAATTGGGTTAAAACAACCCAGCATTTTTTAGAGAGTATGCATTATGCATTTAGCAGACACTTTTATCCAAAGCAACTGTGAACATATATATCGACACACAGAGCATTCATGAAACAATACCAGGATGACCCACCCGGAAACCTCTTTGAAAACAATCATTATGTTTGTAATTCTCTTGGGTGACGTTGTGGCACAGAAACGACATGCTTTAGCTAGAAGAAGACATGATCAGTGAATCTGGTCAAGAATAAGACCAAGAATTTGTCTGATTTTAGTTAGTCTGTGATGAATAGGCTTTGAGGATTTTACTAGTATTTGACTTTATAGTCTGGATGTACTATTTGTACTTCTATTGATGTACTACTACCTAGAAAATAAGTCACACATCAGTTTAAAATGCATTTTGTTGTCGTTTGTACATTGCAATTTCAGCATATTGTCAGTGTTTTTACACTGTGTGTACGTATGTGGGTGTTTGGCGATGGACTTTATTCCCTAAACCATCCCAAACACACACTCAGTTTCTGTTGATTTTAGTGCAGATTTGAGTATTTACTCTTTTAAAGGTTACTTAATCTGTTTTGATATGAGGTTTAAAGGTTATGGTAGCATGAGGAAAATTTGGAACTTATAGGCATTTTCTACACACTTGAGTGTATATTATTATTATTCTTTTATTAAACATTTTCTATTATTATTTATTTTTGATTTTTATATATATATATATATATATATATTTGTGCTATTTTGTCCAATAGTTTTATTTTATTCTTCTTAATTTTCATCTGTTTTCTCTTTCTAGACTTATGTCTATAGGGATCATAATAAGTTTGACAACTTCAAATTTTGATTTAATGATTTAATTCAGTGAGGTGCTATGTTGAACACTGGGGTTCTTGACTGTCTTCAATTAGTTATAACAACTTATAAATTGTTGAGATAACTTAACCCTCAGGTGCTCTTCGTTTCGGAGTCACACTTGTTATCTTCCCGGTCAAAAGTGACCGGACACCTAAAAATTAAATTTCCTCCATCCCAGTAAAACCAATCCAATTTATTTTTGTTCTATAATATTTATTCTTTGTAATTTAGTATTTTGAGACAATTTGATTGAATTTATGAATATTTATGTAATATTTATGGTCTATTTTTGCCATGGAAAATATTTTTCTATATATATATTATTTTTTTCAAAAAAATATTAATGCAGTATTTTAGTTTAATATAGAGTCTAGGCCTTCAGAAAAAAAATATTTTTTGAAGAAAATTAGCACCATCTGGTTACAGTATAGAGAAAAAGCGTAGGTTCATGGTGTAACCACTAGATGGCATGTACAGCTCTCTATGGAGAACCATGTGAATTCCCCAGATGTTTATGAACACATTTTTTTTTTTTTGGTGGATTTGAATATATAATTGAAACAATCTCAAAAACTATTTCTTATTTAAAAAAAAAAAATTGTAAAAAAAAAAAAAAGTGATTTTTTGTGTTTTTGTCAATTTCCCATTCATTTCCTATGGGGGTCATTTTTGACCAAAGACCAAAATCGTGACTAATTTTTTTACGACCACTTAGCATGCTTAGATCATGACCTCAATTTTTTTTTATTTTCACATACATAATGCCATAAAAGTCACCAAGTTTCATAACATTCCGATGAAGCTGTTATTTTTAGAAATTCAAAACAGAAAATTTTTCGGTCAGAACTTGCGCTAAAAAATTTAACTTGCGTTAAATTTAAAAAAAAAAAATTAACGCAAATTTTTTAAAAATTTAACTTGCGTTAAATTAAAAAAAAAAAATTAACGCAAATTTTTAAAAAATTGAACTTGCGTTAAATTTTTAAGTCAAGTATTAACACTTACTTTTTAAAAGTTGAAACGAGTATATTTACATTTTACAAATTTTTATTTTAGATGCGATAAATCACGTCAAATTACTGACAGCACTTAAAACATGAACGGAACAAAACATCATTGTGTTTCCAGTTATTAACACAATCAGTGCACTTCTGTTTTATAATTATTACTATTACGTCTTACATCTAGATCAACACCAATGGATTTGCAGCCCTGGAGAAGCCAACCCGAGAGTCGGAGTACCTGGGCAACATGCCGGCCAGTTTTAAGATGATCGCCGCTCTGCAAGGCGACCTGGACACCAGCGACGGCGTCGGAAAGGTCTTCTTCCGCCAGGACTCGAGTCCTGCTCTTCTCCAACAGGCGGCCGATCACATCAACAGAGCCTTCCCTGAGGATGATACGGTGAATCCCATCCACGCGCTGGTGGTCACATGGGTGGATGTGGCCTATCACAGGCCTGAGAGCAGAGGAGACGGCCTGGAACACACCGGAAGAGTGAGGTTCAGTTTATTTGTGGGCCGTTACAGTCATTTTACACACCCTGGATCACAAAACCAGTCACAATAAGTAGTCAACAATACATTGTATGGGTCAAAATTATTGATTTTTCTTTTATGCCAAAAATCATTAGGATATTAAGTAAAGATCACATTCCTATTCCTTATTTTACAGTTTAAATATCTAAAAATGCACTTTAAGCCACAATTAAAGCGTAATTGCATACGATTTTAATGCTTTTAATGCTTTTAATAGTAGATTGTATTTTTAATGTAAATGGCTGAAGTCTTTTACTTCTTTTTAATATAAAGAGTTAAAACAAGTGGAAAAACTCCTGTGTTACTGTAGTATAGTTAATATATTAAGTGTTTAATCAAGATTAATCGCATCTAACGTAAGTTTTTAGTCTTTATTTATAAAGTATTTACTCTTTTTATATAAAGGTTTCAGTAGCATGAAACAAATATGTAGCACTTTTCTCCACAGCATTGTGCATTTTTAAAATTAATCTAATATTAATTATTAAAATAAGAATAATAATGTTATTAGTTGAATATATTTATTATTATTTTATTTTAACAATTTTGTACAATAGTCTGATTTAAATAATATTGAATTTATATATATATATATATATTTACTATTTTTTTAATCTTTTGTTGTGTTTTTTCTATTTTTCTTAATTTATATATATATATATATATATATATATATATATATATATATATAAAATATATAAAAAAATAAGAAAAATAGAAAAAACACAACAAAAGGATTAAAAATAAAAAAAATACATATATTAAAATTTTATATTAAATATATATATATATATATATATATATATATATATATATATTTACCATTTTTTAAATTTTTAATCCTTTTGTTGTGTTTTTTTTCTATTTTTCTTAATTTATTTATATATATATATATATAAATAAATAAGAAAAATAGAAAAAACACAACAAAAGGATTAAAAATTTAAAAAATTATACATATATTAAAATTTTATATATATATATATATATATGTATATATATATATATATATATATATATTACGTAGTCAAGTATTAACACTTACTTTTTAAAAGTTGAAACAAATATATTTACACTTTATAAATTTTTATTTTAGATGCGATTAATCACGTCAAATTAATCGATTTAATTGATTTATATATATATATATTTGTATATATCTTGTTTTTAAGTACTTCAACTTAAGCTAAATGAAAAATGTTACAATAAAATAAAACAGATTTGTTTTAATCAAATCACTCTAATTAAAAATGAATGAGTTCTCATTCCAGATCCCTGTGTGTGTGAATTACAGAGTGATGGATTCAATTGATAGTATAAAAATGCGTTAATAAATCATGTTGTTTAACCTCATAGCGAAACACGTTCCAACTGGTGATTGCCTCTGTGGAGACGATGTCGTACGCGATCCTCCTCTTCCCGAGAGAGTCTCTGCAGTTCCAGAGCACCGGCGACGGCTTCATCATGCACGCCGGCTTCAGCAAAGGACAAGAGACACGCTTTTTCTTTTCCAAGACACAAGGACCGTACTATCGCATCACAGACGACACCGAGGCATCGGTCAGGAACTTAGCGGAGTAAGTACGCTTGCTGTTTGTGTTGGATTACCATTAATATTGCCATCATTTACTCTTTTTCATGTTCCAAATCTTTCTTCTGTGAAAATGAAAACCAGACATTCTGACTGTCTGAAGTGGTGAAAAGATACAATTCAAACTTTTACTAATAATAATATACTTCCAGGATGAACACGCAAACGTATGCCCTGTTCACATGAAGGGAAGACGCAGATATTTCCCTGTGGTTTGCTCTTCGTTTCGGAGTCACACTTGTTATCTTCCCGGTCAAAAGGGACCGGACACCAAAAAATTAAATTTCCTCCATCCCAGTAAAACCAATGCAATTTATTTTTGTTCTATAATATTTATTCTTTGTAATTTAGTATTTTGAGACAATTTGATTGAATTTATTAATATTTATGCAATATTTATGGTCTATTTTTGCCATGGAAAAATATATATATATTATATTAAGGGAAGACGCAGATATTTACCCGTGGTTTGACCTCTCGTTTACACCAAAACCCTGTTTTTATCACAGAAAACGATTATTTTTAAAAACTGAAATTTCTGAGAACGCCGGTTATGTGTGGGCGTGTCGACTGGGAGAAACAGGGGTTTAGGTTCTCAGGTCTTGTTGTATCAAAATGTATGAAAATTAAGGAGTCGATTTTAGTCAATAATTGTATCCTTTCAAGCTAAATCAAACCAGAATGACATACTTAAAAGTTTCTTCCTTGAAAATATCTTGAATGTAACTCGACACCCTTGCCTCATTTAGAATGTGTGGTTCTATGAATATGCAAATGAGCTCCGCCTCCACTCACTCAGAGATCCACTGGTTGACGATCACACGTTGATCTGATTGGTTACAAGGTCGTTTTTGACATCAGAAATACCAGCGTGTTTTTGAGACTGTCTTTTCACTGCAGTTTTAAGGAGGAAATACTTACAATATTTATACATTGATTTTCTTAAAGCATAATAAAAACACCACGTAGACACATAAATAACATTAAAAGCTTGATTATTTTTAACCACGGGGGACTTTAATACAAGAATAAGTGTCTGTGAGGTATGAAAAATAATCCTAAATATTGCTTTTTCAGAAAGAAAGACGTAACATCTGAAGCTATTTTGCTTCTCAAGTAAATGTTGCTTGATTTAATCATTTTTTGATATTTATAATGGAAAACTACGGAAGCGTATTGCATTCACTTGAAGAAAAAAATGTACTCTGGAATTAACGCGTTAATTATCTCAGAATTATGATTTTTTTAAATCATTTTTTATGAATTAATGAGTTATACTCATAATTTTTTAGATAATCAAGTCATTAATTCAGGAAAACAGAGCAAAATACTTTTTTTCCCTATGAAAAATATCCTCGTAATTCTGAGATCATTTACTCGTAAATTTAGAAAAGCAGAGTAGATTTGTTTTCTTCAAGTGAATGCAATACTCTTCCGTAGTTTTCCATTATAAATCTGTTCCTCAGAAAATAAATAACAGTTTTAATACTAACACTTTCTTTTCTATTCTATATAATTAATAATATAATTAATTAATAATAAAAAAAATATTATTAATAATAAAATAAATAAATAAATAAATTATATATATATATATATATATATTATATATAATTATATAATATATATATATATATATATATATTAATTTTATTATTAATAATATTTTATTTATTTATTATTAATTCTATTAATAATAAAAAAATATTTTTTTATTTAAAAAATAGATTATAAATATTTATAAAAAATATTTTATAATATTTATTTTTATAATAATAAAAATTTATTTATTTATTAGTCTGCTAAATGATTAAATGTAAATAATGACTGGAATCAAATTTTTAGGTGATTTAAAGGGACACTCCACCCATTTCCATCAAGATTTCCATTGTTAGAAGTCCAGTCATACTATTGAATGGCCGCGCAACTCTCTCATTTTCCCCTGAGACGAGAGAAATTTACCTTTTACCTTTTTCACTTCCTCCTACAATGACGCAAAAATCGCCATATTATGTTATTGTAGGAGGAAGTGTAAGAGGGGGGATTTATGATACTATTCTACGACATATATGACCCACTTTCAATAGATATTCACGTCTCCACCGGTGGAATGTGAGCAGGTTTTCCCACACTGGTGTTGAATGTGTTTCCCAGGCAGACTAACTCCGGGAAGCGCGGCGTGTGGGTGTATGAGATCGGCACGTTCCCTCACTTCACGAACATCGCCCCTGGAGAAGTGCCGGATATTCCCTCGGATTCCCACACATTCGGGAGCCAGCAACACCAGGTGTACCCCGATATCCAACAGGAGAACCTGGGTGGGGTTTACCATCGTCCAGAACACCCTCCTCCCGTTCAAGTCCAGTTCACTCCGCAAGATCCCGAGGTCGTGGAGCTCGAGAATGAGGACATCAACGTGGACGGTCAGCATCAATGGTTTATTTGCTGGAGTAATGAACAAATGTGCTTTTCTTGAGCCCGAATGATTCTTGTTATTTGTGTACAGTATTTACGTACAACTCTGGGGAATGTGGCGGACACAGATGCTCCAAGTTTGGGGAGTGTAGTGGAAGATGCTGCCAGTGCAAGCCTGGGTACTACGGCAATGGGATTCACTGCGTATCTGACGGTAATGTGTCTCTCTAATGGACTTCAGTTCAGTTATTATTGCTTTTAATCTCTATTATAGAATTGTATTCGTTTGATGGGTTATGATCACTGACAGCATGGGCAAATGTAAATGTATACAGTATATTCAGGAATGAAAAAGAAATTAGACTAGAAAAAAGTTAGCTGAGATGAAATATTTTAACTCGCCTTGAAATTTTAAGTAAATATTTCAATTTTTTATGTTCACAACAGTTTCATTTTAGTATTTTATATATTTTGAAATTGTTTATTATTATATTTTCCGGTTTCATTTTAAATTTAGATAGTTTTTGTCATTTTTTAATAGTTTTTGTTTTTAAAATGGTTTATATATCTATATTAATTTCAGCTGTTATTTTAGTAAATAAAGTTAAACCAAATGAAAATAAGAGAAATCTTGCTAAATCAACTAGCTGAAATACAAGTTTTTGTTTGTTATTTTAGTTAAAGAACCATTTTAATATAGTAATATATTACAATAATAATGTATTATTGTATCCCCCTGAGATTTTAAATTCATATTTCAATTTTTAATGTTCACAGCAGTTTCATTTTAGTATTTTATATATTTTGAAATTGTTTTTATTTTTATATTTTCCGGTTTCATTTTAATTTTAGATAGTTTTAATAATTTTTTTTTTTAATGTTTTTGTAATTTTTTAATAGTTATTGTTTTTAAAATGGTTTATATATATATATATATATATATATATATATATATATATATATATATATATAAATTTCAGCTGTTATTTTAGTACATAAAGTTAAACCAAATGAAAATAAGAAATCTTGCTAAATCATCTAGCTGAAATACAAGTTTTTGTTTATTTTAGTTAACGAACCATTTTAATATGGTAATATATTACAATAATAATATATTATTGTATCCCCCTGAGATTTTAAGTTCATATTTCAATTTTTAATGTTCACAGCAGTTTCATTTTAGTATTTTATATATTTTGAAATTGTTTTTATTTTTATATTTTCCGGTTTCATTTTAATTTTAGATATTTTTAATAATTTTATTGAATGTTTTTTTGTCATTTTTAATTGTTTTTTTAAAAATGTTTATATATATATATATATATATATATATATATATATTAATTTCAGCTGTTATTTTAGTACATAAAGTTAAACCAAATGAAAATAAGAAATCTAGCTTAATTAACTAGCTGAAATACAAGTTTTTATATTTTATTTTAGTTAACGATCATTTTAATAGAGTAACATATAACAATAATAACATAATCCTGGTTCACAGTTTTCTGACCATTAATCTGGTTAATGGTCACATGACATGAAGATAAACAAAAAAAAGTTATTAATTTTCCTTTAAAGATACTTATTTATTACTATTACATAACAACACTTACATTTACCAGTAATAATAATAATCAACTGGTTATATCATATTATTAAAATAGTAATGTGATAAAATAAGATAGCAAAAAATAACAGTCAACAAAACAACAACAACAAAAACAGTTTGGTAAATCCTGGATTTGAATATGCAATGTTTCACATGTAACCAGTTGCTGACATCAAAGTCTGTGTCCTATTTTGGGACAAAAGCTAACACAGTATTAACTATGCCCATTCCATATACAGCAATATTAATAGATTTCATGTTTGATATCTCTGAGGTATTTGTTACTTTTATACAGTAAACAGCTTTTGTTGAGTCTCCGATCGGTCTTTCACAGGGATCCCTCAGAGGATGAACGGTAAAGTGAGCGGCAGGGTGTTCGTGGGAAACTCGCCGGTGCCCGTGGACTTCGCTAGCAACGATCTCCACTCGTACGTGGTGGTGAATGACGGCAGAGCCTACGTGGCCATCAGCGCCATCCCAGCGATCGTGGGCTTCTCTCTGCAGCCGCTGTCGTCCGTCGGGGGGGTCATCGGATGGGCGTTCGCACTCCAGCGGCCGGGCTTCAAGAACGGCTTCAGCATCATTGGTGAGATTTTCATATAGTGAGAAGTCATGAGGAGATAAAGCTTGTTGAGTTAACTAGAAAAGCACTATATAAATGTAACGAATTATGATTGTTATTATAAATCGTCTATAAAATCCATTTTACATTAAATGGTAGTGTTATATCAAATGAAAAGACAATAAAGCAAATGTTATTTAGATCAGGTTTTTTTCAATGGAAGCTTGTTTCCATCTGAATAAAAAAAATCTTAAAGACAATTGGGACTTTTATCTTTTATATCACAAGAAAAATATAAAGTATTTTTTACTTTTAAGTATTAAGTATTTTTTACACTAAGTATTTTTTCTTTCTTTCTTTTTTCAGCAATTGCAAGTTAATATCTCACGATAATGAGAAAAAAAAGTCACTTCCAATTTTTTTCTTTTTTTCTTGTGTGAAATGAAAGTTATAAAGTCAGACTCGTAAGATAAAAAGGTGAAAATATTTTTTATTTTTTTTATTCCACGGCGGAAGCGAACTTTTTCAGTTCTAACTAAGGGGGAACATGGAAAAGAGAAAAACAATGTAAAAAAAAAATAAATGATTAAAAAACGAGATTAAATAAATATATATTTAAATTGGTCACACTTTATAATAAGGTTCATTAGTTAACCACATTACACTTGTTAATCTTTGTCAATGTTAATTCTAATATTTACTTAAACTTTATTAAAATCTTGTTGACATTAGTTAGTGCACTGTGAACAAACAATGAACAGCTGGATTTGTATTAATTAACATTAACAAAGATTAACAAATGTATTGCTCATGATTAGTTCATGTTAGTAAATACATTAACTAATGTTTAATAAATTAACCTTATTGTGAAGTGTTACCTTTAATTAATAAGTAATCAATTGAAAATATGATTGAAGTAAACAAATAAAAAAATAATGCATCTAACAGTATGGTACTATAGAATGTAATATTAGCTAAATATTTTCTAAATGCTATTATACACATATATAAATAAATAGCGATAATAAATTTTAGATTTGGGGTTCACCTAAAAGATTTAAAATTCCAGTTTTACATAAATAATTAGATGGATTTCTTTCATAGAGATTCCTCATAATTAATCCTCTAATTTTCTGTTATGAAATATGCATATGAAAACCTGCACTAAGTATAAATATTATCTAAGAACTATTTTCACTTTGTGCAAATATCCTCTATTTTACATATAGCGTATCAAGAGGGTGCAGAAAGATTCAGATCAGTTTCAGCTGAAGTGATTCCCATTTAGAATCACTTCAGCAACTCTAAACTCTAGTCTGGTTTTGAGTTGAAATGTTTGATGGAAATCCAGCCTCACACTCCCATCTGTCAGGCGGAGAGTTCAAGCGCCGGGCCGATGTGACCTTCCAGCCGGGCGGAGAGAGGTTGACCATCTCTCAGGAGTTCAAAGGCATCGATGAGCACGACCACCTGAGGGTCGACACCAGACTCGAAGGAAAGATTCCCGAGGTTCCTCAGGGAGCCACGGTTCAGATCGACCCCTACACCGAGATCTACCAGTACAGCAGCAACTGTGAGTCCAACACCATTTCCCATCATTCATAGCACAAGAATGATCAAATATACAGATAAAACTGCGTTTAAATGGATAAAACTGCTTAAAGGAGTAGTTCACTTTAAAAAAAAGCTTTTGCTGATAATTTACTCACCCCCATGTCATCCAAGATGTCCATGTCTTTCTTTCTTCATTCGAAAAGAAATTAAGGTTTTTGATGAAAACATTCCAGGATTTTTCTCCATATAATGGACTTCAATGGGGACCAAACGGTTCAAGGTCCAAATGAGAGTTTCAGTGCAAACTGTTCAAAGGGCTTTAAACGATTCCAGACGAACCTTTTTCTGAGTCAATTCATTTGTTTCGTTCGTTGAATAAACCAAATGACTCTGAAAAAGATTCGTTCATTTTGATAAACGAGTTCGAACAGGAGAGTCACGAACGCGCGTCACAGAACAGAGCAAGGCGAGCATTTGAGCTTATAAAACTTAAACTTTGTTATTTATTTATTAAATGAGCGATCGTTTCACTTGATAAGACCCTTATTCATCGTCTGGAATCGTTTAAAGCCCTTTGAACAGTTTGCACTGAAACTCTCATTTAGACCTTGAACCGTTTGGTCCCCATTGAAGTCCATTATATGGAGAAAATCCTGGAATGTCTCCATCAAAAACCTTAATTTCTTTTCGACTGAAGAAAGAAAGACATGGACATCTTGGATGACATGGGGGCGTGTAAATTAGCTAAAGTTTTTTTTAAAAGTGAGCTACTCCTTTAAAAGCATCCAGTGTTTGTTCGGATGTGAAATTTCATGCGTTTCTATTTGCAGTAGCGTTCAAAAGTTTGGGTTCGGTAAGATTTATTTTCAGCAAAGATGCATGAGATTGATAAAACATGACGGTGAAGACATTTATAATGTTACAAAATATTCTATTTCGAATTTTGAACTTTTTATTCATCAAATAATCCTGAAAAATAAAATGCATCACCGTTTCCACAAAAATATCAACTGTTTGATAATTAGCATAAATGTTTCTTGAGCATCAGATCCTCATATTGGAGTGATTTGTGAAGGATCATGTGACACTGAAGACTGGAGTAATGATGCTGAAAATACAGCTTTGATCACAGGAATAAATGACATTTTACGATATAATCACATAGAAAACAGCTGTTTTACATTTGTAATAATAAATCATATTTTTTTACAGCGTTTTTGATCAAAGTGAGCAGAAGAGACTCACATTAAAACATTAAAAAATGTCACCAACCAAAAAAAAAAATTAAAGTCTTTTGTGATGCCTATTGATGCTTGCGTGTCTCTTCCTGTCATTCATCCATACGGGAGTATGTGATCAATTTCCACGACCGCTCGAATAAATCTCGAAATAATCCTGAAAAATAAAATGCATCACCGTTTCCACAAAAATATCAACTGTTTGATAATTAGCATAAATGTTTCTTGAGTATCAAATCATCATCATAGAGTGATTTCTGAAGGATCATGTGACTAAAGACTGGAGTAATGATGCTGAAAATACAGCTTTGATCACAGGAAATAAATTACACTTTATTATATATTCACATAGAAAACAGCTGTTTTACATTTGTAATAATAAATCAGATTTTTTTTACAGTGTTTTTGATCAAAGTGAGCAGAAGAGACTCACATTAAAACATAAAAAAATTCTAGTCCTTTTGTGATGTGTGTCTCTTCCTGTCAGTGATCTCCTCTTCATCCACACGGGAGTACGTGATTAATCTGCAGGACCGCTCGACCCAGAGCAGAAGCTACACCTTCAGAGAAACCATCACGTTCCAGGGCTGCCAGCACGATGACCCCGGCAGCGCCACGCCGTCCGCACAGATGCTCAGCGTCGACCAGGTGTTCGTCATGTACGATGTGGCCGAACAGCTCTTGCGTTACGCCATGAGTAACAAGATCGGAGACGTCAACGGTGAGGGATGATCGACATTTACATTTATGCATTTGGCAGACGCTCTTATCCATATATACATAAAGGTGACTGTGGTTGGTTTTGACATTGGCTGTCATGAGGCATTAACTGTGTCGTGAATATTTTTCTTGACCTCAACTACAGTCCATTTTACATTCTTAGCAGTTCTTGCTCTCCTTGGGAATTAAACCCAAGACCTCAGCGTTGCAAGCGCCAACGCTCTACTGTTTGAGCTAACACTTTTCCTGAAGGGGAGTGCATAAGACTGACATGACACCTTTATAATCATGTCATGAATATGAAGGTTTAATGCATGCATGCAAACTGTCATTCGCTTAATTATGACATTTTTAATGCAAATATGACATTTTTGACGTTTTGTACTGTGTATAATTATTTTGTATATATTAGGGCTGTCAAATCGCGATTAATCGCATCCAAAATAAAAGTTTGTGTTTACATAATATATGTGGGTACACTGTGGGTACGCTTAAATATACATGCATGTATATTTAAGAAAAACATATATAAATTATATATAAATCTATATACAGTATATATAGAAAATATTTCTTAAATATATACAAGCATGTGTGTGTATTTACATATATATATATATATATATATATATGTATAAAATAATTATATACAGTGCACCCACATATATTATGTAAACTCAAACTTTTATTTTGGATGCGATTTTTTGACAGCCCTAGTATATATATAAATACATACACATGCATGTATATTTAAGAAAAAAAAAAAAATTATATATAAAATATTTATATTTATGTATAATATAAATTATATTTAAATCTACGTATAATATAAATTATATATAAATCTATATATATATATATATATAGTATATACATGAAAACATTTCTTAAATATATATAAGCATGTGTGAGTGTATTTTAATATATATAAAATAATTATATACAGTGCACCCACGTATATTATGTAAACACAAACTTTTATTTTGGATGCGATTAATCTTTTTACAGCCCTAGTATATATATAAATACATACATACATATGCATATATATTTAAGAAAAAAAAATTATATATGAAATATATATAATCTAATATATATATATATATATATATATATATATATTAGAAATTATATATAAATCTACATATAATATAATTTTTACATAAATCTACATATAATATAAATTATATATAAATCTATATATATATATATAGTATATACATGAAAACATTTCTTGAATATATATATAAGCATGTGTGAGTGTATTTATATATATATAAAATAATTATACACAGTGCACCTACGTATATTATATAAACACAAACTTTTATTTTGGATGCGATTAATTGTTTGACAGAGGAAATCAGTTTAATAAATAGTGTTAACTTGACAGCTTCATTTCCACTTTAAGTTGAATGTACAGTATATTCCCAATAGTCGATCTTTATATATATAATCCACAGGTGGACAGACGGAAGAGAACGCTTGCTTCACCGGGAGACACGGCTGCGATACTAACGCCGTATGCCGACCCGGACAAGGAAACCAGTTCACGTGCGACTGTGCCGCGGGCTTTACTGGAGACGGACGCACTTGCAATGGTACGGCGCTGTGGGATAATCTTAGATTTTACCACAATTACGTCTATCCTCAGTGCATCGTTTCAATTTAAACCAATTTCCCTCCTGAAACGCCCACTAATCTTCTTCCTTCAGAGGGGAAATGGATTTTCTTCATGAAAGCAGAGCTCAGCTTCCTAAGGGGGTCGTTTCCAAAGCAATCTTCTAATCGGACGTCAAAATTGTCTGCATAAATATCCCCCCAGACCTCTAAGGATGTGATCCAGAGGAAATTACACAAAAACGGGACAGATGTTATCTTAAAAAGATGCAATTATGAGAACCGATGGTATCATCGTTAGTGATCCGTGGGAATGCGGCTGTGAGGAAGTCTGTGGTTTAGGATAGGATTAAAGCGGTTGTGGAAATACTAAAGTTTAGTCTGCTTTCCTTGTCTCGTTAGACATCGATGAATGCAGGGAAACCCCTCAGATCTGCGGGCCAAACGCCGTCTGCAACAACCAGCCGGGGACGTTTCGCTGCGAGTGTCAGGACGGCTTCCAGTTCGCTAGTGATGGACAGACATGTGTTGGTGTGTGAGTCTGTAAATGTTTATATCTGTTCGTCATCATTATTTGTTGACAAAATCCCCCCTCTATAAAGCTGTTTGCATCTTAAAATTTCCACATTGTAAAAATTAAAAACATGGACATAATGGACGTAACACAATGGAGGTCTATGGTCACCACCTCAAAGAGCGTGCACAGAGAAGTCCAAATTAAACATGATTCAATGACTCGTAAATGTAAGTACACATTGATGGCCTAAGACACGAAACGGGCGGTTTGTGTGAGAAAACGAACAGTGTTTATATCGTTTTTACATCTTGTAACCACAAGAGTTACTCTATAATTATTAAATATTATAATTATTTAATTATATATTAAATAATTATAATTATTATAATTTTTATTATTATAAATATTATAATTATTAAATTATATTAAATCATGTTTAATTTGGACTTCTCTGTGCATGCTCTGAGGTGGTGACCATAGACCTCCATTATATGACTGATAGAAAAGAATGGTTTGACCTAAAAATAAGCCAGGATTAGGCCTTAGTTCAATTTTAATAGCTTTAATAAACATGCCTTTGAAAAAAAAAACATTACTGGTGTGAATCTTGAGACAAAACAGTGGCACTGATATATTTTAAGTTGCTTTAAATATAGACCATTTCAAAAGATGTAAACAACACTGGCCCAGAAGCACTTCCTGTTTCAGTTTTTTAACACTACATAAAAGCTGGGATAAAATACAACCAACAGAACATTTAAAACTGAATCAAAAAGTTAAACAAACATCTTTAAGAAGTTTTCTTTACATGTAAAATAAAGAAAACAGTTACAAACTGAAACAGGAAGTGCTTCTGGACCAGTGTTGTTTACATCTTTTGAAATGGTCTATAAATAAATCAGATCAAACATGCAGTTTAGTGGCCTTGTATGTGAAACTGGGGTTATAAGACTTTATTTTCATGGGAAAAAATGAAACAAATCGCATTTGTTTTTTCAAGACTATGATTAAATGGAAAGCAAGTGCAGATTTCAGTCAGATTACAGTTACTTCTGATGTTTCTGATCCCTGTCCATAGAGCTTGTCGCTCATCTGAAGCTCATTATTTCTCATTATTTTAGCCTGTAGCTCTTATTAACTACAGATGTTAATTTAAAATACTTTATTAGCATGATTGTAATGACAAGAAATAGAAATATACTATGTAACAATAACAATAAGTTGTGTTTAAATAAGTTGCTAAGTAATAAATAAAATATCCTGCTTTATATTTTTGTGTAAACCATTTTTTTTTCAGGATTCATTTGTTAAATAGACTTGCACACTACTGTTCAAAAGTTATACAGAAATATGACCTGTTTTCAACATTGATAATAATCATAATGTTTCTTGAGCATCAAATCCTCATATTAGAGTTATTTGTGAAGGATCATGTGACACTGAAGACTGGAGTAATGATGATGCTGAAAATTCAGCTTTGATCACAGGATATAAATTACACTTTACTGTATATTCACATAGAAAACATTTATTTTAAGTTATAATAATATTTATTATAATATATTTATATAATTTATTTATTTTTTATGATTTATTTAATATAATATAATATTTTATAATCTATTTATTTTAATATATTTATATAATTTATTTATTTAATTTATATATTTTTTTATTTTTATAATTTATTTAAATAATATATAATATATTATAATATATATTTATCTATTTTTACTGTATTTTTGATCAAATAAACACCTTGCTTTGATCACAGGAATAAATTACATTTTACTATATATTCACATAGAAAACATTTATTTTAAATTATAATAATAGTTATTGTAATATATTTATATAATTTATTTATTTATTATAATTTATTTAATATAATATAATATTTTATAATTTATTTTTTATAATATATTTATATAATTTATTTATTTAATTTATATATTTTTTTATTTTTATAATTTATTTAAATAATATATAATATATTATAATATATATTTATCTGTTTTTACTGTATTTTTGATCAAATGAACACAGCCTTGCTGAGCAGAAAAGACCAACAATAGTGTATGTATATAAAGAAACAGAAAATGGATGTCTCATTGATTTTACAATGTATGTGATTATGAAAACAATAGCAGCTCAGATCCTTTGAGTTAAGATTGAGATCTGAGACTTTTATGAGATCTCTAAAGAAAATGCATGTGAGATTACTTGACTCTTTTTCTCTAAAACATCTCATTCTCAAACCAAAGTCTCAGTTTTCTTTCTACTGAATCTCACTGCAGTGTAGGAGAATTGAGATCGAGATATTTAAGAGATCTCTTGTATGATTTCTGTGGAGAATTTTCCGGTGTAAAATGTGTCTAATAAGTGATTTAACTCTGAATTAGATTAAAATAAACTGTTTTTATTGTTGTCCTGTAGAAGTGTACCGTCCTGTGGACCCGTGCCGCACCGGCACACATGACTGTGACGTCCCTGAGCGCGCTCGCTGTAGTTACACCGGCGGATCCTCCTACATCTGCTCCTGCTTGCCGGGATTCATAGGAGATGGACGAAGCTGTCAGGGTGAGTTACTACTCCTCTGTTCCAGCTGTCTCGACCTCTCTATACCAGAGACACTTTAATTCATAAGACAAGAAGAATGCACACCATTTTATGTGAAACAGAGCTAGTTGACTTATGAGTTGCATATGTATTTTTACCGTTGCATTAATCTAAAGCATTAAGTAAAGTCGACTGTTATGACATCAAAGTCAAGTTGACGTGACTAGTCGCTGACGTCATTCATAAAAACACAAGGGATTGAATTGCTTTGCAACATGCCACAATTTGCAATTTATTAGCAGAAAATTATAAGGGTTATAGGGATGGGCAAGGATTAATTGCGATTCATCACATCCAAAATAAAAGTTTGTGTTTACATAATATATGTGTGTGTATAATTAATTTGTATATATAAATACACGCACATGCATGTATATATTTAAGAAATATTTGCTTGTATATACTTTATATATATTTACACATAATTAATATTACATATAAATATAAATATTTGATATATTAATAACACATTTTTCTTAAATATACACAATATACACATTAATTATACATACTACACACACATTTATTATGTAAACACAAACTTTTATTTTGGATGTGATTAATCGCGATTAATCCTTGCCCATCATAGTACCGAAACCGGACACTGATATGGACAACATTTAAGACATTTAAACCTGACAAATGTCTTGAAATACAACATCTGAACAATGTCTTGAGGTGTGGTAACCTTAGTATAAGCGTAATAACCTGTCCGCTTCATATCGTGGCGACGTGACCACCTCAGGCGTGCATTATTTTCTAATAATTCAATGGGGCCGTCATCAATTGTTCCTTAATTACACATTTAACTGTGCTTATTTTGTCATGCATTGCAAATTAACCTAAATGGTCCTAAAAATGGGCGTCTCTTTCTTTCAGACATAGACGAGTGTCAGGTGAGCCAGTGTCATGAGAATGCCGTTTGTTTCAACACACCTGGATCTTTCAGCTGTCAATGTAACGCTGGTTTCTATGGCGACGGATTCCGCTGCTCTACAGGTAGAGTTCCGCTTTAGATGAAGATTCTTTTCTTTATTCTTTTTATTCACTCGTACAAAGCCAAAGTATTTATTACTGGCATGTTTAGTGAAAATTCATTCGGTTTTTGCATGTTGTGGTTTGTAAATCAGGCCTAAAGGAGTAGTTCACTTTAGAAAAATACAATTTCCCGATTATTTACTCACCCCCACGTCATCCAGATGTTCATGTCTTTTTTTCTTCAGTCGAGAAGAAATCAGAAAAGAGCATTCGTGGGTAAAAAGTATATAAATATTTATAAATTTTAATAAAATGGCCGATGGTTTGTCTAGATAAGACTTTTATTCCTCGGCTTGAGACTTTGAAGCTGCACTGAAACTCACATCTGGACCTTCGACCCGTTGGACTGAGTCATTATATGGAGAAAAACCCTGGAATGCTTTTCTCAAAATGAACAAAATATTCGTTCATTTTGATAAACGAGTTCAAACAGGAGAGTCACGAAAGCGCATCACAGAACAGAGCAAGGCAAGCATTTGAGCTTATAAAACTTAATATTTATTTATTTATTAAATGAGCGATCGTTTCGCTTGATAAGACCCTTATTCATCATCTGGAATCGTTTAAAGCCCTTTGAACAGTTTGGACTGAAACTCTCATTTGGACCTTGAACCGTTTGGACCCCATTGAAGTCCATTATATGGAGAAAATCCTGGAATGTTTTCATCAAAAACCTTTCTTTTCGACTGAAGAAAGAAAGACATGGACATCTTGGATGACATGGGGGTGAGTAAATTATCTGCAAATGTTTTTTCAAAAGTGAACTACTCCTTTAAGCATTTAGCAGTATCACAAAATGTCTCAAGCGATCAGGAAGCTGAGATCTGTTTTTACCCACAGTTCAAACCACAAACCTTATCAGTCATTCTAACGACTGACGACCCTCGACTCTTTAAATATTTCAACATGACCCGACATCTTGACCTCTGAGTCAGAGGTTAAACCCTGCCGTCATGAGTATGAGCTCGGCAGCTGCACGTCTGCTGGGAACTGGCCAGTTGCTTTGGTTTCTCAGAGTTTTAAGGCCCCATGAAATCAATATTGTTGAGTTTTGTGACTTTTTAGTCCATGTTTCTGAGCTGTAAGGTCATATGTGTACTAGTATAGATATAAAGAGCCAGAAAAAACATTAAGCAGAAATATACGAATCGTTCAAGAGATTTTTTTTATTTTCTTGAAAGAAGTCACCAATAGGGCTGTCACTTTTGTGAAAACATCTTGTTCGATATTTTGAGACATGGTTTTCATTGAATTGTGTTGCTTTAAAGGGTTAGTTCACCCAAAAATGAAAATTCTGTCAGTATTTACTCACCCTCATGTTGTTCCAACCCCATAAGACCTTCATTCATCGTCGGAAGACAAATTAAGATATTTAAGATATTAACCCTTGTGCATCAATTTAAAAAAAGTTACACTTAGGCAAAAAGAGGACAAAAATGTTTGTGTCAAAAAACTGTCATAAAAATGTGACACTTTGGAGCACAGGCTTAAGTTTGGTATCATTTTAAAGAAGACCCTTTGCAGATTATTGCTGAAGTAAAAAAATAAATTAATCCAAATAAAAGTTATATAGGTATAAGTTTATGAAAATTATTTATAAACAAATATTTTACATAAAATATATATTTTATAAATCAGGTTGAACTCAAAACTGCAATAAAATCAAAGCCATAAATCTAAATAGGTTGTGTTCCAAATTTGAGGATGATATCTCAAAAAAAATGAGCTTTCTGTTTGGGCGTAGTAACATATTTCCCCCATCGGGTGTCAGCAAAACCCCACTGGTGCTCACAGTGATTGGATTATTATTTGCAGTTTTTCTCTCTCAGTATTACAAACACACACATATTTTTTTATAACACACATACTAACCACATTCTGACATCCATACCAACACACCCACACAAATATCGTTGCATAATTTATCCAGTTGGCTCTATAGTATCCCGAAGCAGAAAACAGGAATAAAGCGATATTTGTTGTATAAGCCAAACTTAAAAAAAATGGCACATAAAAAATATATGATATGATAAAAATGATAAAAAATAGTAAAATATAAAATTTTGAAGCCTTTCCTTCAGAATGAAAGCCTCTTAACAAAGAT
Source organism: Cyprinella venusta (assembly GCA_038021265.1). NCBI lineage: Eukaryota > Metazoa > Chordata > Actinopteri > Cypriniformes > Leuciscidae > Cyprinella > Cyprinella venusta. Next base: position 36,547,908 of record CM075869.1, on the reverse strand, counting down.
TGCATAATTAACTGAACCAGGGATTAAAAATGGCAGCTTTAATGGGTTTCAATGGGGACATTTTTGTCCAAAAGGTGCTGAGAGGGAGTATTTTTGTACCTAATGCAAAAAATATATTTTTTTTAAGAAAATGACGGTGAAATAGTAAAATTCCAATAAAAATACACACCTGTGCCAAGTTTTTTGCAGTTAGCTTTAACACGGGCAAAGTGATCCAAAAAACAAAACTGAAAAGGACAAAAATGTCCATAAGGATGCACAAGGGTTAAGATCGCTCCTGCATACTAGTCCATAGGCTTCTTGAGGGAATCGAAAAGTCATTAAAGACATCGTTAAAATAGTCCAAGTGACTACAAGCGCTCAATCTTAACTTTATCAAACCACGAGAACACTTTTGTGCGCAAAAACAAACAAAAATGAGGACTTTATTTCAACTATTGGTTTATTTCTCTCTCAGGTTACTAGTTTAATAGCGTAAGCTTCTGTTATTGTCCGTCACACGCATCATCACACACATGACCAGCGTCGGCCAATAGTGAGCCTGCGTGTGACGTAGCTCTACGCTATCACACTACGTTAACTGACTACAAGTGAATAGTTGAAATAAAGTAATTATTTTTGTTTGTTTTTGCGCACAAAAGTGTTCTCGTCGTTTGATAAAGTTAAGATTGAGCCCCTGTAGTCACTTGGACTATTTTAACGATGTCTTTAATGACTTTTCGATTCCCTCAAGAAGCCTATGGACTAGTACGCAGGAGCGATCTTAATATCTTAAATATCTTAATTTGTGTTTGGAAGATGAACGAAGGTCTTACGGGGTTGAACAACATGAGGGTGAGTAAATACTAATAATTTTCATTTTTGGGTGAACTAACCCTTTAAATCAGCTGTTTTTAAATTTGATTATATTGAATATTATCGAAATATTATCGAATTTTCCGCATCAGTGTCGCATGATCCTTCAGATATGTACCGGGTTAAGTGTGTGTTTTGTTCAGACCGTGAGAAGACACGCTGCGAGCTGCATAGGGAGAGCATCCTAGGCTCTGAGTTTGAGCCTCGAGGTCCTCGTCCTGCGCCGGGTCAGTATGTGCCGACCTGTGATGCCCAGGGCGCATACGACAGCATGCAGTGTCACGCCAGCATTCGGCAGTGCTGGTGTGTGGATCGTGATGGACAGGAGATCTCCGGCACTCGTTTGGGACCCGGACGCTTTCCTGAGTGTGAGTCCTCCTTTACGCATAGGCCCTGTTTACACCTGGTATTAAGAGTCACCCACCCTTTTTTGAGTAGACATGAAAATGCACATTTCGAAGTTCACTTTTAAAAAAAACTTTTGCTGATAATTTACTCAGCCCCATGTCATCCAAGATGTCCATGTCTTTCTTTCTTCAGTCGAAAAGAAATTAAGGTTTTTGATGAAAACATTCCAGGATTTTCTCCATATAATGGACTTCAATGGGGACCAAACGGTTCAAGGATCAAAAGACAGTTTCAGTGCAAACTGTTCAAAGGGCTTTAAACGATTCCAGACGATGAATAAGGGTCTTATCAAGCGAAACGATCGCTCATTTAATAAATAAATAACAAAGTTTAAGTTTTATAAGCTCAAATGCTCGCCTTGCTCTGTTCTGTGATGATCATTCGTGACTCTCCTATTCGAACTCGTTCATCAAAATGAACGAATCTTTTTCTGAGTCAATTCGTTCATTTCGTTCGTTGAATCAAGCAAATTGCATGAAAAAAGATTCCTTCATTTTGAAGAACAAGTTCAAACAGGAGAGTCACGAACGCGCATCACAGAACAGAGCAAGGCGAGCATTTGAGCTTATAAAACTTAAACTTTGTTATTTATTTATTAAATGAGCGATCGTTTCGCTTGATAAGACCCTTATTCACCGTCTGGAATCGTTTAAAGCCCTTTGAACAGTTTGTAGTTTGCACTGAAACTCTCTTTTGGACCTTGAACCGTTTGGACCCCATTGAAGTCCATTATATGAATGTTTTCATCAAAAACCTTAATTTCTTTTCGACTGAAGAAAGAAAGACATATACATCTTGGATGACATGGGGGCGAGTAAATCATCAGCAAAAGTTTTTTTTAAAAGTGAACTACTCCTTTAAATGGTTGTAATTCAAGAATGCTTTGGAATATAGACGTAAGATGTGTCTTGTTTTAAATAAGACATTTGGCAGATTTTTTTTTAAAAGTGAAATAAATTAAGAAAGTGACAAATTATTGATGTTTGAGTTTAAAAAAATGATAACGGCTCCTCTGTAATTTATCACCAGTTATGAAAACTAGAGGTTGTAAGCTTTCAAATGGTATATAGTTTGTCAAGTTTAGTCTAGGATATTACTGTTTTAAACATGTAAAGGCTCGGTGACGCATAAGATGCACTTTGGTCGATCGGATCTCAAGTGGACGACGCTAAATACAGGTGGAAAACATTGTCCACTTTGAACCATTTTAAAATATATATATATTTCATAATTCCAAAACTTGGAAGTGTGTGAAAGTCCTTTGGTTGAGAAACACTGGGAAAATAAGCAGGTTTTTGGTACAAAGCTAAAGTTTCTATTGCCACATTGACCATTTTCTGTACATATAGGTAGTGAATTCCCATCTCATTTTATATTGATCTTCGGTTCCTCAGGTTCTGATGATGAATTTCCCGGCCCGATTAGACCAACACCCAACCCAGACGTTAGTCCTTTGCCTCCCGGCAGTCACATCCTCTTCACCCAGAGCGGAAAGATTGAGTACGTCCCTCTGGAAGGTCATGACCTGAAGAAGAATGAGGCCAAGACTGCGCTGCACCTCCCGGTAAAGCTTTAACCCAGTGTAATGTGGAAGAGAGTTAAAGGGATACTCCACTTTTTTTGGAAATAGGCTCATTTTATCACTCCCCCAGAGTTAAACAGTCGAGTTTTACCGTTTTCGAATCTATTCAGCCGATCTTCTGATATTTAGAAGAATATTTGGTCTCATTGACTTCAGTAGAAAAAAAAATATACTATGGAAGTCAATGAGACCAGAAACTGTCTGGTTACTGATATTCTTCTAAATATCAGAAAATCAGCTGAATTGATTCGAAAAACGGTAAAACTCGACTGTTTAACTCTGGGGGAGTTGTAAAATGAGCCTATTTCCAAAGAAAAAGTGGAGTATCCCTTTAAAGCTAGTGATGAGATAATCAAAGCTTTTCGAAACTTTGAATCAATTGCATTGCTAAACGATTCACCGTTTCAAAAGGCAAGTGATCAGAACCATGTAAAACATGCATAAAAACTGCTTTTGCAAGTTGAAAGTGTAATCTATCATATTACAGTACATGTAGTCAACAAATGTGTTATTTTATTCATTTGAAGAGATTGCTTTGTTTGTTTCATGGAGACATTTAGTTAACTCTTTTGAAAAACTGATAATTTCCTCACCCCCATGTCATCCAAGATGTCCATGTCTTTCTTTCTTCAGTCGAAAAGAAATTAAGGTTTTTGATGAAAACATTCCAGGATTTTCTCCATATAATGGACTTCAATGGGGTCCAAACGGTTCAAGGTCTAAAAGACAGTTTCAGTGCAAACCGCAAACTGATCAAAGGGCTTTAAACGATTCCAGACGATGAATAAGGGTCTTATCAAGTGAAACGATCGCTCATTTAATAAATAAATAACAAAGTTTACGTTTTATAAGCTCAAATGCTCGCCTTGCTCTGTTCTGTGATGAGCGTTCGTGACTCTCAAGTTCGAACTCGTTCATCAAAATGAACGAATCTTTTTCAGAGTCAATTCGTTCTTTTCGTTCGTTGAATCAACCAAATGACTCGGAAAAAGATTTGTTAATTTTGATTCAGGAGAGGAGAGTCACAGGAGAACAGGAGAGTCACACAGAACAGAGCAAGACGAGCATTTGAGCTTATAAAACTTAAACTTTGTTATTTATTTATTAAATGAGCGATCGTTTCGCTTGATAAGACCCTTATTCATCATCTGGAATCGTTTAAAGCCCTTTGAACAGTTTGTAGTTTGCACTTTTGGACCTTGAACCGTTTGGACCCCATTGAAGTCCATTATATGGAGAAAATCCTGGAATGTTTTCATCAAAACCCTTAATTTCTTTTCGACTGAAAAAAGAAAGACATGGACATCTTGGATGACATGGGGGCGAGTAAATTATCAGCAAAAGTTTTTTCAAAAGTGATCTACTCCTTTAATCAGGCCAATCTGTTACTGTACTGAAACAATCTCTATATATTAAAGCACCATGTAAATGAAGAAGGTGACTTGACTATGTAGAAGTGCTTGTGTGGAGTGTGTTTAGGCTGTTTTGCTCTGTATATTCACCCAGAAGTCTTTGCCCTGATTCACTCCCTGCTGCTCGGAGGCTCTGGTATGCATTAGTGCAAAGCCTGTTTAGGGATGTTAGCAACGTAAGAGTGAACGTGTCACTGTGGTTTGAGTTCAGCTCGTAGTTTGTTGATAACACGGAGCCAGAGAACTGCTGGGGGGATCGCTGGGGGAGTTTTAGAATTGCTTAACTCTGTTTTTCTTGGAAATGTTCGTATGAGAGAAATTGTGTTTATTGGAGCCATATGCTGCCTCCGCTGATTACATAACCTCCATCGGCATTTAGCCGTATGAGTGTGAGGAGAGATTCCAGGAGAAGCAGACCAGACTATTTACTGAAGAAAATGATGTTAGCATGGACTGAACTGGTACTTAGGAAGTGTAAAAATGTAGATTACAGATCTAAAGAGTGAGATTTTTTTTAATGCTTTTCATTATGTAAAATGCAGTAAAAGCAATAATATTGCGAAATATTATTACCGTTTCAAATATCTGTTTTCTATGTGAATATATAGTACAGTTTAATTTATTCCTGTGATCAAAGCTGAATTTTCAGCATCATTACTCCAGTCTCCAGTGTCACATGATCCTTCACAAATCACTTTAATATGAGGATCTGATGATCAAGAAACATTTATGATTTTATTAATCGATATGACTAATAAAATCATAAAAAACATTTATGATTTTATTAATTAATAAAATATGATTTTATTATATTTTATTAATATAAATTTATTAATAAATTATTAAAATTTATTAATTTATGATAATTTTTAAATAAAATTATTAATTTTTAAATAATAAAAATATTTATTAATTAATATTTAATAATTATTTATTAAAAATATTATTAATTTAATATTTATTTTTTTAATAAATAATTATTAAATATTAATTAATTAATATTTTATTAATTATTAATTTTATTAGTAATTTTTTTTATTAATAAACATTTATTATTTTATTTTTCAGGATTCTTTGATGAATAGAAAGTTAAAAAGAACCGCATTTATTCGAAATAAAACATTTCTCGAGCAATTTAATGCTTCCTAGCTGAATTAAAGGATTTCTTTCCAATATATATATATATATATATACGTATTATATATATATATATATATATATATATATATATATATATATATATATATATATATATATATATATATATAAATATATATATATTTAAATGGCAATGTATTATTAAAGTATAGATATTAGAATAAACAAATTGAGAAATCAACCTGTGCTGATGCTATAATATTTAAATTTTCCAGATTTTTTTATTAAAGCTGCATGTGTTCTCACATAATCTATTTTTAATCTATTAATTCATAATTATGCAAGTCACTTGCTTTTTTGCATGTTTACTGTATATTTATGCTAGTTTACTGTAACTTTCAGCTCTAATAGCGAAGCGCACTCAGCTCTATTTAACATTTTGATGGTTAATAATATTAAGCATCTAAATATATAAATATAGGAAGTAATATTTATATTAAATATAAAATATAAATATAAAACTAAATATAATATAAAACTAAATATTAAATATAGGAAGACGGTGCACTCTTGTTACTTATGAATGGGAGAAAGTGCAATATGCAATATGGCAGAATAAGTCCCGCCTTCTAAATAAAAGAGCCAATCGCTGAGTGATAAAGTCATCGCATCACTTGCAGCTGCTGTTAGATTTGAAAATAAGCTTTTTAAACACTTTTTGAGCATAAGAAACAACATTTATGGGTCTGGTCATGTCAGATTTTGTTGCTGATTTGAAATATGTTATTATATGTTATATTATTATATGTTATTATATGTTATTACATGAAATATGTTATTTAATTGTGAGTTCGGTTCAGGATTCCCCCATTTAAATAAAGAGGACTTTGATATACAGTACATTATGAGAAATGTCAGCGCTTCAGACTGTTCAACAGTTGTGTAAACATGCACAGTCTTCATAAATATTATAGTTTTTCACTATCCCTGCTTATTTTTCCAATTGAGTTTGTTTAGCTAGACATTTGGCTCATGCACAAGGTTTGTGTTTTCATCTCTTGACTCCTGAAAATGAATTTTTGTGTGCAGCACTGTAGGAAATCATAAATCTGAATGAATCTTCATTCCCATCTGCTCTCATTTATCGCTCACATGTTAACATTTACTGTAACGACTAACATCAGTGAAGCTTATTAAACAAGGGCAAAATCAACCATGCGTTAAAAACAAAACATCGTTTGACTCATGTTTTGTCTAGACGGTTCGCAGACTGAGTGCCCGAGGTAAACTTTAGTGCCGTGTTGTGATCTTAAACACTTCCATGCATGTTTGTGAGATCTTTTTGTTGTTTCTGCAGGAGAAAGTGGTGATTGGGATTGCTTACGACTGCTTGGAGAAGATGGTGTATTGGACAGACATCAGCACGCCTGCTATCAGCAAAGCTAACCTACAAGGAGGAGAGCCCGTCCAGCTCATTAAATCAGGTAGAGGTCATTAAGACGCGTCCTAGTTTACCCATATATTTCAATATTTTTCTTACAATGGTGAGTTTGTGTCTAGTAAATAAACTCACACTTGCAAATTATAATGTCCAAATTGCAGGATATAAACTTATAAACTATATATTAGGACTGTCAAACGATTAATCGTGATTAATTTGTGATTAATTGCATCCACAATAAGAGTTTGTGTTTACATAATATATTTATAAATATTTATATATTTATATATATATAAATACACACACATGCTTGTATATATTTAAGAAATATTTTTATGTATATACTGTATATATATTAGGGCTGTGCAAAAATTAATTGTGATTAATCACATCCAAAATAAAAGTCTGTGTTTACATAATATATTTGTGTGTGCTGTATATGATCATTTTGTATATATAAATACACACACATGCATAAATATATTTAAGAAAATGTGTTATTCATATATAAAATATTTATATAATATAGATTATGTATTTATATATATATATATATATATATATAAGTGCAAATAATTCTTAAATATATACATACATGCATAAGTATTTATATATACAAAATAATTATATACAGCACACACAAACACAGACTTTTATTTTGGATGCGATTAATCGTAATTAACTTTTGCACAGCCCTAATATAGATTTATATATAATTTATATTATATATAAATATTTTATATATAAATAATATTTTTTTTCTTAAATATACATGCATGTGTGTGTTTATATATATATATATATATATATATACAAAATAATTATACACCCACATATATTATGTAAACACAAACTTTTATTTTGGATAATTGTTTGACAGCCCTAATATATATATGTGTGTGAATAATATATATATATATATATATATATATATATATATATGTTAGGGCTGTCAGTTAAACACGTTATTAATTGGCGTTAACACAAAACCCATTTTAACGGCGTACATTTTTTGTATCGAAAAATTTTAGATTAATTGAGATTAATCGTGAGTTAACTATGACATCAATGTGATTAATCGCAATGAAATATTTTAATCATTTGACAGCACTAATATATATATATATATATATATATATATATATATATATATAATCTTATTTTTTAAAAATGAAATAAACTTATGAATGTTCTCTGAACATTGTGAAACATTCCGTAATGATAAAAACGTACATGTTTCTGTTAGCTTGGATTGAAATGCAACTGATATAATGTTCACTGTTACACAATACAAACCATCTCTCTATAAAGGCAGATCGTGGAGACATTTTAATCATTCACACACCACTGTCTCTGGTTTCAGATCTCGGCAGTCCTGAGGGCATCGCTATTGACCATCTGGGCAGAAACGTGTTCTGGACAGACTCCATGAAGGACAGAATTGAAGTTTCCTCATTAGACGGATCCCAGAGACGGGTCTTGGTTAACACAGACCTGGTTAACCCGAGAGCTATCCTCACCGACCCCGCCAATGGGTGTGTTGCATAAATCGCTTAGAGTAGCCCTACAAGTTAGTTTTCGTATTTTTTAGGGCTGTGCAAAAATTAAATGTTATTAATCGCATCCAAAATAAAAGTCTGTGTTTACATAATATATTTGTGTGTGCTGTATATAATTATTTTGTATATATAAATACACACACATGCATGTATACATTTAAGAAAATGGGTTATTCATATATAAAATATTTATATTTATATAATATAGATTATGTATTTATATATATATATATATATAAATATATATATACATACATACAGAATTTAAGCCCAAATAATTTTTAAATATATACATGCATGCATAGGTATTTATATATACAAAATAATTATATACAGCACACACAAATATATTATGTAAACACTGACTTTTATTTTGGATGCGATTAATCGCAATTAATTTTTGCACAGCCCTAGTATTTTTTTTTTTAATTTATACTGGTCAACTGGGCATAAAAACGTAGATTGTTCTAATTCAAATCAGAAAAGTAAGACTACTTATTAAGCCACGGGGTCTAAAATTAACTCTTCAAATGCGAGGAAAACAACATTTTCTTTAAAAGTTTTTTTAAAGAAAAATTTTAATTTCCTCCCGGATAGAAGTAAGAGATTTAATAATCAGGGCTGGGTAAAAAATATTGATTTCTCGATATTAATCGATTCTCATTTTTACGAACTGATATTAGTCATCCTGTTTTCATTTGATGGATAAATGAAACATTATAGAGCGCATCCCATCCAATAAATCGCAATGATCTTTGTGACTATTATTATGAAATAAAGTCTCAAATTTCAAATTACGTCCATTTTCTTATGAAATTCAAAAACATAAATAGCGTTTTTGTCAAGAAATATTATTACCGTTTCAAATATCTGTTTTCTATGTGAATATATAGTAAAGTGTAATTTATATCCTGTGATCAAAGCTGAATTTTTATCATCATTACTCCAGTCTTCAGTGTCACATGATCCTTCACAAATCACTCTAATATGAGGATCTGATGCTCAAGAAACATTTATGATTATTATTAATGTTAAAAAAACTTCATATTTGTGTGTAAACAGTCATATATTTTAATTTTGAGGATTATTTGATGAATAGAAAGTTAAAAAGAACAGCATTTATTTGAAATAAAAAAAAATTCTCGATCAATTTAATGCTTCCTAGCTGAAAAAAAATTATTATTTATTTTATTTATTTTATTATATACATATATATATATATATATATATATATATATATATATATATATATATATCATATTATTATATATTTATTATATATATATTATATTATTATTATATTTTATTTATTTATTTATTATTTTAGTTATTTATTTATTTATTTTTTTTAATTAAAATGGCAATGTATTATTAAAGTATAGATATTAGAATAAACAAATTGAGAAATCGACCTGTGCTGATGCTATAATATTAAATTTTCCTGATTTTTTTCATTTTTCCTGAAACAGCTTGTAAACGTCATGTGACCTCACATTTAACTCATAAAAACCATGTGACCATAAACTTAGTCAGTTAGTCAGCTATAAAAAAGTAACTCTAGAGAGGAGAATTTAGCTAAATATATGCACCATATTACATATGCATTATAATTTAATGTTATTCAATATTTAATGCATGTTTGAATAAATCAATTGAATGTCATATACTTTTTCTCGGCATTATGAATTTGAGTGATTCCACTAATTTCTGCAGTGCAGTAGTTCATGGGAAGTGTTTTTAATGTCTGTTTCTCCATCAGCTACATCTACTGGGCCGACTGGAACAGGGAATCCCCTAAAATTGAGATGGCTTACATGGACGGCACAAATCGGAGGGTCCTGGTGAAGGATGACTTGAGCCTCCCCAACGGTTTAACCTACGACCCTCGGACGTCTCTGCTGTGCTGGGCGGACGCCGGTACGGCTACTGTTCAGAGAAACATTAGGGCATGCACAGTGAGATATGTCAAGCCTTTATTTGTTATAATTGTGATGATAATGGCTTACAGCTTATGAAAACCTTTTCACAATATTCTAATTTTGATTTTGGGGTTTTCATAATCATCAAAATGATACCAAATAAAGGCTTGAAATATCTCACTTTGCATGTAATGAGTCTACATAATATTTTAGTTTCACCTTTTAAGTTGAATTACTCAAATAAATGAACTTTTGCACGATATTCAAATTTTTCAAGTTTCACCTGTGTATTTAAAATAACTTCGGCCACTTTTTAATGGTAACATCAGACATTTGGCATTATCAGGACACACAAATATTGCTTTATTATACAGTATATTCAACATTATATATAGTAGTTTAATTCAATACAATGTATTAATCTCACCATAATGTATTTAATTAAATACTACTTTTCATCTTTTTACTTTAAAACCAGGGTTTTAAGCAAGGAAAACAGTGATAGATGAAATTCCAGGATTTTTCTCCATATAATGGACTTCAATGGGGTCCAACAGTGTCATGGTTGCCCTTTGAAGCTGCACTGAAACTCTCATTTGGACCTTGAAACGTTTGGACCCCAATGGTTTTTGGCTTATGAAAACCTTTTAGGGTTTATGAATTTAGGGTTTTCATAAGCTGTAAGCCATAATCATCACAATTATAACAAATAAAGGCTTGAAATATCTCACTTTGCATGTAACGAGTCTACATAATATATTAGTTTCAGCTTTTAAGTTGAATTACTGAAATTTTGCACGTCATTCAAATTTTTCGAGTTTCACCTGTATATTTAAAATAACGTCGGACACTTTTTAATGGTAACATCAGACATTTGGCATTATCAGGACACAAATACTGCTTTATTATACAGTATATTCAGCATTATATATAGTAGTTTAATGTAGTACTGACACTAAAACTCTGAAAATGTTTTATTTTGGGTGAATCATACACACTACAGTCACTATCCATTATATTTTGACATAATGCCCTAATGAAATGCTTTGCTTTGTTGAAACGGTGTTTGGTGTTTTTGATGCAGGTACACATAAAGTGGAGTGCATGAATCCGCAGCAGGGTAGTCGGACGCAGCTCATGGAGGGAATCCAGTATCCCTTCGGATTGACTACTGATGGAAAGAACCTCTACTACACTGACTGGATGAGGTGAACCTTCCCTCTTACAGCTTAAGTCCCTCTGCAATCAATCGTTTTATCCCTTTAACTCCCCTTTGATCATCAAAATGCAGTGGTGGAATGTAACGAAGTACAAATACTTTGTTACTTTACTTAGGTATATTTTTCACGTATCTTTACTTGACTTAAGTAGAATAAATAGTGCCTACTTTTTACTTTTACTTTGTTACATTTTGCAGCAATTATTCTACTTTCTACTCCGCTACATTTCTACAACTTCTGTTACATTTTCGTTACATTTTCTAATCAGTTTTTCGTTGCACGTTTGTCTCACCAGTGATGTTTGGTTGCCATAGATACATCAACTAAATTTGTCTCGCACGCAGTGTGTTTATCGTGCAATTTATACGTGAAAATTTGTTTTTACATGCATAGGAAACACACCGTGCGTAATATACATTTGTTTAGGATTATGGCAAGCCAAGAGGTTCAGAATTACACCATAAATTAATCGCGTTTACTGCCAAACACAGTTATTAACATATAGTAAGGATAAGCATGGTTTATATTGCCTAATTGCAAGCTTGTTTCAGAAATTGTGACAACAATTTTTTTTCCATCATTATTGAACATCATTATAGGAGTATTAGGTTGAATGAGTTAGAATTAAATGTTTTATTAATCATTAGAAAATAGTCATTAAGAGAATCAATTGTTATGCAAGTACTTTTACTTTTAATAGTTAAAGTACATTTAAAATCAGGTACTTTTTACTTTTTACTTAAGTATGGTTGTCATTGTGTTACTTCTACTAAAGTAAATGTTTATCGATTTATTTGTACTTTTTTTATTATTTAAGTATTTATTTATGTACTTACTTTTTATTTATTTAGGTACTGAGATTCAGTACTTCCTCCACCACTGCCAAAATGTCACTTAAATGTTATTTCCTTGAAAAATTCATCATGCCTAAAAATATCTTGAATGTAACTCGACACCCTTGGCTTATTTAGTATGCGTGGTTCTATGAATATGCAAATGAGCCACGCCTCCACTCACTCACTCAGCTCAGAGATCCACTGGTTGACGATCTGATTGGTTACAAGGTCGTTTGTGACGTCAGAAACACCAGCGATTCCAAACTGTGTTTTTGAAACACGTGATTTGTCATATTAAAAACATATAAACAACATTAAAAGCTTGATTTACATCAGTGAAAGGTCAGTTATATTTTTTTAAAGTTTTTGAAAGAAGCCTTACCTGCTGACCAAGACTCAAAAATACAGTAAAAACAGTAATATTATCTCAATTTAAAGGTGAACTCTGTAAGATTATTGGCTTTTTAAATGTTTATTGTTCATTGCTTACTATCAGTATCCCATTAATAGGTTTATCTCGAGCAAAATAATGTGAAATCATCAGATTTGGTCGGGGCTTGATGATTGTGGTTCAGAGAGCAAGGTCAAGGTTCAGTCCACTAAACCTGTGAGCTCAACTGAGGCCTTGATGTGTGTGTTCACGAGCACAGATTTGGTGTGTTTGCTATGCTGAGGTCGGGTCAAGAGGCCTGTTTGAAGGCTAGTTGCAGCTGTGTGTAATTTCACGGCCCGTCCTGTGGCCTCTCTCTGATCTTCAGGTTAGGTTACTTTTATTAGACCCTTTTGTTTTACAGTGCAATGACACTCTATGGCATCCAGTACAAAAAACACACAACACAGGACACTACACGACACATATTTGCTCTCGACTGCTTATTATAGCGCAACAGAAATAACTCGTCAGCATGCATTACAGCAGTGAGAATTTGGGAGGAAAATGTCTTTATCACGGTCCAAATGTTGTCACGTCCTGCTCCAATTAGTTGCATAAACTAAGGGATTTATTTATGCATCATTATCAATGGACGGATCACAGTTTTGAGAAGAAAATTGAACTAATTTAGTTTAGCTTAAAGTCCCCCTGTGGTGAAAATCCAGCTTTTAATGTTGTTTATATGTCTATGTGGTGTTTTTAATATGCTTTAAGACAAACCAAGAGTAAATTCACAAGTCAAGATTATTTTTTGAGTATTTTCTCTTTTAACTTACTAACGAGCAGCACGCAACTCTGCCAGAGGAGTAATCGGACTGATTTAATTAGATTTTAATGTTATTTAGTTTATTTTTGCATTAAATTACCACAATTGTCTACAGTATAGTGCATTGACTGACAATCAATAATCGTCTATGGAAATATTTCTTTCCACAACTTTAATTTGATCTAAGTATTGATTGCACTGTAAAGTGCGTGCATGAAAAAATGCAAACAATATTGTTTTTAATACATCAAAAGTTTCCCCCAAACCTGAAATAGACTTTAGTTGTAATTAATATTTTAAGATTTAATTTTTTTTGTATTGTATCTTGCAATAAATAAAACGTACAATAAAACATACAACCATGTACAGTATGGCTTTCACGCTCCCCTTTAAATCACAAATTATGCCTTAAAAATGATGCAAATCAGTAATGCAAAATGCAATTCTAAGTTTTTCTTCTTTTGATTTTATTTTCCGTGTATGGTTAGCAGAGTACAGTGCAATATAGTAAAAATATGAAATATTATTCTAGTATAAATCATCTGCTTTCTATGTGAATATATAGTAAAGTGTAATTTATTCCTGTGATCAAAGCTGAATTTTCAGCATCATTACTCCAGTCTTTAATGTCACATCATCCTTCACAAATCACTCTAATATGAGGATCTGATGCTCAAGAAACATTTATGATTATTATGTGTGTGTGTGTTGGATCAGGGGTGCTGTAGTCGTGGTGGATCGCTACTCTAGAAGAGAGGTCGATGACTTCCAGCCCCAGAAACGAACACGTCTGTACGGGATCACCACGGCACACGCCACCTGCCCATCTGGTACGAGTCCTCTTCCTCATGTGTTTCACTTCTTAAATAAAAAGTTCCACTTCCAAAATAAAAGTTCGTGTTTACATAATATATGTGGGTGCACTGTGTATAATTATTTTATATATATATAAAAATACACACACATGCTTGTATATATTTAAGAAATATTTTCATGTATGTACTGTGTATAGATTTGTATATAATTTATATTATATATATAAATATAAATATTTTATATATAAATAATATTTTTTAATAATATAAAAATATTATATATATATATATATATATATATATATATATTTATATTTAATATATATTTAAGAAATAGTTTCATGTATATACTGTGTATAGATTTATATATAGTTTATATTATATATATATATAAATATAAATATTTTATATATAAATAATACTTTTTTAATAATATCAAAATATTATATATATTTTTTTATTTATATATATTTTTTAATATATATTTTAGTTTTATTTTTGTATATATTTTTTTATATACAAAATAATTATACACAGTGCCCCCACATATATTATGTAAACACAAACTTTTATTATGGATGCGATTAATCGCGATTAATCGTTTTGACAGCCCTATAATAAACACAACATCAATACTCCAAATACAAAAATAAACAAACTGTTATTACAAGAATTTTACCATTCAGCGTCTCTCAATGACTGATTGTCCTTCAACCATATGTTTTGACGTGACTTGACTGACATGAGACGGTCAATGTTCCCCATCAGGTCAAAACTACTGCTCGTCCAATAACGGCGGCTGCACACACTTATGTCTGGCGACCCCTGCTGGCCGATCATGCAGATGTCCCGACAACGCTGTCGGACTGGGGTGTGTGGAGCGGGCCGGCACGAACTGAAGGATATTCAGTCACACGACCCTTCATCTGAATCTGGTGTGAAGCTCCGTCCTGAAACATGCAATAAAGCCAACATCTTGAAATGCATCCTTGCCTTAAAAATGCTCATGGTGCTTTAAAGAGCAAATACATGCTAATGAGGGCATTGTGAATATCTCTAACGACTAACATTATTACCCCGATACTGAGAGTATCCTTTCTAAACAAATAATGATACAATTGTGTGACATAACCTGACATAAATACATGTTTACACTTACAACTGTTCAATAAAATCATATTTTGTTTATTTAGCCTCGTCATATTTGTATATATTGTTCAAGTGCTTGTTAACTAATTAAAACTGTTTTTCTTTACTCGCACGCATTGTCCAAACTCTCATGCTGAGTGTGATAATGAGTTTCAGAAGGTAAATCGAGGTACTTAAAGCGCTTTTGAGGGCCACAGGAATGGCCAGCAGAGGGCAACAGCAGCCTAAACATCTGATCTAAATATTGGCCCTCCCTTAGCAAACCGTTCATAGTCTGGTTATTATTTTATTTTTTATTTTTTTTTTATTTTTTACGCTTTATTCAAGAACAAAACATACAATAATTAAATACAAATCAATAATAATAATACAAAAAATTAATACAAAATATACATATAAAAAAATATTTTATTATTGACTGTTCAGATCATTAATTACGTCATATCATTCTATTATTTTAATACATTTAACAATGTTATCAAGTGTTGTCGCCACTGAAAAAATCATGAATTTCAACTGATTTATGATAACTGGAAATGTAATAGAAGTAAATGAGTAGAAGTGATTAAATATAGTGGACACCATTTAAAAATAGAAAAAGAAACAAGCATTGTGTTCTCAAAATCCCTTTTTGTCATGATAATGGAATTAATAATAAAAAGTCTGAAAAATAAACAAAAACATTTTGAGATGAAATTGTATACAAACTAGTGCTGTCAAATCGATTAATCACATCTCTCTATATATTTATACACTGAAAAAAATAATATGCTTCATCTAATCAATAAAATTGTGGCAACATATTACAAGCAATATTATTAATTAAATTGTACAAATTAGAATTAATTAGAATATTATTTTGATGAACTATTACTCAATTTTAATTTGTTCAATTTAATAAATAATATTGCTTGTAATCTGTTGCCCCAATGTTATTGATTAGATAAAGCATATTCATTTTTACAGTGTATGTTGGCTATATATGTTTGATGCGATACATCTATTTGATGACACTAATACAAATATTTTTAATTATTAGATCAAATACATGCTCATACAATTCATATTATTACACATTTATGTTATGGATAGTTAAAGTGTGTGCTATAGCTACTATAAGGGAAAATGTCTGACTCAAACACCTAAATAATGAATGAATCTGTACAAAAGAATAGTGACATCATGGAAAAGTGGCTTAAATCTGATCAGAGATCATACTTAAAAATGCGTCTAAATAATTAACTGCGTTGGAATTTTAAAACACTCCCGCAAACATCCTTTTATTCAGACAATAAAGACGAAAATGAAGAGATGTCCTGTGTTACTGGCGAACATTATTTATTGTGTGACTGGAGCTCACGGAGCCACTGCGCAATTGCGTCATCGCGTCAGCCCCGCCCACGACGGGAGCAAGAGACGCACGCACATAAGCCCCGCCTCCTCAGGGGGGACACGATTGGCGTCATCGGTGAGAGGGAGCGTCCTCAGAGGCCGCGGATTTGATTGACAGGATGTTAGCGTCTATTCAACCAATGTCCACGTAGGGTTCTGTTTTGTGGGCGTTATTTCCTGTACTGTTTTGCATGTCATTTTTTTGTCTTCTAAATTGCTTGTGTATATGTTGGAAGGAAGACCGGAGACGAGGTACGTGAATTTTAATTATATTTAACACGTCTTAAACGTTACTTTCAGATTAATAACACGGCTACAGTGATTAAAATGGCCGGTTGGAATTGTGCAACCTCATATTAGAAAGAAGTAAATCAATGAGTGTTAGCCTAAGCTGTGCTGCGGGATATTCTGCGTCTGCTGTTGCGTTAAATGATCCAGATACACGCAAACATGAGTTCCTGTCTGCAGATACAAAGCAAACTATCGTTATTTGTTCTGGTTAATGTATTTTGTACCGGGTAATTCACGTTAATGTTGACACCGAAGCTAAAACAAGTCTTGTATTCATCAGAAAACAGTGTAATCTAACATTACTGCTTCATTTATCTGCTTGAATTGTAAGTTGACAGCAACTGTCAGCTAGATGTAATAAACTGACAGGAATAACGTACTTTTTACGTCATTGAATGCTGATGAATGGTGCAGTGCAGAGCTCAATTCGCGCCAGTCGTACATTTAAAAGTTCTTTTCCATCTCTGTAGGTTGTAACGGATTTAACGGACTTTACATCACTTAATCTGGATGGAACCCTGATGAAATGATACGTCGTTCCCGCGAATGCAGTTCGAATTTCCCCGCGGGATTTTAGAGCTTCTGTCCGTCGCCGCTGTGGATGAACTGGAGCCGGTGGCGCTCACCTGGACATGGCCAGCTCACACCTGGCTGATCTGTCCCAGGCCTGGGACAACTACATGGACTGCCGTGCACAGGGCGCAGATCTGCAGGTGAGTGCTAGTAGACGACAAACGTTGTTTGTGGGCCTTGTAAAATACCTAAGTCTGAAAGTTATGCAGTTCAAACAGAGATTTGAAGTTTTGTGGATACTATGGTGTATTAGACAGACATTTCCAGTGGATTTTTTAAAATATCTTGTATTATTGTTTTTAGAAAACTATCATCCATCCCTTTAAAAGAAGCACTGTGATGCTACTACAGTGTGATGCAAGGTTTTCAATATTTTAGATGCCACACAAATATGAACATCATCATTCGAGGGACACCAAACCAAACTATTAAAGACAGTTAGCCTACATATTTTAATGTATAAAGACCCAATTTCTACTATAACAATGTATATTATGAATATGTGTAAAATATTTAGTTTGTTATAATTTTGAAATGAAAATTCTGTTAATTTATTACTCTCCCTCATGTAGTTTCAAACCCGTAAGACGTTCATTCATCTGACATCTACACAACTACCATTTTGATCCTTCAAAGCAAAAACAAAGCAAAATGTTTTGAGTGGTTTAGTCCACATTTTCACATTGAATTTAGGCTTTTATGCACATTTAAACTTTGATCAGCGGACATAAACGGAAGCTCAAATGAATCTGCTTGATGCGCGAGAACAAGCGGAAGCTCAAACGTGATGCGTATCACGAGAATGAACCTCATTGGTTCTTGCAGAAGCTCGATCGTGATTCGTAACACGAGAATGAACCTCATTGGTTCTTGTAGAAGCTCAAACGTGATGCGTAACACGAGAATGAACCTCATTGGTTCTTGCTGAAGCTCAAACGTGATCCGTAACACGAGAATGAACCTCATTGGTTCTTGCTGAAGCTCAAACGTGATTCGTAACACGAGAATGAACCTCATTGGTTCTTGCAGAAGCTCGATCGTGATGCGTAACACGAGAATGAACCTCATTGGTTCTTGCACGTCAAGCGAGCATGCTTCAACTTCTGTTTAACACAACTGATGAATGCGCTGATGAATGTTTATATGTGAATCAAAGCCTTAAATTAAATCTTATCATATAAAAGAGATCAAGTCTCTTAAGAAATTTAAACTAAATCAATAAAATAAAAATATTTCTATGGTATATAAGCACGGTACATGTCCAAAAAACACTTTTATCCAAACAAAACATACAACAGAGAGAAATAAAAACACATTGTACTTCGGTGGTATATATTTGTTGATGCAGTCACACGCTTGTTAACATCACTCAGTCAAGAAAACACGTAGACGTTACTTTCATAATTACTTCAATGCTAGTGGGGGTATCCTGCTTGAGCGCTAGTTGTCATCAGGTCGCATCGCACTATGAGCCACTGTACAGGGTCTTCTGTCTTGATATTTATGTGAGCGAGTGGGAGTGTTTCTGTTCATGTGTTTGTGGCCGTGCGCTTTACGCTTTCAGTTTCCTGCCGTATGGTTTCGCCACATGACAGTTCTTGTCAACGCTAAACGCTGACGCCGTGTGACTAGTAAACCGTGTGTGACTGAAGAAGACTGTGTTGTGATGCTGTTTCTGTTTATTTATCCGGTTGATTTTGACTAATTTGTCACTTATCAGGTAAACTGCTCATTTATATTTGTAGGATGGAATTGGCATTATTACGGATACTAAAACTAAATTAACTCCATGCATTTATAGCAGACTCGTATACCTACACTTACTATTGGTACTGTATAAAGTATGTACTGTATAGGGCTAATCGTTTCCTTCAATTAT
Organism: Cyprinella venusta; assembly: GCA_038021265.1. NCBI lineage: Eukaryota > Metazoa > Chordata > Actinopteri > Cypriniformes > Leuciscidae > Cyprinella > Cyprinella venusta. Next base: position 36,528,280 of record CM075869.1, on the reverse strand, counting down.
TATGAAATCACAAAGATTAGAAATGCACACTTTCATTAGAAAAAAAAACCCATCCTACCTTTAATAGTCTGGCATATTTACAGTACAAATCTTGTCGGTGAACTATGACAGAAAAAATGAAAAGTGCATTCATTGTAATAAAGATAAAATGTTAAATTAATCGAGATTTTGTTTTTAGGTCATATCGTCCAGTCCTAGCACTGTATATTATGCACGCATTTGCATTTTCTCTATAAAATACACAGTTTATCAATATGTGTAACCAAAACACACTAATAGATACTGTATCCCACAATGCAATGTGCTTGACCTTTCATCATTTCCAGTGTGAAACGTAAAAAATCATTTGTATGAGTTATGTTCATAATAAACGTTCTGTTTATTATGAGCATGTCGTGCAATTATGTAGTTTTCCACATTGTGCTGTTATTGTTATAGCTTCCCTGTTCTTATTTCTGACATATGTTTTATTGAATTTTACAACACATTTAACTAGGGCTGTGCAAAAATTAATTGCGATTAATCTCATCCAAAATAAAAGTCTGTGTTTACATAATATATTAGTGTGTTGTATATAATTATTTTGTATATAGAAATACATATGCATGCATGTATATATTTAAATGTGTTATTCATATATAAAATATTTATATTTATATAATATAGATTTTGTATTTATATATATATATATATATACAGAATTTAAGCGCAGATAATTCTTAAATATATACATGCATGCATATGTATTTCTATATACAAAATAATTATACACAGCACAAACAAATATATCATGTTAACACAGACTTTTATTTTGGATGCGATTAATCGCAATTAATTTTTGCACAGCCCTACATTTAACACATGAACATAACATACTCTTAATACAAACATAACTTACTCAAATCCCTCCCCCTCCACATTAACCCTGGCAGTTGTAGAAAAAAAAATAATAATAACAAGAAAAAAATAATAAAATAAAATAAATAAAAACATAAAAAATAATAAAATACATACAGTGCTTTATATCATACCCTGTTCTTATTTAAAATTATTATGAACATTTTAGTTGCAGTTTTTGTCATAGTTGTTGTTCTTGTTCTTGGTGTGAACATGTCTTCAGATGTGAACGCTCAGGCTTCAACCATGTTGAGTGCGTTAAAAATGCGGTTGGCTGAATGTGATGGTTAAACTGGAGAAAAAGGTCATCCGTTAACCCTAACCTCACACTTTTTCATTGCACTGCAGGCTGGTATTTCATTGGAAGAGACTTTCAACATGTCAGTGTTGCTGTAAATCAGTTGTGGTTTGCATGAGATGTTTGCAAGATGTGATTTGATAGCGGAGATGTTGTTCGCTGACAGGATGCCTGCTGGTCTCACTTCTTGTTGCTTTTCATGTCTGTACAAGTAGCGTTTCATTTGTACACTTTAGTATTTTTTCTCTACACACTGAATTGGTTGATTGTGGGTGAGTTTGTCAAATTCATTCTCATTTGTAGTGGTTCAAAGGTTTCATGTGAGTGTCTAACGTTAATGTGAAGAGTCCGGTTTTGATGACTTGTATTCTCTTGTAGCAAGTTTGTCAAGTTGTGATTGAGAAGTCTCTGGTGGTTTAATCAGGTTTCCCTGTCAAGTCTGTCCATCAATCTTGATACACTCTTCCTGTTAAGCTTTAGTGTTCAACCTTCTCTGCATTTATTTATGTTGCTGCAAAAACTGATTTTAGGACACACAGCCTTATCCAGATTGGAGTTAATGGGTGGAGATTACTGAGATAATCTGATATTCTGACTGGTCAGTGGCAACATTTGGGTGGTTGATGTGACTTTTGGGAAGTTCACATGTCCTGTTGTGAAACTCCACCAGCATGTCGGTTCATCAGAGTTAATCAGAGACATGAGTTCTTAATATTTGCATCAACTGATCGATCTCTTCAGATCTTTCTCTGAAACGGCACCAGTCAAATGTGCACAACGACCACTTTAGATCAGAAGATTTTTAAGGATGTGACTTGAAAGAATCATAACTTTTTTTTTTTCGAAGTTTGTGAGAACCTGGAAGTGTATCTCTCATGCAACTGAATTGCTCAGTCTGTGTTTACATAATATATTTGTGTGTGCTGTATATAATTATTTTGTATATATAAATACCTATGCATGCATGTATATATTTAAGAATTATTTGCGCTTAAATTCTGTAAATATATTTAAATACATAATCTATATTATAGAAATATAAATATTTTATGTATGAATAACACATTTTCTTAAATATATACATGCATGTGTGTGTATTTATATATACAAAATAATTATATACAGCACACACAAATATATTATGTAAACACAGACTTTTATTTTGGATGCGATTGATCGCAATTAATTTTTGCACAGCCCTAAAAAACAGTCATTCTTATATTTTTTCCCTCATTATATTGTTTATAATGAATCCATTGAGTAATACTAGAAGTTTGATGATTCTAACTTTAAAAAATGAATGAGGAGGAGGGCTAGTGAATGATGTCCCGGGTCACAGGCGTTTCTAAATCACGTTTAAGCAATCGTTTGTTTCAACATCCTGTGTTTCTGCTTTTGGAAACCTCAAACGTCTATCCTCTCCACTGACGCCCCACTTTCTGCCAGATTACACATTTTGCTCCGTGGATGGATAGTTAATTGACTCACCACTTGAATAATTCATCTCTCGCTCAGTCTCTCTGGTGAGTCACGTTTCTACCGCTGTCTTACTGGCTGTGATGGGATAGATGCACGTTGCAACTGTTGTACGATTACTCGTTTTTACTACTCAACTATCTGTTTTGGAAAGTCCTTGGCTCATTGGTGGCTCAATGTTTACATCACTCTCTTAAAAAATAGTGTTCTTTTTGTGCATAATTGATGGTTCCATGAAGAACTTTTAACGTTCATGGAATCTTTCTGTTGCATGTGTAGTTGAATAAAGGTTCTTTAGAATTTTTTAATGTTCTTCACACTTAGAAAAAAATGACATTACTATGATGATGAAACCCCCTTGTTTGGAAGCTCTTTAAGAGTGTATGTACATTTTTATGTTCATTTTCATCTCAAATGTCTACATTATCTGCAGAATTTTGAACACAAATTCAAGTTCGCTTCATTTTAATGCTTAATAATTCCAAATATGTGACTCTGAAATCTGTTATAAATCGCACGGGTATATTTGTGGCAAAATCCAACAATGCATTGCATGGGTCAAAATTACAGATTTTTCTTTTTTTGCCAAAAAAACATTAGGATACTAAGTGAGGATCATGTTTCATGAAGATATTTTGTAAATTTCCTACTGTAAATATATATATTTTTACAATATATATATATATATATATATATATATATTAGGGCTGTCAAACGATTAATCGCGTTGAAAATAAAAGTTTTTTTTACATAATGTATGTGGGTGCACTGTGTATAATTATTTTGTATATAAATGCACACACATACATGAAAAAAAAAATTTTTTTGAAAAGAAAAAAATATTATTTGTATATAAAATATTTATATATTTATATATAAATATAAATATTTAAATATTTATTTATAAAATATTATATAGTATAAATTATATATAAATCTATATACAGTGTATACATGAAAATAAAATATTTATATTTATATATAATATAAATTATATATAAATCTATATACAGTGTATACATGAAAATAAAATATTTATATATAATATAAATAATATATAAATCTATATACAGTGTATACATGAAAATATTTCTTAAATATATACAAGCATGTGTGTGTGTTTATATATATAAAATAATTATACACAGTGCACCCACATATATTATGTAAACACAAACTTTTATTTTGGATGTGATTAATCGTTTGACAGCCCTAATATATATATATATTTTGTGTGCCCGACTACACCACACTGTATTACTGTAGTACATGAGCACGTATGTCTGTTTGACAGGCTTTCACTTCTGCATTTTATAATGCTGGTTCCCGGAGGAATGTAGAACTCAAAATTATCCTCATGATGCTCATCATAAAAGCAAAGACCAAATTAGATCAGTCACTATAATGACCGGAAAAAACATTACACAACAGTCATGCTCCGTAAGAACCGGGTCATATGGCACAAATGTACTGGATTTAGAAATATATCGAGCTTGAAAAGGACAATTTCGCCAACTTTTGCAGATCACTGAGTGCATATACTTCTCGTTTGTGCAAAAATATTATCACAGCTCTGTTTTAGTGTTGGGGAAAGTTACTATTAAAAGTCATGCATTGTAATATTGCGTTACTCCTTTAAAAAAAGTATCTAATTACATTACATTTTTGCGTTACTTTTTTTTTCCTTACCTTTTTTTTTTACCTCCTAGGGCAGTGAAGCTAGTGCATTCTGGGAGTTGTTGTCTTTCATCCACATAAGCCAAAAACATACATTTTCTGTCTTTTCTCAGTCTAGAAAGCTCCAAATTCAAAAATAATTTCACATTTCCTCTACATAAATGACCCATTTTAAATACACATTCATCTTTCCAGGGGTGAAGTATCCCTTTAACCTTCCCGTTTCACTGTCCTTCTGTTCATCTTTTGTTTTCCTCTCTGTGTATCATCATTTTTATCTTCTGTTTGTCTCATTCCATCAGTCTCTTTCTCTCCCGTGTCCCATCTTTCCAGCCTCTCGCTGTCCATTCTTCTGACGTTCAGATAGTGGGACCCTGATTCTCTGGTGAGTGTCTGACGCCTGCAGAAGGTCATGACCCCTGCCACCTTCACTAACCCTGCCTTGAAACCTTTTAGACTACTAACAAGTTACATGGAGACTAGATTAAAGTGTGTTCTAGGACTGATTGAGTTAAAGGGGTCATTAACTGCATTATTTTATTGTTTTATAATGTTTCCTGGGGTTCCCTTATAATGTTAGTATGATTTCGACTCGTGGTCGACCGATTATTGTTTTTTTTATGGCTATTTTTTTTAATATCTTAGAGAGCAGGGTGGCTGATATATATATATATATATATATATATATATATACATATATATATATATATATATACACTTTATATTTATTTTAATCAATGTTTAATAAATTAGAAATAAATTAGAAAAAATCTTTAAAATCATTGTAAAATATTGTTTATTTTATTTTGGTCCTGCACTGTAAAAAAAAAACAATTTCAAGTTTTGTTATCACAACATTTTTTTCTTTTGTCAAATCAACTTAAGTAATTTATTTAGTTGAGATAACTTATTATTTTAAGTTTCTGATGATTAAATCAATCTCCTTCATTGTATTAACTCACTTTTTCCAGTTCGATCAACTTAAAATTTTAAAGGCAACCAGGTTACTTAATTTTTTAATTTAAACCAACAATATTTTTTACACTGTGTCATGATATTATATTATTTTATTTTATTTTGATCATGTTATGTTATTTTTATTTTGATCCTGTTATGTTATTGTTTATTATTTTATTTTATTTTAAAATAACCCTGTCGTGTGTTATTGGAGAGTTTAGGTGAGATTCATCCATTACGGTCAGTTAGTGTGTGATCTGAGGCGCATCTACGGTTAATGAAGCTCTTTTAGATGTAGATGAGATTGTGGTCGTCTGAGGTGACTGAACACTAAAACTAGGAAGTGATTTGTTTGTATAGAGCTGTTGAAACTGGTCTAGTCTCTGGGAATCAGCGAAGGAAGGAAATTGTGTCACTGGTATAAACTCAAAAACATGATTACACAGAAATTATAATCGATGATTGATAATGCCAATCACAATATCACCTGGATAGTGCAGATAGCTGACAAATGCTGAGAAAAGTGCGCATTTTCTCTTGTTTTTGGGATGATAATTGACTTTGATGTGTTCCTGGTTTTTGATTTATCCAAAAGAAAGCAAGACATGTCATTCAGCCATTTTTTTCTAATTTTTTGCAAGCCGGTTTTGTCCATGTAAAATGGTTTTGTTGAAGCTGTGGATTAGTGAAGGGCTGCAGCAGCTTCTGTGAGGTGTGTGTGTGTGTGTGTGTGTGTGTGTGTGTGTGTGTGTGTGTGTGTGTGTGTGTGACAGCTGGAGGATCAGTGGAAGCTGCTGTCGAGGCCTGTGACCAACGCCATTAACCCCCACAGTTACTAGTTAAAGAGGTCAGACGGCCGTCAGACGGAAATCCTGAGAGGATCAGACATGCTCATTAGTTTCATTGTGCTGCATTCTGATTTTTGATTGCTATTTTATTATTTAAATACATTTTAAATAAAAGTAAAATAGGGTTAATTTTTGTGAAAATGTCGTATTTCTTTATATAAGTATGTAAATTATTTCTTAATAATAATATAGCCTACTAATTATATCTTAATGTTCATGTTTATTATTATTGTATTTCATCTATTTTTGGGGGTTGAAATATGACACGCTCTTAACAGGTTTCATGACATTAATTCATATTAAATATATATATGTATATATATATATTAGGCTTGGGAAACAATTAATCACGGTTAATCACATCCAAAATAAAAGTTTGTGTTTACATAATATATGTGTGTGTGTTGTGTATAATTACTTTGTATATATAAATACACACATATGCATGTATATATTTAAGAAAAAAATTGTTATTAATATATCAAATATTTATATTTATGTATAATATTAATTATGTAAACACAAACTTTTATTTTGGATGCGATTAATCACGATTAATCGTTTCCCAGCCCTCATATATATATATACAATTATATATTTGGTTTAAAATATGGTATTAAATCTTGACCAGTTTTTTGAGATTCTTCCTTGTTGTTCTTATTATTTCTTAATAATAACATAATAATAATAGTTAAATAAAAATATGATTATCCTCATGTATTACTATTATTTTTTTTAATATTGCATTTTATTTATTTTTATTGCATTTTGCATTTTATTTATTTTTAAACTATTTTATTTATTTTTGACATTAACTCATGTCATTATTTTTATAATTTATTTATTTTTGGTTTGTTACATTAAATCTTGACTGGTTTTGTGAGATTCTTTATTATTATTATTATTTTATTATTTTTTTTCTGAATAATCATATTTTAATACATGGTGTCCACAGGGTCTTAAAAATATTAAAACTTGATAAATCAATTTAGTGATATGTTGACAATCATATGTTTTTGACTGCATTAATATGTATTTATTCATAAGTCTAAATGGTCCTAACTTATAATAATCATAATTATTATTATCATCATTCACTTGTTTATTTTATTTATTTGTGTTGAAATATGACCCGTGTCAAGTTCTTGACCGTCTTCTTGAGACGCAGACAGTCTGTGATTGGAGACGCTGCCACAGTCATGCAGTCCTCCAGCAGCCGGAGTTCAGTTCTCTGCGTTTGGCCTCTTACTCACTCGCTCATGTGAGTGGAAGTCGCTCCGTGTAATGTGATTATTCTGTGTCTGTTCCAGTAAATGGAGGCTGGCAGGAGAAACAGAGACGTCTCGGGATGTTTTTTTGTGCGCTCACTGGTCGACTGAATGGAGAGTGGAAGTCTTTATTGATTAAAAACTGTCTAAAGACAGTGTGTGTGTCTCATTTTCATACATTTGTGTTGAACACATTTACAAAAGACATTTAAAACGAGATTTTATTGTTCGTTTGAAATTAGTATTTGATGCACTTCTAAAGTTCACATTGCAAAGCTCCCTTACTTTTGATATGAAACAGTCTCACCTTTCAAATGTAGTCATTTTTAAAGAAATTTAAACAATAAATACCCGTTTGTGTCTGACAGATCTCGTGAACCGATCATCTCTTCCCTATAGCATCAAATAAACATGAATGAACATCAGAAGGAATGTTGTTTTAACCGCGTAAAGACGTCAGTACACCGCTTTTCAAGTTCAAATCCTCTAATGTTAATCTGCTATCTCTCCTGACTGCTTTGTCGGATAAAATGGCGGATTATGATTGGTCAGATTGCCTGTCAATCAAACTCCCTGTTTCAATGTTCACAGTCATGTATGTTTGATCAAACTCCTACCCAATATATTAAACTAGTCCTGCACTCGTGCTGTGTTACACACATGAATGCTTCCACATAACTAAATGCAAATGTCTAGTTCATCCGTGCAATCTCTTTTCATGTTGTTTTCATCTGATTTCAGGTCAGTCTTCAGTGCTTGGAGAGTTTTCTGTGCACGTTTCACTGTGTGCGACACCTCACTGAGCCGAAGGGAAAAGATGCGCTCAAATTCTGGTAAGCTTTTTCATGATTGTCCACATCACAAGTGTTTTTCCCAAAGAATAGTGAAAATTCTGTCATTTTGTCATGTGATCAGGACCAACAAGCAAGATTTTAAACAACAACTTCATGTTTTTAAATGCTTTTGCGTTCTCTCGTTAATGTTTTGCCTTTTGAGCCCAGAAAGTTTTACGTACTCTTGCAAAAATATATATTTTTTTAATTGAAGCTTGTTTCCACCACAGAATAAAACATTTTTAAAGATAATTGCGACTTTTTATTTCACAATTGTGAGTTAACTTCTCATAATTCTGACTTTATTTCTTAGAATTGCGAGATAAAAAGTTGCATGCAATTGCAATTATGAGAAATAAACTCACAATTCTGACTTTTTTTCTCAAAATTGCATGTTTATATCACACAATTCTGACTTTATAATACGCAATTGTGACTATATCTTGAAATTCTGACTTTTTTTCTCAAAATTGCATGTTTATATCTCGCAATTCTGACTTTATAACACGCAATTGCGACTATATCTTGCGATTCGGACATCTTTTCTAAAAATTGTGAGATTCAAACACGTAATTGCGAGATATGAAGACAGAATTGCGTGATATAAAGTTGCATGTTATTGCAATTATGAGAAATAAACTCACAATTCTGACTTTTTTTCCTCAAAATTGCATGTTTATATCTCGCAATTCTGACTTTAGTTTATAACATGCAATTGCAAGATATAAAGTCCGAATTGCGCGATATAAAGTTGCATGTTATTGCAATTATGAGAAATAAACTCACAATTCTGACTTTTTTTCTCAAAATTGCATGTTTATATCTCGCAATTCTGACTTTATAACACTCAATTGCAACTATATCTTGCAATTCTGACATCTTTTCTCAAAATTGTGAGATATAAACACGCAATTGCAAGATATAAAGTCAGAATTGCAAGATATGAAGTCGAAAATTGCATGTTATAAAGTCAGAATTGCATGATATGAAGTCGCAATTGCGTGTTATAAAGTCAGAATTGTGTGATAAAAAGTCGCAATTACCTTTTTTATTTTTTATTCTGTGGCGGAAACAAGCTTCCACACCCTTTAGGGTCTCCGTACTGCAACTTTTTGAGATCTTTTACGCACAGATCAGATTAAAGTTCTTGATCAGTGTATTTTGTGTTATTTATTTGAACGCCCGATTACATATCTGGGCTCAGTGGGTTTAAGCTTGTGTCTGAATAAACTCAGGATCATAGCAACTAGAGCTCATGTTAATTAGCATTGTGTTGAGAGAGAAGCTGATCGTTTGAGGCGAGCGATGAAAAGGCTTTCTTTGTCTGGCCGAGTGGCTACATGCCGTGAGCTCAATTAAGTGTGTTTTCTCAGCTCCTAATCTTTATCTCATGATCATGTGCAGTTCCTGGAACATTAGCCGAGACAAAGCTCATGTGAATGCATTAGTCTTCTCTTATTGCGTGTGATTATTGCATATTATTGACCCTTTCAGAATTTTTATCTTAGTTGAGCGAGATAATAAAGTATTGTAAAGTCTTATGTTGTTCCAAACTTATTTCCCATACATGAAGAAGATTTTGTCATGTGTCCACTTTACCAGAGGCATTGTCAAAGTGGAACAGGATTGGAGAGACTGGTAAAGTGGGACAGCTTATCAAGTAATGAGTTTATTATTAACTTGCATAGCTATAATAATGATAATGAAATGGGAGTGCGGTGCCATATATACTGGACAGTATTTAGCGTATTTGCATGTCACAAAATGTATTTCAGAATCAGATTCTTAGATGTTTTATATTAGCATATGTAGCTAACAAGCAAAAACAATATTTAAAATAAACTATACCGTCTACTATTGTCGCACTATGACAATCTTACCTGAAAAAAACAACCTAAAAATACTTGATATTTCTTTGTTTTGCTTTTGACTATGGTTAGGCAACACTTTACAATCAGGTTCCAATTGTTAACATTATTAAATTACATTAATTAACATCAACTAAAGATGAACAAACGCTTGTGAAGCAAATCTTAATGTTAATTGCAACTTGCACTATTAAAATCAAAAGATGTATCTTTTAACCTTCAAATGGTCTTTGTTTCCTGTTTAAACTTCTGGGCTTTGGGGTTTAGACGACCCCAGCAATTGATTGAGTAATTGTACAAAAAATATACATTTTTAATCATACAAATAATATATCATTTTGTTTGTTTACTTCTCATCTATTCATTAATGCTGTGTTTTTGGAGATATAAAGTACTTTTGTATCCGTATACCACACTATTCCTCAACTACACCATTAGCTTGCATATGAAATATTATTTTTTTATGATACATTGCATTTATGCTCATAGTACTAGGTCAACATTTCTGTGTAAAAATTTTCAGATTTATGCCGGATTTTATTTTTTATTTTATTTTTTTTTTTTTTGACACATGAAGAAAATATATTTAGGTTTTTTTTTTTCACATTTCCCATTCATTTCAATGTGGGGTCATATTACATACCTTCAAAACAACCGAATCAAGCCCAGTTTTTGTGTGTGTGTATAGATAGATATTGTATGATAATGTCTTCTTACCGGATATAAAAAAAAATTATGCGCGTTTTAGAATTTATGTGAATCTTACCGTTTAAATCCAGCGTTTTTTTTTCTTTTCATTTTTAATGTCTCACAAAGGCTGCATTTGTTTGATTAAAAATGCAATAAAACAGTAATATTGTTAAATATTTTGACAATTTAAAATAGCTGTTTTCTATATGAATTTATTTTAAAATATATTTTTTTTCCTGTGATAAAGCTGTATTTTCCGAATCATTCTCCAGTCTTCAGTGTCACATGATCCTCCAGAAATCACTCTAATATGAGGATCTGATGCTCAAGAAATTTTAATTTATTTTTTCGTCCATATAGCGTATTTGGACACCAACTTTCTAAATATCGTCTATTATTTTCCTTTCTATGTCCATTGCAGAGCGGTAAGTAACAGGATTGTTTCTGCATCCGTCAAATGGCAGGTTCACCTTCTAAGCTTTACTACGAAATCTAATTACTCCAAGCCACCCCCGGGCTTGACCAGAAGTTTCCCAGCCTGCCCCTGTGCGGCCATGTGACATCACATGCTTTCATGTGATGCACTGATCAACTCAAAATCTGGAAAGCTTCCATCTGAAATTCCAATTTAATGGAGTTTACGGAGCAGGACAGAAAAGTCAGTCATTAGGGAAGCATGGAGGCATGCGGACGCAGGCTTGATTCTTGCGGCTCTGTTGAGACGGTTTACTACGACCATGAGTGGAATATGTGGCTGAAACACTGCGGATGATGCTGGAGGTTTTGGGTTCCACTCAAGGCTGGTTATAGGAGGTACGTCGGCTAGAATACTAAGTGTGTTTCTGGGTAATGTAGATTTAAAGAGGCGTGTCTTTAATGCGCCATCGGTGTGTGTGTGGTAGAGTCGGTGTGATGTAAATCATCTTAAAAGTCAGAGTTGAATATATGCAGGCTATAAAGCGTTTCACTTTCTTCCCATGGTTCAAGAGCATGTTATCACTAAGAAAATCAAATGGAAAAGCAAAAAGCTTTAAATATTTACAGATGATTGTACTATATACCAAAAATAATGCTGCATGAATCATGTTAAATATAGTCTGAAAATTCTGGAAATTTGAGTCTGGAAAAAAAAAATAATAATAAAAACTTATATTTTCATTGTTCTTATGTGAAATATAATATTCTTTTAATTTATTTTAGCATTTATTCCTTTGATTTTGGAGTGTAATATGATGGATATTTATTGAGATCTGTCTTTATGTCTTCAAAATAATGAGGTTAGATCAGTGTTTGGGAATGCTTGCGCTTCTTGAGACTGTTTGTTCTGCCGACTGTATTTTGGGAACGTGAGACGGCTGAAATCGCGTCCAGCGGTTGATGTGGTGGATGGAATAACTGGTTGATGCGATACAGTACGCTTGGGTCCGTGTCTGATGACAGGATCTGCTGTCCACGAAGCCTAATCTTGTTGCATAACATCACTGTGGTTCCCGAGAGGCCTCGTATAGTCATTCAGGGTTTTTCATTGGTCAAAAATGGTGTGTTATGTTGCATTTACACTCCAGGACTTACTGCACAGATCATTTGACACAGTATCAGTAGGGCTGCACGATTAATCGAAATGAAAACACACTTTATTTTATGTGCAGCTTGTCAGAGCAGCCGCTGATTGGTAGTAAATGCTTTTCCATCTGAACACCAGAGGGCGTCGCTCACACACACGGCAAATCATCTGAACACTAGAGGGCGTCTCACTCACACGCCAAATCATCTGAACACCAGAGGGCGTCTCACACACACACACACGCCAAATCATTTGAACACCAGAGGGCGTCTCACACACACACGCCAAATCATCTGAACACCAGAGGGCGTCTCACACACACACACGCCAAATCATCTGAACACCAGAGATGGAATACATGATCAAAACTAGAGCCCGAACGATAAAGGATTTTGAAGGCCGATACCGATACAAATATTTTTGGGTTTTAAAATCCGATATTCCGATATATCGGCCGATATTTCATTTATTTATTTTAAACTGGACATGATAGTCACAAATTCTGTCATGCTTATTTGAGTTTAGAGAACTGATGGGGATGATCTTTTAATTGTTATTCAAGCAATGTATGTATCGTGACCAACTCAACAGGAACGGTGTAGAGCGCCCTCTGGTGGACAAACTATACAACTCCAACACTCATGACATGGTTCAAGCGTGTTTCGTCCGTTTTAATTTTATTGTTGAAATATTCATTTATCGGCCATTATAAGGCCGTGTGTCCACCAAAGCGTTTTTCCACGCGCCTGGCGTATGTTTTCAATTGTTTCCAATGGGAACGCCGCGTTTTTTAAACGCCATGAGCGTGACGAGGCGCTGAGCGTTTTTTTCACGCTGATGCGCCGAGCGCCCGGCGTTTTTTACTGGTCGCCGAGAGTTGAAAAATGTTCAACTTTGGAAAAAACGCAGCGCTCATCACTGTCACTTCTTGCCCAGCCGTCCAATCACAGTGGAGGAGGGGCGGGACTAAACCACACCGACCAACAGTCACAACGTTTAAACTGCTGCGGATATTCTGTATCATAGCAACGAAACGCCTCAACGGAAAAAACGCTGCGCTGCCAAAACGCTCTCAAGCGCCCAAAGCACGGCGTCTTTAGCAGAGCGTGAAGCGTTTTCAGCTGGATAAAAACGCTTTGGTGGACACACGGCCTAACTGCTGATACCGATAGTTTGGAAAATGCCTAATATCGGCCGATAATATCGGTCTGCCGATATATCGGTCTGGCTCTAATCAAAACGACCTAAAATGACAGAAAACATCTTTGGAGAAAGTGTAATTTGATTGTTTAGTTTGCCTCACATGCCACGGAGTGGGCGGGGTTTATGACTTATACTGGTACCATCCACCAGGGGGCGATCGAGATGCTTTAGCTTTACTTTTCAGGACTTGTGGGGCACGCTTACTGCATTTCATTGATACATTTTTGAATGGTTAACTGCATTATTCAAATGACTGAGCAAAACCATTTGCAAACATAGTCAGGATCTTAACTGCACTCCTATTCAAAGGCTGTTGACAGACTGTACATATAATAAACAGTGGCAGATTTTCTTGTACCTAAAATGACTTTATGGAACATGAAACCATCGGAGCAGTTTCACTTGTTTTATTTCTTGTTAATTTAGACAAAAAGAGAACTTTGTAATGTATCTGAAACTAAATCTGTGAGATTGTTTGAGGTGATTCACATGCACTCACGCTCTCGTTGTCTTTCCTCCATTAGCTCGGACATGAGTGGGGCCAGTAACACACTGGCTCGGGAGTTCCTGACGGATGTGCACCAGTTGTGTAGCGCCGTGGCCCAGCGGGCCGAGGACGAGGAGGAGAGTCACATGGTGGCTCTGGGGGAGTATCTGGTGCGCGGACGCGGATTCCTGCTCCTCAGCACCTTGGACTCTGTCATCGACCAGGTCGGTTAGATAAACTTCACTTCAGTATACAGTTGTCAACATTTCAACAGTTGTACTAAGACTGTTCAAAATTCATGTGTAACTTTGTGTAAAAAAAATCTTATTCCAAACTTTTGACCCCCATTGTATTATTTACACATGTGATAGACTGAGAAGCTAGAAACAAAAGTAATACATTGCAGAATTACACTTTTTAATTAAAAAGTTAACTATAAAAAGTAATCAAAGTATTATTATAAGGAAGTGTCTATTGCTGAGGGAATGAAGTCCTTTCCAATTGCTGCCGTCGTTCTGAAATTTGTCACAGTCGAGACATTAGACCATTGTGTTCATTCATACTGTATTATTTTTTTAAATCTATTATCTTCATTATTATGGCCTGTTTGCAGGCTTAGTGAATGGCCCCTGGGAAATGTATTCTTGCTGTTTCTTTCTTGGTCTTTACTTGCAAACATGAGGAAATCTACTGGAACATCATTGCTTTAGAGCAGTGAAGTGCAGACATCCATCTCTCTCTAGACGCACTGCTAGCGAGCTACACATTGTGTCTGCAAAACTAGAAGACTCTTAGCAAGCAATGTTGTTTTTACATGCTTGAAATGCAGACTGCTTTGTTTATTGTAATGGGCAGTGGTTGTTGCTTTTATATTACAATGTAGACCAGGGTTATTATAGTCAACTAAAGCTAAAACCATAATAACATTTTTTGTTGAAATGTTGCAATAAAATAAAAATTAACTTAAATAAAATGTAAGAAAACCTTAACATATTTCAGGTAGTTGCCAATGCAACATTTCTAATTTTCATTTAGTTCAACTTGATGGGTCATAAATAGCTACAACTAAAACTGAAATAAAGATGATAAAAGACTATATAGACATAAAAAAAAATCTCATAAAAAAACTACTAATCCTTAAATTAAAATGGAAACAGAAAATATAAAATTAAAAAATAAATCAAAATAAAAAATAAATCAAAATATTAATAAAACAATATATATATTTGAATATTTATGTAAAAAAAAATGTCAGTGTTATTTTACTTTAATTTCAATGCTATTATAGTTATATATATTTTTTTTTAATATTTATGTAAAAAAAAGTCAGTGTTATTTTACTATAATTTCAATGCTATTATAGTTATATATATATATATATATATATATATATATATATATATATATTACTGTTATATATATATATATATATATATATATATATATATAATAACAATAGCATTGAAATTATAGTAAAATTACAGTGACATGTCTTATTCTACTTATTAATTACCACAGGAAATCATTTCCATTCAGTTGACAATAAATGCAAAAATGCTTTTATAATACATGCAAACAGAGCTAGTTTTCTATAGAAACGTGAAGCTTGTATTTTTGCTGAAGCACATTGTCTTTTCAAATGTTTTAAACTGATGCACGAGTCAAAATTAGTTTCTGTTAATCAGAATTTGGCATTATGTCGAAGAAAATGACCGGTGTATTTGGTCCCATGTTTTTCCTCTCCTTCATGATCTCTCTTTGAAGTGCGAGTTCTAATGAATCGTGTCTGGAGTGGTTCTTACCCACAAGACATGAGCCTTTTCTCTGAACTCGGCATCTCTCAACACAACATCAATCACCTGTGTGTTTGCATAGTAGTGGCTCCTCAGCCACTTTGCTAATTAGCTCAAGAGTTTACTGCCAGATGCATGTTTACTCGGGGTCACACTGCGCTGTGGCAGGCAGCCCCTTGTATTTGCTTTTAATTCACACGTTTCAGAGTGCTTTCTCTTCTCCTTGTGAGGAATGCTTTCTTGCTGAGGGTGGAGCCAGTATTTAGAGACCTCACGTCCAACAAACCTGTGTTTTCCTGAAGCCGTTGGCCGAAGGATACAGTTTTTGTTGTCTGTAATTGTCCATCTTCTGCATAGCGCTGGAAACTAGCTTGGCAAGAGAGGCAGAAGTGAGAAAAGTAATCTGCTTCCAGGTGGCCTTCAACACTAGAAGACTATTTTTGATTGGATTTGCAGGGACGTGGTCAATAATTCTGTTTAAATCTAGAATTAACCTCTCAAACCTTTCACTTAGGAGCTGACCTGTCGGGAAGAGCTGCTTACACTCTTGTTGTCTCTGCTACCTCTGGTCTGGAAGATTCCCGTTCAGGAGGAGAAAGCACCAGGTGAGAGTCACTATTAATAATGCATCCTTTTAACAATCTTAATTTTGAGAATGCACTAGAGGTATACTGTTGAATTAAATAATTATGTGTAATATTAAATGGCATCTTGGCATCGCATTCAGTTGGAAATTTGATCTACTTCTACATGATATGTTTTATAAAGCATATGATGTGAGGACGCCATGAATTGTTAAGTGGCTGCCTGCAAGAATAACAAGTGAAACCATGAGATGGCTTTAATTATGAAACAGTACAGCTAATGGATGAGGATAAGACTTTTCATTGAGCTTTAGGACTAAGGTATTTAGTGCAGGCATGCTAATCTTTTCTAACAGCTGCTTTTCACATTGTTGAGTTATTAGTTCCCGTAATTGTGTTGTAAACAGACCTCTGGAGGTCATCATTAGTGCTGGGTACCGAGTTCGGTACTTTTTAGGTACCGACCGAATTGCCTGGGTACTACCGAGTATCAAAACAAGTCTTGTTTTTCGGTACCAAATTTCGGTACCTCAGTGGTTAATCTCGTCAGTTGTTGTTTGTTGTTGCCGGTGCGTTGCGGTAAGCTTCATGTGTGCTGAGCGCGAGGCATAAATCCCATCCCCCAGTAGCCTATATTTAATTTAATTCACATTTATTTGTATAGCATTTTCACAATACATATCGTTTCAAAGCTGCTTTGCAGACAATGCATGTTTCTAAATTACAATTTAGAGTGATCTGTTATCAGAGGTGACAGAGTAATGCATTTCAATACATTTTCATTCAGTTTCATTTAGAGCCAGACCGATATATCAGCAGGCCGATATTAGGTATTTTCTAAAACATCGGTATCGGCAGTTATAATGGCCGATAAATGAATATTTCAAAAATAAAATAAAAACGGACGAATCACGCTTGATCCATGTCATGAGTGTTGGAGTTGTATAGTTTGTCCACCAGAGGGCACTCTACACCGTTCCTGTTGGCAACACTCGTGTATAACGCGCCACACATCTTGCAACCTGCAACTCTCCAGCTAGAGTTGGGCAGAGAGAACATTATCATATTATTTTAGTTAAAACTCATAATTAACTAAAAATAACTAATATTAGGGAAATCTGTTAATATTTTGTTACGTGTTTCCGAAAAAAATAATAATAATATCGACCGATGTATCGGATTTTAAAACCAACAAATATTTGTATCGGTATCGGCCTTCAAAATCCTTTATCGGTCGGGCTCTAGTTTCATTGTTAAACAATGCATTAAGATAAGGCAGAAACATTGAGCTCACTGAAGTATAGAATACATGTTGTTAAATGATAAGGAAACATAGAAAACTTACTTAAAATATGAGTGTGAAAAAGTCAACAAACTGAAAAATAAAATAAAAATTTAGGTAATGTTGTATTGTTAAAACTGGTTACATATAATTGGTATTGAAAAAGGTATCGTCAAGGACATTTTGTTACGATACCCAGCCCTAGTCATCATCATGACTTGCTCTAATGAAACCTGGTTGTATAACAGGTTTAAACCTATTCCTTTCCTACTCTGCTTCTTTTATATCATAGATTTCACCCTGCCTTCGCTACTTGAGGTGTTTCTATACCAAGAGGGGAAGACCATCCCTCAGAAGGCGGGGCAAGATAGATGTGATGTGCAAAACTCTGGGAAGCGTTTATCTGGCTCCTGGAAGTCACGGCGTTCACGCAGAACCGCTCAGCGATACTCCGTAAAGGATGCACGCAAATCTCAACTTTCCACGTCAGATTCCGAAGCCAACTCGGACGATAAAACCACGAACGCTGCGAGCAAGCATCGCAGATCCCAAAGTTCGGCCGTTCGCGTAAGCTGCCAGCTTCACCAGTCCAACACTTCATCACAACATCCCACTCTCGAAGCCATGAGCACCGTTGAGCCATCCCAACCTCACGTGAGACTATTTGGGTCTCACACACCGGATCCGAACATGCTAACAGACCCGACGACTCTTTCGATCTTCAACCGGATGGAGAACTCGCCGTTCGACCTTTGCCATGTTCTGCTCTCCCTTCTGGAAAAGGTCTGCAAATTTGACATGACCATCAATCATAACCCAGGCTTGGCAGTCAGCGTCGTTCCCACGCTCACGGAGATACTCACAGAGTTCGGAGACTGCTGTTGTCCCGGTGGGATCGACGAGCTAGCTGGAGGCTGGACTGAGGAGCCAATCGCGCTTGTTCAACGAATGCTTTTACGCACCATTCTGCACTTGTTGTTTGTAGATGTGGGTCAAAACGAAACACTGCCTGATAACCTCCGTCGAAGCTTGACTGACCTCCTCAGAGCAACGTTGAAGATTCGTACCTGTTTAGAAAGGCAAGCCGACCCTTTCGCTCCAAGGCCAAAGAAGACTCTCCAAGAGATACAAGAAGATTTTTCCTTTTCCAGGTTTCGCCATCGGGCTTTGCTCCTGCCAGAACTTTTGGAGGGTGTCCTACAACTTCTACTGGGTTGCTTGCAAGCCTCTGCTTCCAACCCTTTCTTTTTCAGTCAGTCTCTCGAGTTAGTTCATGAATTCGTCCAACACCGTGGCTTGGAGCTTTTCGAGGCGACCGCTCTACGGCTCGAGGCCCTAGCGGAAGCTCGAGACTCAGAAATCGGGAATGAGGCGTCGGAGCACCTGCGTTGTCTGATAGCCGACGTACTTAAGATAATCAGCGCCGTGAAGAGAGCCAAGTCGGAGCAGCTACACCAGTCTGTTTGTGCACGCCGTCGGCACCGTCGCTGCGAGTACTCCCACTTTTTGCACCATCATCGTGACCTCTCAGGACTGCCGGTATCCGCTTTCAAGCAAGCAGCACGACTCAATCCCTTTGAGGAGGACTCTGAAGGTCGTGACGGAGAAGTGCGTTACCCCGACCGCTGTTGTTGCCTTGCGGCTTGCGCCCACCAGTGTTTGCGTCTTTTTCAACGCCTTTCGCCCTCGGGTCCTGCCGTGTTGCAGGTGCTTGCGGGAGTTCAAGCCGTTGGCATCTGTTGCTGCATGGATCCGAGATCTGTAATAGGACCCATGCTCCGAGCGTTTCAGGCTCCCGGACTTCGTAGCTACCAATCCCATGTTTTGAGTGTCCTTAGTAGACTTGTCTTAGAGCAACTCGGAGGTGGTCAACCCTCTGAAAAGGCCAAGCTTGCCTCCTGCAACATCTGCACGTTGGATAGCAGCCAGTTACCCGGGCTTGATGAGACTCTACACGGCTACGGACCGAAGAAGGAATTGAACTTATCCACATCCCCGTCTCCATCTTATCGTTTCCAAGGGATCCTGCCCAGTGGAGGAGCTGAAGATATGCTATGGAAGTGGGATGCTTTGGAGGCCTATCAGGAGCTTGTGTTTGGGGAGGACCGGCATTTGAGTCAACAGATTGCCAGTCATGTATGCCAGCTGACCTTGCGAGGCAATGCAGTTGTGCAGTGGCAACTCTACACTCATATTTTTAACCCTGTGCTACAGCGGGGAGTGGAACTGAGCCATCATGCCCAGCAACTTGGTGTGACTACTACTTGTAGCCAAGTTTGCAGCTACCATAGCCATTGCCTCCCAGTTGAGGTACTGCTGGTTTACCTTCAGACTCTGCCTGCTCTGCTCAAGTCAAGGTATGATTGTATTTGCTCTATTTCTTTTTCTTAGTATCATTCACAGTTGTTTAGGTTCTTTAAAGAGTACCTATTATGGCATTTAAATAGGGCTGGGCAAAAAAATCGATTTTTCGATTAATCGTTTTTTAAAATGTGTTCGATTCAAAATCGATTCTCAACGGCCACGAATCGATTTTTTCCATATAAAGGGCTCGAGGACGCGGTGCTGCATCTTCTCGTCTCTCTGCACTAGGCAAGCGCTAAGCGCTGCAGCTGTCGGTACACACACGGGTATAGGAGTAGGGACATGACGGGATATTCACTTGCACAATCGGGCCAGCATTGCATCGTAACCTATGATCGTAACTAACATTTATCATTTATCTGCTCAAGCAATGTTAAACCATCCCGTGCTCGCGCACTCTCGGAAATGTCTTTCACTGCGTGCTCAAATCCGCCTCACAAACAGCTCGCCAGAAACAAAAGTTTTATCCCTGGATTATATCGCTTTAAAACAGTTAAAACACGGAACATTATGTCAAAACTCTGGTCTTGGTGAGTAACCTCGTAAAGACAGTCGGTAATGTCTTAAATTAGCATTAAACGCGTCTGACAGAAAGTTCATGAAACAGTAATGGATTCGCGCACTACCGGTAGTTCTTAAAGTGAACGCAGCCATTTGTGTCAGTCATTAATTTTGTTGTCATAACAACCGAATATAGTATTAATTGTAAGCAATCAGAATTAATAGCCTTTGTATTTAATTCAGTCTTGACTAAAAAGACTATCCAGTGTTATTTTACATTGGATTACTTTATTCAGTTCTTTAGTATTTCTGACATACCCAAAAAACTACCCCAAAATGTCTCTTAATTTGTGTCTTTATTCTATTGTATTTATTTGTGCTACTTTTTTCAATTTAATTCAAAGATTGAAATCAAGCATCCATACATAAACTCTTAACAAAAAAAAAATACATTAACATTTAGGTAAGATCAATGTAAAACAATGTCTAAACATTTATATATTTATTTATCTATCTTAAACATAAAATACCAATGATACTGTTTGATCAAGCTGTGCGACGGTTCTGACTTTTTTTGCAAATTGCATCAAAATCCTGTCTAGTCTTTGTATGCATTTAGTGTACCTAAAATAAAACGTGTTTTATATATAGGTTTATGGCTCTTAATTTCCTTGTATGAATTAACCACTTGTAAACTTATGTCCACTGTTCTTTTTTATAAATTATAAATATAGGATTTGTATTACATCTTCCTTATAGTCGAATCGAGAATCAAATCAGGAATCGAAAATCGAATCGAAATCGAATCGAACTGAGAGCTTGCGAATCGAAATCGAATCGAAATTGAAATGTGAATCGATACCCAGCCCTACATTTAAAATGTTCCTAATATTGTTCTGGGAGTCCCCAACAACAGTTTTACAAGCATGCAATGACAAAAAACACTTTTGTTGTCTTATAATATGCATTTATTTTTACCTGAATTGCCCACCGACTCCCATATGAATCGTTTTAGAGAGTCCAAAGGGTCTTGTGTTTTATTTAACATAAGCTTACTTAGGGCTGTCAAAACGATTAATCGCGATTAATCGCATCCAAAATAAAAGTTTGTGTTTACATAATATACGTGGGGGCACTGTGTATAATTATTTTCGATATATAAACACACACACACACATGCTTGTATATATTTAAGAAATATTTTCATGTATATTATCATGTGTATAGATTTATATATAATTTATATTATATTTAAATATAGATATTTTATATATAAATAATATTTTTTTTCTTAAATATACATGCATGTGTTTATATATATATATATATATATATATATATATATATATATATATATATATATATATATATATATATATACAAAATAATTATACACAGTGCACCCACATATATTATGTTAACACAAACTTTTATTTTGGATGCGATTCATCGCGATTAATCGTTTTGACAGCCCTAAGCTTACTTGGCTCAACGAGTTACAATTATATGTTATAAATAAAAACGTAAAATATCTGATGAATGCATATGTATTACATATGCATTCATCAGATATTTTACGTTTTTATTTCTAACATATAAATGTAACAAATTATTATTATATTTATAATACCATATTTACTAAATGAGGCAAGGGTGTAGAGTTACCTTTAAGCTATTTTAAGTCATGAAGAAATTTTCTTTCAAGGAAAAAAACGTTTACATATGGCATTTTGGTGATCAAAGATGAGTTTTAAGTGATAAAATGATTGACTACCGGGCAGTGTTGGGTAAGTTACTCCAAAAAAGTAATTAATTACTAGCTACTAATTACCTCTTCAACAGTGTAATTAGATTACTGTACTAATTACTCTCTCTAAAAAGTATTTAATTACTTTTAATGTCTAATTACTTTCTAATTTCCATATCAACCTCAACCAGCTGAATAATACAAGGATAGACATGAAACTGTTTTAATTCTTTCAAATAAATACTATAAAATTGCATGAATTATCCTTAAACTGACCAAACAATTAAAGGGAGAAGGTTATTATAAACATAGTTTTTAACATCAGACAAAACATTTTGATGTTAGACCCACTATTGATTTATATTAGGGCTGTCAAACGATTAATCGCATCCAAAATAAAAGTTTGTGTTTACATAATATATGTGGGTGCACTGTGTATAATTATTTTGTATATATATAAATACACACACTTGCATGTATATTTAAGAAAAAATATTATTTATACATGAAATATTTGTATTTATATATAATATAAATCTAAATACAGTATAAACATGAAAATATTTCTTAAATATATACAAGCATGTGTGTGTTTTTATATATATAAAATAATAATAACACAAACTTTTATTTTGGATGCGATTAATCGTGATTAATCGTTTGACAGCCCTAATTTATATAGAATTATTCTAATACCAGTCTGATCTCATGACATGCAATACTTATTTCACAAGATGGCTAATTCGTACGCATTTGTACGAGTGAGGTCGTATGATTTATACACCTCATAAAATGCATACGAATCGCTGTAAGATCTATGCACAGTTTTTAGCTCAATTACATCAAAAGTAACTGTAATTAAATTACAGAAAAATTAGGAGTAATCCCTTACTTTACTTATTCAAGGGAAAAGTAATTCAATTACAGTAACTAATTACTTAGTAATTAGTTACACCCAAAACTGCTACCGGGGGACTTTAAAATAAACTCTGATGTTTACTGAATTTCTTATGTTTTGTTTCCACTCAGCCGGGTGGTACGCGACCTGTTCCTGAGTTGTAACGGGCTGAACCAGGTCACCGAGCTGATCTACTTGGACTGCACTCGTCCGTGGGTGCTAAAAGTGTTCGAGACGCTTATCTTGAATGCGTGGCACCATCACACAGAATCTGCCGTGCATGAGCTAGAACGAGCCGAAGCTCAGGAGAGGGAAGCTGTCCTCGGACTGTTCGAGGAACTGAGCTCACGTGGGGCTGGTGACGTTCCCCAGAGCCTCACTAAGTTTTACGAAGGCTTGAAAGAGGCATGCCCTCACCCAAAGGGCAAAAGTGGAACAAGTGCAGTTGGACATAACCGGGGTGAGGCACATCTGAACACGATCAACCTTTTCCTGTGCGTCGCCTTCTTATGCGTGAGCAAGGAGCCGGACTCCGACCGAGACTCTGCGAATGACTCTGAAGACACTTCCGGGTATGATAGCACAGCTAGTGAACCATTGGGTGGGCGTCTGCCTTGCCTTTCCCCAGACAATGTGGCTCTTCCCTCTAAAGAGCAGGTAAGGAGGGCTGCCGATGTGTGGTCGGTTTGCCGTTGGGTGTACATGGCCAGTCCGGTGTTTCAGAGGCAGTTCTTCAGACTGGGAGGACTAGATGTCTGTTCACGTCTAATGACGATGGTCATCCAGAAGCTCACATCTAAAAACAAAGACTGCAAACCTAAGAAAAAGAGGGAGAGCAAAGGCAAAAGCAGTCCACCTCATGTAGACTCTCCCTCTCAAGCTCTTACAGGGCAGTTTGACTGTATACCGACAACTACAGCGGAAACTCAACGGGATGAGCTAAGTGACACTCTCAGCCCGTCTCAGGTCCAAAGCAAGTTAAGTGACCCAACGCACAGGCTTGAAGAGGAATGGCCGCTCCAGAGTATACGACTGCTGGAGGCTCTTTTGGCTATTTGCCTCCACAGTGCCAATTCAGCCCTTCAGAGACTCGAACCAGACCTTTCCTTTCAGGTACAGTTGACACACACACTAGCTCTGTTTCAATCCCTAGAGATCTGCGGCCGTATTCACAAAGAATTTTATCTTACCACTAGGAGTACTCCTAAATCGCAATAAAATATCACTAGCTTCCTCGCAATGATCACGGTGATTGATTGTTAGATGACAGGGCCATCATGCGGAACATAACAACACAGCAACAAATCATGGAGTTACGACATCTAAATATCTCTGTGTCCTACACAACACAATAATACATGGAAAAAAGTAATGTCATCGAAATGCATAGGCTATATAATGACATGTTTGTGCAGGCCCCAGTAAAGTGTAATTCTAAAAAGGCCGAGAGAGAAAAGTCATGAATGAAATTATGCAAGGTAGCCTGCAGTGTTCACATGTCGCGTCTTTTGCGTAGGGATGGGCAACGATTAATAGCGATTAAAAAATGCTGGGTTGTTTTAACCCAATTTTGGGTAAAAATATGGACAACCTCAGCCATTGGGTTACATTTTTAAATTACATTTTAACCCAATGGCTGGTTTGTCTATATTTTACCCAAAATTGGGTTAAAAATGTAATTTAAAAATGTAACCCAATGCTGGGTTTGTCAATATTTTACCCCAAATTGGATTAAAACAACCCAGCATTTTTAAAGTGTATGTATGATATGTGTGTGTGGTGTGTATAATTATTTTGTATATATAAATACACACACTTGCATGTATATATTTAAGAAATATTTGCATGTATATACTTTATATATATTTATACATAATTAATATTATGTATAAATATAAATATTTGATAAATTAAGAACACATTTTTCTTAAATATATACATGCATGTGTGAGTATTTATATATACAAAATAATTATACATACCACACACACATATATCATGTAAACACGGGTATGCGCCCGTTTTTCCAAGCGGGTCCGTGTGGAGCGCACCTTAGGTCACGTGACAAGAACCCACCGGAACGCAACCACCGGGAGAACGCGGCGCGCCTTGCGTTTTTTAGCGGTATATGTGAATGGTGCCTAATACCATAATGAAATACCTTCACTTGCCTAATAATGAAAAAGGACACTTGCATTAACACTTGCTTGGTTAATTAGTTGACATTCTATTAGCCTAACTAGACTATTTAAAGCAAGGAAATGTTGCTCCTATTGAAGTAATGTAATAGTTGAATGAATGACGGTGGATAATGAACTCGCCAAAATGGAAAGAAAGCCCAACTGGACGCAGGATCAGTAATTGCTGCTGGCCCAGTTGGTTCTAGAAAAAAAAAACATAATAAAAGTGAAATTCGGCACTGGGATATCAAGCAAAACTAAGCCCGAGAGATGGGAGAGGATTTGTTTGCAGATGAATGCAGCATTCCCGCATTCATGAATGCAGACTTATGTGCTACTTTTAGGGCTAAAATGCTCTTAGTGAATAAAATTAGGAGTCCTAAAGTTAGGAGTGGTACGCCCATTAGTTTTAGGAGTTGCTCCTAAATTCGTCAGTTAGGAGCTACTTTTAGCCTTAAAATTCTTTGTGAATACGGCCCTTAAATAAGAAGATGTGCACACATTCGAACACAAGAATGAGTCCCGTGTGAACGGCTTGCTAAGAAGACTCGGCTAATTTAACACTTCTGATATCATCTGTTTAGTGTGATATGATGTAAAGCTAACAACTTAACACCCTAAAGCCCAAAGTAGACTTCAGCTTTGATGGGAATGCCAGCTGAATGCAAGGCCTTTCATTTGATAGTGAGCACAAGCGCGCTGGAAAGTTTCATTTTTGTCCAGTGTCTGCGCTATTTCTCTCCAGAAGTTATCACCGATAAATATTGTCTTGTTTACGTTAGACTTTTTGAATCTCTAAATACCCGTCAATTAAATATTTTAATGATGAAAAGCTTTTTTTTTTTGTTTTACTTCACTTTTATTTATTTTTATCATGATCTTCCAGGATGAGCATATAGGCTTGATTATGCATTTGTTTATTAAGATGTAATTGTTTATTACATTGTGTGTTTATTAAGAGAAAAGATAAACAGAAACTGTTCGTAATTCCACACAAAGCAGATTAATGTACGTTTTTCCTGTAGTAAAACACAACATTTGGTGCCTGAACGGGCAACACAATATTACAAAATACAATTACGATTAAAATATGAACATAACACGAGCCTGAACTATCCTCAAAACATCCTCTTGGTCCGCTTGGACTTAAACTGGGGGTTCGCATGTGCGTAAACTTTTAGGCTTAAAGGATTAGTTCACTTTTAAAAAACTTTTGCTGATAATTTACTCGCCCCCATGTCATCCAAGATGTCCATGTCTTTCTTTCTTCGGTCGAAAAGAAATTAAGGTTTTTGATGAAAACATTCCAGCATTTTTCTCCATATAATGGACTTCAATGGGGTCCAAACGGTTACAGGTCCAAATGAGAGTTTCAGTGCAAACTACAAACTGTTCAAAGGGCTTTAAACGATTCCAGACGATGAATAAGGGTCTTATCAAGCGAAACGATCGCTCATTTAATAAATAAATAACAAAGTTTAAGTTTTATAAGCTCAAATGCTCGCCTTGCTCTGTTCTGTGATGCACGTTCGTGACTCTCCTGTGCAACTCGTTCATCAAAATGACTGAATCCTTTTCCGAGTCATTTCGTTCGTTGAATCAACCAAATGACACGAGAAAAGATTCGTTCATTTTGATGACGACGGTGCTAAGGTGCCTTGACTCAGTTCTCTTCTGGCCAATGAACAAATAGTGTATAATTATGATTCATGCAACATTATACGTGTGAACAACATCCAAAGTCACATCATTTTTCTTTAGATTGCACTGTGATTACCTTCTTTATAAGGGTGCATGCATGTGATGTTGCATCATGAGTGTGTCTTAATGCCTTAAATGCAAATGAATGCAAACAACTTATTCTCTATGAGTGTAAACTTGCCCACGTCTATCCCGTAGCTGCAGTCTGTGGACGAGACCCTGTGTGAAGTCAGGGATCAGCTCTCTCGATCTGGAGTCGTGAACTCTGAACTGGCGGTTCCTCTGTTTGATTCCTTACTCCGTGTGGCGCTGGCCGAGATGTTCTGCAGTCCAGATGTCATCGAGGAGAAACCTGACAAGGTAATTTGGTTGCTTGTTTAATAAATCCGTGTTGTCCCCGTCAGAGGTACAGGTTTGAGTCTGGCCTTCATCACATTGCATTCAACACATCGAGAAGTTGCGTGTTTGGATCGACAGATCTCGACCTTTTCTCTTTTTTGCATGACGTGTGGACTTAATAATTCCTTATCTTGAGGAAAATAAGCAAGCTGGCATTCAGTACGGTCTATATATTTTATTTTGAATATATACAAATGTCATTTATGTCTTTTAGTTTGTCGAGATTAAAAGCGTTGTTATTAAAGAGTGCGCTTGTGTGAACGAGCACTAGTAGGCAAGAACGAGCCTATGATTGAATCTGCAAATAATGCAAAATAACTGAGAATAAATGAGAAATAGTCCTCACATGTCATGTCCATAATTTCCATTTTTGCGACCGACAAATTTGCGACTGTAAGGTTTCGGGAAACTAGCTAGTTGATTTCTTCCACGATTCAGCGTACTATGGTAGTAAAGCAGCGAGTTACGTCGTTATAGGGTGTGTTTCCCATATCTAAAACTTAAAACTATGTTTATTTAATTTGTATATTTGTATTTATTAATATTTAATTTTCATTTTTATTTGTGTTTTGTTTGTAATCAGTTTTTTTGTTCTTATTGTGTTGCTGACTGTTTACTTTGATCACCAATAATCGTATTAAAAGAAATTGTGATTTCAATATTGATCAAAAATAATCGTGATTATGATTTTTGTCATGATTGAGCAGTCCTAGTGTGTTGCAAATAATGCCCTACTGAGACATTCACATAGTTAAATTAAATTAAATTAGCACTTTTAATTAATTAATTAATTAAATTAATTAAATAAACACTTTCCTAGCATTAGGATCCTTTGGAAGGTAATGTTATTTTTATTTTAATTTTGATTCTTTATCGCTCATCTCTGTTTTTTTTTTATCACACTATTATGCATTAATGTGACAATATTTGGGGCTTAATTACACTAAAAGCTATTTTTTGGACTAACAAGTAAGTTTTGAATTCCGAAACTGACCTCTAACATGTCAAAAGATCAAGGAAAATTAGATTTCTCAATTCACGACAACTTTAAGTTATTTTTATTTGTACGTCTTTAAAACCTTCTTTAAATACTTCTATAATTTTTTGCCTTTAGGGAAAAAGATTTAGGGATTTTCTTCTGAGGATTCTTGTCTGTAGTGGAACATCACCGAGTAATTCCCAAATAAAACTATCATTTAGATTTGTTTTGGCATTCATGCTACTTAAATAAGCAAATCTGCTTCTGAAATAAAATGACCCCTGGCCAAACATAAACGGATAAGCAGCGTTTTTGTGTGTGTTTGTGTGATCGAGCAGCGTGGGGCTCATGGGGGCTATATTTTATGTGGAGGCCGTCAGCTGATGCGGTCCTGTGACCAAAGTAATATATCTTTTTTTTTCTTTTAACCAGCTTTCTGAAATCACTAACTTTGTCTCTCTAACAAAGACGACACCAGACGCAATGTTATAAGGATTATTTACTTTATTACTTTATTCTGAAGGGCTAATTTTCCAGAAGGTAAGAGTTTGCTGCGCTGCTGGATTTGCTTTAATCTGTTTAACTACTGTTTTTTAACTTATTTAATATTTAAATATTTAATAGTTTCCACTGCGGGGAAATGAAAGCATTACAATTTAGAAGTGGGTACTGTGTGTGTGTTTATGTAAGAGAGAGTGATTTTGGCCTTTTCTTACTGACTTTGATGCTTGAACACACTGTACTTTTATTTATTTATTTATTTATTTATGTATTTATTTTTACCTCTCCGATTGTGTCATTCTAATTGCCTAACGTTACCAAATGCTAAAGTTTTAAAACAAACTGCAGTGGTTTGAGGTATTAGGATGACACATACATGCTAGGCATCTTTACGTTGCAGTGTACAATGTTTAATTACCCCTACAAAGTTTGTACAATTGACTCGTTCTTCGGTCATAAACCGCCTTCAGTTTTTCTGTCATCTATTTTACACAGTGCTTCAGAAAAAACATAATGAAAGTGCTAATGAAGAGACAGGCAGTATCTCAGCAAAGGTTTTGAATGTCCACATAAAACAATGACCTGATAATGTCACATATATTTGGTTAGCTACTGTAGTTGATTCCTAAATTTGGTGCCACCTATTGATTGGAAAGTATGTGTTTTTGTTAATAATCGTTCTAATAAAATATTAGATGTTAAATTATTACATGTTAAATTTATTAATCTGTTTGATTTTAATTGTTCCTTAATTCATTTATATTTATACTATTTTTATATTATTATCATCCCTCAATTTTATTACTATATATATTAAGAATTAACATAAGTTTATTTAAGTATAAGTTAATTAATCGTTTAATATATTTTATTACTATTATTTCTTATTTCATATTGTGCTCGCTTCTAAAATAAAAGTTTGTTTTTATTTAATATGTGTATATATTACATTTATTTTTATATATATATATTAATAAACACATAATATAAAAAATGTTATATCAACAAACTGTTCTTTTTGAACCGATTAATAGATTTGACAGCACTAATAATTATCCTATAATTATCTAGTAGTTACAGTAATAATCAAGTAAACATTTTAATAATCATATTGACAAACTGCAATATTGGTAACAATTTACAATAAGATTTCATTAGTTAACTTTAGTTGAGTTAACTATGACATTAATTTGATAAATCGCGAGTTAACTATGACATTAATGCGATTAATCGTGAGTTAACTATGACATTAATGTGATTAATCGTGAGTTAACTATGACATTAATGTGATTAATCGTGAGTTAACTGACATTAATGTGATTAATCGTGAGTTGACTGGCATTAATGTGATTAATCGTGAGTTAACTATGACATTAATGTGATTAATCGTGAGTTAACTGACATTAATTTGATTAATCGTGAGTTAACTATGACATTAATGTGATTAATCGTGAGTTAACTATGACATTAATTTGATAAATCGCGAGTTAACTATGACATTAATGCGATTAATTGTGAGTTAACTATGACATTAATGTGATTAATCGAGAGTTAACTATGACATTAATGCGATTAATCGTGAGTTAACTATGACATTAATGTGATTAATCGTGAGTTAACTGACATTAATTTGATTAATCGTGAGTTAACTATGACATTAATGTGATTAATCGTGAGTTAACTATGACATTAATTTGATAAATCGCGAGTTAACTATGACATTAATGCGATTAATTGTGAGTTAACTATGACATTAATGTGATAAATCGCGAGTTAACTATGACATTAATGCGATTAATCGTGAGTTAACTATGACATTAATGTGATTAATCGTGAGTTAACTATGACATTAATGTGATTAATCGTGAGTTAACTGACATTAATGTGATTAATTTTGAGTTGACTGACATTAATGTGATTAATCGTGAGTTAACTATGACATTAATGTGATTAATCGTGAGTTAACTGACATTAATTTGATTAATCGTGAGTTAACTATGACATTAATGTGATTAATCGTGAGTTAACTATGACATTAATTTGATAAATCGCGAGTTAACTATGACATTAATGCGATTAATCGAGAGTTAACTATGACATTAATGCAATTAATCGTGAGCAAACTATGATGTTGATGTGATTAATCGTGAGTTAACTATGACGTTAATGCGATTAATCGTGAGTTAACTGACATTAATGCGATTAATTGTGAGTTAACTATGACATTGTGATTAATCGTGAGTTAACTGACATTAATTTGATTAATCGTGAGTTAACTGACATTAATGTGATTAATCGCGATTTAAATATGTTAATCGTTTGACAGCACTAATAATAATCCATCTGTCTCTGTCGCTCTCACTCAGAAGCCTCCGGTCAGCGGTGAGCCGGCTCGTCCAGCAGGAGATCTCTCTGAAGAGGTGGATGAAGCTCAGGTGAGCAGCGCTGCACCCGTGGGTGAGGAGGAGGGCTATGACGCAGACAGTGAGAGTAACCCTGAGGACTCCACCCGTCAGGAGGAAGGTACTAACATCATAACTTTATACTTACATCAGAGTCTTACATGCATCGTGCTGATCATCAGTGTCAAACTAACAGGATGTCACTTGTATTTGACTGTAAAATGTAAACGAGTTTGAGAGGAGTGTATGTACTAAATGCATGTGTAGTTTTGTAGGCTTTAAGGCTCGTTATATACTTAGCATCGCAGTTAGCAAGGCGAGACGTCCAAAGTAATTTGTTGGCGGATGATCTGGAATGCGTTAGCCGCCGGTTTGTGCCGGTTAGCATCAGGTAGGCTGAGTGAACGTCTGGTCGAGTGGTGTGTGTGATCCGGTCCTCCAGTCACATGTGTGTTGTTGGCTCTCTCGCGCTGAGAATGGTGTCATTGTTTCCTTGGTCTATGATGTAAGTCCGTCGCGTTGAGCTGTGTCTTGTGACTGCAGCTTTTGAGCGTTCATGCATGATTTCGTAAGTTCACTCACCCTCCCTGAAGGGCCTGAAGTTGATATGATTTATAAAGAAGGGAGTTGAAGGCTAAGCTTGAAATGTGTGTGTGTAGTCCGATTGTGAAAAAGTGGAAGTCAACTGAATGTGGTTTCGGTAGTTGAGTTTGGTTTCAGCTTCCTGTAAATATTTTAGATTAAGGAAGAGCTCTTTTAGATATCTATCTATCTATCTATCTATCTATCTATCTATCTATCTATCTATCTATCTATCTATCTATCTATCTATCTATCTATCTATCTATCTATCCATCTATACATCCATCCATCCATCCATCTCTGTCTACCCACCTATCTATCTATCTATCTATCTATCTATCTATCTATCTATCTATCTATCTATCTATCTATCTATCTATCTATCTATCTATCTATCTATCTATCTATCTATCTATCTATCTATCCATCCATCCATCCATCCATCCATCCATCCATCCATCCATCCATCCATCCATCCATCCATCCATCCATCCATCCATCCATACATCCATACATACATACATACATACATCTATACATACATCCATACATCCATACATCCATATCTATGCTATCTATATCTATCCACTGCTATCTATCCATCCATCCATCCATCCATCTATCTATCTATCTATCTCTATCTATCTATCCATCTATACATCTATACATCCATCCATACATCCAAATCTATGCTATCTATATCTATCCACTGCTGTCTATCTATCTATCTATCTATCTATCTATCTATCTATCTATCTATCTATCTATCTATCTATCTATCTATCTATCTATCTATCTATCTATCTATCTATCTATCTATCTATCCATCCATCCATCCATCCATCCATCCATCCATCCATCCATCCATCCATCCACTTTATCTATGCTATCTATCTATCCACTGCTGTCGATCTATCTATCTATCTATCTATCTATCTATCTATCTATCTATCTATCTATCTATCTATCTATCTATCTATCTATCTATCCAGGTTCTATCTAATCTCTCTATGTCGATCAGTCTGTCAATCTTGCTGTCTTTATTCTATCAATCATTGTATATTTTTTCTATCTATTGTTCTTTCTATCTGTCTGTCTATATATCGGTCTATGTATGTGTGTGAGAATGTCTGTGAGGGAGTTCTCTCTCTCTCTCTCTCTCTCTCTGTGTGTTCGAGGCAGAACTTCATTAATAAAAAGCACCCAGAGCTTGCGCAGGAGCAGGGCAGTTCACATCTAAATCATGCGGGTTCTCCAGCGCGTGGCGTCCCTCCATCAGCTTAATTCATCCTTACTGGGCCAGAGCTCTGAGAGCATGCAGTGCTCGTTCTTCAGCCCTTCTGTTTGTACTCTCGCACCACCTATTATTCGTCTATTATTACTGCGTTGTTTGTAATCAGTCTTCTGACTTTGCTTGCTGTGACAGGGATAAAGGTGGAGGCTGGAGTCGTGTCGGGGGAATATGCGTTGGGAATGGCAGGAGTGCCTCAGGGCTCCGTACGTGGCCGTTTGCTTTTCCCGGAGATCTGTTTGATGGAGCTGCAACTGTTAGCCAGCGGCTCGCCAGACCTGGAGGTGTTGGGCCACGTGTTGCAGAGCCTGTCCGGAGCCGTGAAAGGCCACATCAACAATGCAGCGCTGCTCTACCAGCAGGTCAGACTTATATCCGATGCCAACCTGATTTATTTATGCATGCGAGATATTGATGTTACACAGTGACATATCTTATTCCAGAAGACCTTCTGCTTTTGTCTTAAGTAACTTACCTTTGCTCGGTAGAAAGTTTTTGTTCTAGGTCTCTCGTTGAAAGAGTATACTTGAAACTGAAGACAACACCTGTGAACCGACGTAGCAGGAACAAAATGACCTTTTGCAAACCTTTAGCAATTGGAGATTTCAGAGATCTTTCATTTTTGACAGTTCTTTAAGATTTAGGCCTATGTTGGAGAAATCTGTACTGGATTTCTTAATTTATTTGTACTTTATCCCAATGTCAATAATGGTTTTTGAAACTGTTGATATGTTTGAATACT
The DNA here is from genome assembly GCA_038021265.1 of Cyprinella venusta. Classification (NCBI taxonomy): domain Eukaryota; kingdom Metazoa; phylum Chordata; class Actinopteri; order Cypriniformes; family Leuciscidae; genus Cyprinella; species Cyprinella venusta. Next base: position 36,494,268 of record CM075869.1, on the reverse strand, counting down.
CTGACCAGCTGGATTAAATAATCTTTACTGTATTTATGATGAGATGTGATCCATCACGGTCTTGTTTTCTCTTGTCAGGGTGGTGTGAAAGCCATTCTCAGTGGTTTTCAGAACATTCTCAGCCAATCAGATGCCTCCTATAAAGGTGTGTATTTCTTTCAAACTTCAACTATGCATATTTCTCCCAATTCCCATTTTTGAGGGTTTTTTTTAATTGAATGTTTTTGAGTTTAATCATAATTCTCATTATTCTCGTAATGGGGTTGTCATTACTAAAATACACTTTATCGATGTATTAATTAAAAATTCACCATAATCACCATTAATGAAAATCAGCACAAAAATGATTAAATTATATATAAATAGTTTATAAAAAAGCAATAAAAAAGGGAGAAGTGAGATTGAAACATTTCGTAATCATATTGCGTAGTTGTGTACTAAAATACATTTTATTGATGATGATGTTCATCATTAATGTTAATTATAACATTAATAATATTAAATTATATTATATCATTCATCGTACAAATTCATCATAATCAGCATTAATGAAAAGCAGCACAAAAATGACTAAATTATATATAAATAGTTTATAAAAAAGCAATAAAAAAGGGAAAAGTGAGATTGAAACATTTTGTTATCATATTGTGTAGTTGTGTACTAAAATTATAATATTAATAATATTAAATTATATTATAATTCATTGTACAAATTCTTCATAATCAGCATTAATGAAAAGCAGCACAAAAAATACTAAATTATATATAAATAGTTTATAAAAAAGCAATAAAAAAGGGAAAAGTGAGATGTGTATTGCGTAGATGTGTACTAAAATACATTTTATCAATTATGACGTTCATTAATGTTAATTATAATATTAATAATATTAAATTATATTATAATTCATCGTACAAATTCTTCATAATCATCATTAATGAAAAGCAGCACAACAAATACTAAAGGATATATAAATTATTTATTTTAAAAAACTATGAAAAAAAAAATAATGGAATATATATATAAAATGAGTGAAATACAGTAGTGGCCAAAAGTAAAGAAAAAAAATATTGCCTAATTTTGCTTGGAGTTTTATTTGTAATAATGATGCAATGAAACATGCTAAATTGCATGCTAAATAATTTTTGTGTTCGACATAATCATTCAAAGAAACACATGCAACAACGAGAGCGAACCAATGAAATATCAATTACTGATTATGCTGTTGTCAATTATTGCTTTATCCTCTGAGATTTTTGTTTTTCTATGCATTTTTTTATCTAAAATAAAATATTTATGAGCAATTTTGACTCATATTTTGATGGTTTGGCAACAAATATCCCCTCAAGAAATGCATATGCTTAATAATTTTTAATTAATTCATATTTGATATTAATCATGCTAATCTTAAGCATTATTATAATTGCTCTCTTGTACCCTTCAGAGTGCCAGACAATACTGATGGAGCTGCTCGTGTCCATGTTGAGTGACAGCATCACGGCGGAGGAACTCGCCCTGTTGACCCGCCTCTTCCTGGAGAAGACTCCGCCCACTGTAAGTGCAACCTTAAAAGAAGCTTTTAAAGGTGCAGTGTGTGATTTTTAGCAGCATCTAGTGGTGAGGTTGAGAATTGCAACCAACAGAAGTTACGGTGGCCGACAGGAAGTGATGTCGTCGTCTGAGACAGCAGAGAGTAGCCAGTTAAGCAATGAGGTTTCTTTACAAAGGTAAATTAAGATAATAGGTTTACTTAATTATTCAATGAACGATACATTATTGCGAATATTATTGTTACGTGTTCATCATTGTGTCAGTGTCATTCTAAGGTAATAAAAACAACGGTTCATAAGGTCCACTGAAAACATAGTTATGTATATAATATTGCATTTCGCACAATGCACCCTTAAAATTAGGCCACAATGAATTTATACACATCTCGAAACCTTTTCAGTTCCCTTTTCCACTGAAAATGAAAAGCTTTGAAACTACGCAATGCAAATGTACAATGTGATCAAGCATCCTGTAAACAGGTTTATTTTTAACAGTGTCAGAAAGTGGACACACTGATGCACAATACGCTTTTAGTAATGCCAGCCTTTGGTTTGTCAATGCTGATATGAATCAGCCACTCTAGGATAATTATTTTGCTCTTCTTCACACTTTTTGTTATGTCACTTCATTTGTGATTGGCAGTCCTTTACGTCTGAGCACCTCTTTTCATTTAGTTAATAAAAATACAGAAGTTCATGTTGGTTCACAGTGCATTAACTTAGTTAACAAGATCTTAATAAATTACTAGTAAATTTTGAAATTAACAAAGATTAATAAATGCTGTATAAGTACTGTTTATTCTTAGTTAATGTAGTTAACCTTACCAAAATCAGAATCGGTTCCAGTTTTTCATGATATGAACCCATTTATTTGGTGCTTAATATGTTTTGAATGCAACGTCATATTTAAATTGTTTGCAATGATACTTTAACCCTTTACCCGTAACCCCTCTTTTTGATAATTGACATTAAAATGCACTATACAAACTTAAATGGTTATAATTCAAGAATGCTTTGGAATATAGACCTAAGTTTGGTCTTGTTTTAAAGGAAACAATCAGCAGATTATTACTAAAGTGAAAGCACTTCAAAAAATTAAAGTATGAAAAAGTTATGGAAGTTATAATTTACAGTAAATCAAATATACTTTATTTATAGTTTTTTTTTAAATATGAAATAAATATTTTATAAAATATGTTTTACTATAAAATGAAAGCTATATATCTAACCAAGTTGTGTTCCAAATTTAAAGTTGATATCTCAAAAATTGAAGTTCCTATGAGATTTTGTTTAGGCGTAGTACCAAAAACAGCCACCGGGTGCCATTGAATTCCATTTAATTTAATTGTATGCATTTTGCCATAACAAATGAATACATTTCTATCCAAATATCACATCTGTCAAATATCACATAAATGTGGAACCTTGAGACTCAGACCTTTCTGACAATATGTGTTTTGTCAAGATTAGAAAAGGTTTTCATAATAAATTACGAAAGATGATGCCCAAAAGGGGAGGGGCCTAATAAAAAATATCGTTTCTATGGTAACGCAACGTCCAATTTCAAAACGGTTTTCACAGAATGAATTCTGAGTTTGTAAGCTTTCAAATGATACCTAATTTATGATAACTACTAAAATATGTGATATAATAATCATAATATATATATATATATATATATATATATATATATATATATATTATACTCTTTAGAGGACTTCTTACCTTACTTTTTAAAATATAATTTTATTTTATTTTTATTGACAAATACTAATTATGTTTTATTATGAACTTTTAGCACTAAAATCCAAAGCTTCAATCATTAAAAGTGTGTGCGTCGACTTTTTGTGACAAAGTTCAGAAACTCCTGTAATGATGTCGATTTTTTTTGAGGCGCACTCTTGTCATAAATTCATATATTACTGTTCTTTCATAATTTGTAAGAAAAAAACAGACCTAAAATATCTATTTAGGAGTCTTAGACCTTTCCAATCATATATAGTTTGTCATGACTAGATTAGGATTTAATAGTAATTGTAGGGGTTAAATTGTGCGAACACCCAGAAATCTGTATTGTCATTCCTCATCTGTAGGAGATCTTGTTGAGAGGCGTGCTCCAGATTGTGGAGGCCAACTCGGACACAGAGCCGCTCTACTTCATGTCCTTTCCCATGATCCCTGGCTCCAGCTCTTCCCCTGGGATGAGGCCTCATGGGGCGGTTGTGGGTAAGGGTGGAGTAAACGCTCTCTTGAGGGGTAAATTACCCCTGGGCCGTGCTGAAGGAGACCCGAGCCGGCCTGGTCACCTGCGCTCTTCTCCCTGGCACACGGCGCCCTTCCACCTGCCCTTAGTGGGCCAGAACTGCTGGCCTCACATGTCCAGTGGCTTCAGCGCCTCGCTGTGGGTACGAGCGGGGAACGAGGACGACGGCCTTCCTAAGAAGGGTAAGAAGATCATTCTAGGATATTTATTTTTTATTATATAAGCTTATAACACAGATAAGTATTATCAATATACTCTAAATTGCAGGGGTCCTTGAAATCCTTAAAAGTTTGGGAATCTGAAGGAAAAAAATAAAATCAATGCCCTGGAAATTTTTTGAAAATAAACTAAGGCTGTGCAAAAGTTAATTGCGATTAATCGCATCCAAAATAAAAGCCTGTGTTTACATAATATATTTGTGTGTGCTGTATATAATTATTTTTTATATATAAATACACACACATGCATGTATATATTAAAGAAAATGTGTTTTTCATATATAAAATATTCATATTTATATAATATATATTATGTATTTATTTGCAATTAACTTTTGCACAGCCCTAAAATAAACATGCATAGATACAGGTACGGAAGAGGATTAGGGCCAAGCAATAATAAAAAAAATAAAACCAACTTTAGATTAAAGTCATTATAATATGAGATTAAACTCGAGGAAAAAGTCGAAATTCAATCTTGAGCATTATCTCATTAAATATCGAGAATAAATTGTTGTGTTTTTAGAAAAAACTCGTTAAATTTAAAGAAAAAGTCGAAATAATCTTGAAAATGAACTCAAATAAACTTAAATTTAGAGAATAAAGACAACGACACAACTCGAAATTGAATGAGTTTATTTTCAAGATTGTATTTGGACTTTTTTCTCGAAATTGCAAAACTTTATTCTCGATATTTAATGAGATAATTCTCAAGGTTGTATTTATTTTTTTCTCTCTCAAAATTTAACGAGTTTAATTTCCGTATTATGATGACTTTAATCTCGAGATCGTTTTATTTGTTTTATTATTGCTTGGCCCTAATGCTCTTCCGTATACAGGTCCTATTAGAGGTGGTACTGTACATGTATTCGTATTGAACCGAACAGTCGGGAGCTCAGAAACTTGCTATTAACACTGACCTGTGACTTTTAATAATATTAATATTTATTAATACATTATATTTTTCAGCAACGAGCTTTTTTTTATGTTTAAGTTTTTCAAGTATTTGTTCTATTTAATTTCAGCTTTAATTCAGTCACTGAAAATATTTAGTAATAGTTTTAGTTAACAATACCCCACTCAAAGGAGACGTTTGACGGGTCTGTCCTGTGTGTGTGTGTGTGTGTGTGTGTGTGTTGCAGAAGAGGTGGCGTCTCTGGTGGAGTCCCTGCCTGGTCCGGCTCATGTCACGGACCGATGCCTCCTCCATGTCCTCTCCATGGGCTCTAAGGCACTGATGCTTCAGGTGTGGGTGAACATCTCCACCGGAGCCTTTACCTTCAGGTCAGTCACATGACAAAAGCTTTAAAGGTCCCATGGCATGAAATTATCTTGATTTTTTTTTAAATATTGATATGAGTTCCCCTAGCCTGTATATGGCCCCCCAGTGGTGTAAACTGAGCTTTGGCTATATTTCGCTGCCTATGAGAAAATGAAAGCTCAGACGCGCTAATCTTGAATCTGCTCCATATGATATCAATCAGGGGAAAGGTAACCTCCCCTTTTAGGTAACCAAACCTTTGCTTTTTTCGGCTCGCCCGTGAGAAAATGAGGAGAATAGACATCTTGAGATTCAATCGACCAAAATGCATCTGAATTCCAGATGTAAACGGGGCCTTAAGAGTCATCAATGCTAAATTTGAAATGTGACCGTTCATTTGTATTTGTGAATTCAGGACCTGCATTGATCCCAACGATGAGATGAAGGCGGGTTTGCTCGCCCAGGCGGAGTCTGGAGACGGTTTGCTGACCGCTGGCAGGTGGCAGCACTTAGCTCTCACATACACACAGCAGCCCGAGGGCCGGAAGAGCGTTCACGGTCAGCTGACACTCTGGGTGTGCGGCATTAGGTGAGTGCCTGATTGCAGTTGAAAAGGGGCACTTGGCAACTATTTCAATTTAAAGGAGTAGTTCACTTTAAAAAAAAACCTTTGCTGATAATTTACTCGCCCCCATGTCATCCAAGATGTCCATGTCTTTCTTTCTTCAGTCGAAAAGAAATGAAGGTTTTTGATGGAAACATTCCAGGATTTTCTCCATATAATGGACTTCAATGGGGTCCAAACGGTACAAGGTCCTTCAAAGGGCTTTAAACGACACCAGACGATGAATAATAGTCTTATCTAGGACCCTTTGAGTCTTGACTCGCAAAAAGATTCGTTCATTTTGATGAACGAGTTCGAACAGGAGAGTCACGAACGTGCATCACAGAACAGAGCAAGGCGAGCATTTGAGCGTATAAAACTTAAACCTTTGTATTTATTTTTTAAATGACCGCTTGTTTTGCTTGATAAGACCCTTATTCATCGTCTGGAATCGTTTAAAGCCCTTTGAACAGTTTGTAGTTTGCACTGAAACTCTCATTTAGACCTTGAACCGTTTGGACCCCATTGAAGTCCATTATATGGAGAAAAATCCTGGATTGTTTTCATCAAAAACCTTCATTTCTTTTCGACTGAAGAAAGAAAGACATGGACATCTTGGATGACATGGGGGCGAGTAAATTATCAGCAAAGGGTTTTTTTTAAGTGAACCACTCCTTTAAATTGAAGTCTTTGCCAAGTGCCCCTTTAAAGGGATTGTTCAGCCATAATTTAGGGATGCAGACTTCAGTTTTCAATGGCTACGTTTACATGCAACCAAATAATCAGTTTTGTAATCTGAAAAGCCTTCATGTAAACACCTTAATCGATCCGATTGAGCTCGATCCGAACAAAATTTCCGATCGGATTGAAAGGATTAGTTTATTCCTTTTCTAATACGATCGAGATCTGAACCGAAACTGAAAGGACTGCGCATGTGCAATGACATCCCACCAGTCCTAGTTCAGATTCTCATCCACAGATGACTGGTTTTGGGCTTTTTTACTACGTGATGAAAATAAGCACCATGGTTCATGTGCTCATGGTCTCCAAATTATGACCAGAAATGGATAAATATTAAATCTGCTGTTCATAACAAATAAAGAACCAATGTAGGAGAAGAGTTATCATGCACAAACAGCAGGAAAATCTATATATTTTATTCCGATTTGAAGCTTGCGATTTATATAAACGCGCACATCAACCTGATCACATGTTTAGCGTTCATGTCGGATTCATCAATCAGAATGAATTCAGTTCAATTGAAACAAAAGTTGTGCATGTAAACATTGCCATTGATTGCGAAAAGCTACACTGTTTTAATCAACCTATCTTGTGCCACATTCAGGAAATGTGACGTCTCGCTGGATTTCACTCTGCCGAGGAAGTCCAGTTTGTCATCGGACAGTAATAAGACCTACTGTATGCTCGGACACTGTCAGCAACCCTCAGAGGAGCAGTCCGGCCCAAGTGCACGCTGGGATATGGGCACGCTGATGCTCTTCAATGGTATGAAACCAGTGCCTTCTTTAAAAAGCGATTATATTTGGAATTTTTTAAAGCTTGTTGTGGAGTATAGATTAAAGCTGAGATGAAATATAAATGGCAACACTTACATTTATATTATAGCAATACATTTGTTACAGTATTTATTAATTTTTGGTAATGTTAGTTAATAAAAATAAAGCTGTTCATTGATTTTTCATGTTAGCTCACAGTGCATTAACCTTTACCTTTGATTTTAAAATGTAAAAAATTTAAATGTAGAAAAATTAGTTTTATAAATATAAATCAAAAAAAATTATAAATATATTTACACCGAGCTCTTTGCTGAATTTGCTTCTACAAAAAAATAAAAATATTAATAATAATAAAATAACAGAGTGTGTTGTTGGAAAGATTTTTTGTTTGCACTTTGTTGTTGGTAACGCGGGGTCTTCCTGCTTCTGGCAGTTTCAATGCGTGAGCCACAAATTCTCCACATTCTCTCCACACAACAAGCCTTTTTTAACAGAATAGCAATTCTGTTGCTACTAATAGGTCATGAATGGCTCGAGTCCAGCCGTTCCCATCCTGTAAAAAGCTCTAATGCAGTAAGATGGTCCTCTGAATGTCTTTTCTGTGTTTATTTGCCACACTTCCTCTTATTTTTCTTTCTTGTATCTTATAGTCTAGGCTCCATGTTTTTTTGTGACGTTCGTTCTTGTTTGTTTTTGGGGTAACATTAGATAATATATTAACTAGGGCTGTCAAACGATTAATCGCGATTAATCACATCCAAAATAAAAGTTTGTGTTTACATAATATATGTGGGTGCACTGTGTATAATTATATATATATATATATATATATATATATATATATATATATAAATACACACACACACTTGTATATATTTAAGAAATATTTTCATATATATATAATTTATATTATATATAAATATAAATATTTTATATATAAATAATATTTTTTTTTCTTAAATATACATGCATGTGTGTTTATATATATATATATATATATATATATACACAAAATAATTATACACAGTGCCCCACATATATTATGTAAACACAAACTTTTATTTTGGATGCGATTAATGGCGATTAATCGTTTTGACAGCCCTAATATTAACTAACATGAGTAACATTGAGCGGTATGTTTTATTTTTTTATGCTTTACATTTAGGTTTCATTGGTTAGCATTGCTTTGCTCCATAGGTTAACAATAGTAAAAATACTCCTAATGCATTTATTAATCTTTGTAAATCTCAACATTTACTGATACATTATTTAAAAAGTTGTATCTGTTCATATTATTTATTATTTAAAGACCTGAGCTAACATGAACTAACAATGAACAGCTGTATTTTTATTTGAGCAAAGATTGATAAATACTGTAACAAATGTATTGCTCATTAGTTAATGCATTAACTAATAGACCTTATTATGAAGTGTTAACAATAATAGAAATAAAATTGTATGTCGTTTGTTCACAGTGCATTAACATATATTAACAAATACAACTTTTAAGTTTAAAAATGCATTAATAAATGTTGAAATTAACATGAACTAAGACTAATAAAAATGGTTCATTGTTAGTTCATGTTAACTAATTTAGCAAACAATTTAAACCTTAATGTAGTGTTAGCATTTTTTAACTCATGTATGTGCTCTAAAATGATTTCATGAAATAACACAAAGGAATATTTAGTCATTTAAATTAATATGCACAAATATGCTGTGGTATTTGCCTACCTATATCTTTCTACCTACATAAAAAATGCATGCTGGGAGTTCAACAAAGAAGTATTAAACTGGTTATTGCTTGTTTTAGGCTCCAGAATTGACACTGCGGAGGCGTTTTACCTGTATGCCAGCGGCCCTGACCTCACCTCCATCATGCCCTGCAAGTACGGCAAGCCCCAGGAGACACTGTCCAAGTACGTGACGCAGGAGGGTCTTCAGTGTGAGCAGATACGAGAACTCCTCATGAGGAATACAGACGTTGACATCACACCTCTTATTGTAAGCCTATGAATATGAACATGAAATGTTTTTTACGAATGTCTCCACCAGAAGGCTTTTATGCAAATGTATCTGACAGCGGCATTATTTGCCCATTTGTACCTACTAATTTCCTGCTTGCTTAAGTGCCTTTTCTGTGCAGTTTTACCCACTGACATCTTAATTAGCAGTGATTTTACATGCCGCTCCAAGTGTTCATATGCTAATGGCAATTACTGCTGCCCGCGTGTTTATTTTAGCACTTTCGTCAGTGAAACATCACACTATACAGCCTGTAAAGCATTGCAATAAATATCAGTAAATATTGGCAACCTAAATAATATAAGAAAGTTATATTATTTAACCCTCTGATGGTCTTCCTTTATTAGTCACGTCCTGGGCCTTCCCGGTCAGATGTGACTGGAGGCCTAAAAATGAAACTTCTTCCATCCCAGTAAAACCAATGCAATTTAATTTTGTTCTATAATATTTATTCTTTTTAATTTAGTATTTTGAGACAATTTAGTTGAATTTATTAATATTTATGCAATGTTTATGGTCTATTTCTTCAATGGAAATATATATTTATTTTTCTACATATATATTATTTTTTTCAAAAAATTATTAATGCAGTATTTTTGTTTAATATAGAGTCTAGGCCTTCAGAAAAAATATTTTTTGAAGAAAATTAACACCATCTGGTTACACTATAGAGAAAAAGCGTAGAATCATGGTGTAACCACTAGATGGCATGTACAGCTCTCTATGGAGAGGCATGTGAATTTCCCAGATGTTTATGAACACATTTTTTTATTTTGGTGGATTTGAATATATAATTGAAACAATCTCAAAAACTATTTCTTAATTAAAAAGTTGTAAAAAAAAAAGTGAATTTTTGTGTTTTTGTCAATTTCCCATTCATTTCCTATGGGGGTCATTTTTGGCCAAAGACCAAAACCGTGACTAATTTTTTTATGACCACTTAGCATGCTCGGATCATGACCTCAATTTTTTTTTGTATTCACATACCAAATGCCAAAAAAGTCACCAAGTATCATAACCTTCCGATGAAGCTGTGATTTTTAATAATTCAAAACAGAAAATAATTCGGTCAGAAGTGACCGAGGACCATCAGAGGGTTAAAACAAAAAAAAGTTTATATTTCCCAACAAAGACGCATCATATGACCAACTCTCCCTTCCGACAGTCATTTTCTTTTCTATCTTCATATTTTCTCCTGATCCCGTTCCAAGAAACTGAGGAACTGGAAATGATTACCTGTGAATCTGCTTTATATGTCCATTTGTGTTTTTACAGGAGAGTTTAGCTGTAATTTACGCCCCCAGCACACCGTCTCTGTACACCATATATGAGCCCGTGATCCGTCTGAAGGGCCAGGCCAAGACTGCGGTGGTTTCCCAGCGGCCCTTCAGTGCCAAAGAGGTCCAGAGCCCCATCCTGGAGCCTCCTTTCCTCAAGACCATGATGCCCTGCAGGGCTCTCGGCCTACACAGCGCCCTGCACAAGATCGGTGGCACCGGCTCTTTTGTCTTCTTGTTCGCACGGGTATGTGTTTGTGTGCGTATGTCACCGGGATGAGTTCTTATGTCACTGCGCTTCTGTTTACTGCACACAAACTGCTATTAAAAATGACCAGATGTTGATTCACAGAAGCTCTGATAACTGTTTGTTGTGCTTTTTAATTGAAGCAAACAGTTTAAGAGAATGGGGTACATCTGAATATTAAGCTTCAAAGTATAAAGGAAATGGATCTTGAGTGTTTCCTTTATATTCCAATGCACATTTTTGCTGGTAATCTGATTATATTTTGTTTGTTTTTTCACTCAGAGGGGAAAAATTGTCTGTCGAATGTCGCCTCAGACGTTGTGTTTCTCTCATTCTCATTTTGTATGTCTCTCATTTCCTATCAGTTTGACTTGAGAACTGAAATACTAACACAAAAGCCAATTTTACTGTTTTTAAACTTAACCATACTGTGTTTTATATTAAATACTTTAACAGTTTTACTCTACAAGGATGCATTAAAGGGTTAGAGGTGACAGTAAAGAAACTTGTAATGTTACAAAAGTTTAAATTTCAAATAAACTTTCGGTTCATCAAGGAATCCTGAAAAATAAAATGTATCACGGTTTCTACACAGCATGATTTCTGAAGGATCATGTGACACTTAAGACTGGAGTAATGTTGATCACAGGAATAAATGACATTTCACAGTTTTGCAATTTGAAATTCCACTAATAATGTTATTGTATACTAACTTAATACTCATATGATCACATTAAAACTAGGGCTGTCAAAACGATTAATCGCATCCAAAATAAAAATTTGTGTTTACATAATATATGTGGGGGCACTGCGTATAATTATTTTATATATATATATATATATATATATATATATATATAAATACACACATGCTTGTTTATATTTAAAAAATATTTTTCATGTATATTCTGTATATGGATTTATATATAATTTATATTAAATATAAATATTTTATATACAAATAATATTTTTTTTTCTTAAATATACATGCATGTTTTTATACATATACAAAATAATTATACACAATGCACCCACATACTGTATATTATGTAAACACAAACTGTTATTTTGGATGCGATTAATCGCGATTAATTATTTTGACAGCCCTAATTTTTATGTATATTCTGTATATAGATTTATATATAATTTATGTTATATATAAATATAAATTTTTTTTTTTCTTAAATATACATGCATGTGTGTTTTTATATAAATACAAAATAATTATACACAGTGCACCCGCATATATTATGTAAACACAAATGCAATTAATTGTTTTGACAGCCCTAATTAAAACCTCTGGTATATTTACAAATGCTTTGAAATTATACACTGTATATTTGCAAAATCTCTGTGGATGTATTGTGAGAACATTTTTGACATTATCTAAACCATAAATGTTGATCAACGACACCCAATGTTTGCACCACGCTGAATATGAGACCAAAATAATTGAGTAGCAGTGCTAATTAAAATAGCAACAGATGCTCAGTCTTGGTCTGATGCCAAATAACAGATATTAAAGAATTGAGTGCAGATGGATCTTGTTTATTTAGGTCGTTTAGTTTGGAGCAGCCATTGCTAATAATCATCTCACATTTTAACACTGTGACCCAGAAAGTCAGCATTTCACTTTCATTATATGATGCGTTACAGTGATTTCAGCACCTGAATCACACCTCATGCCTCTCTTTTTCTGTCTTCTGATTGGTCGTTGTGTTGTAGGTGGTGGAGTTGAGCGACTGTGAGCAAACTCAAGCTCTGGCGCTGCAGGTTCTTCTGTCTCTGGTTAAAAACCATCAGCATCGCACCCATGAGATGGAGTGTTACCACGGTTACTCCATGATTCACCAGGTTCTCATCAAGCCCAAGTGCATCGTGGGATACCACATTCTGAAGGTGAGTTTTAGCATATCAGATGTAGATGCATTTTTTTTCATAAATAATTAAATTGATGATCATATAAAATTAAGCAGACAATCTAAATATTTAAATATTTAAATCTAAATATTTAAATTCTTATTTGGTCATAAAGTTTACTAAAGATGGCTGTTAGTTAATAAATAATGGTTCCTCTAGTTAATAAAAGACATAAATATCAAGATGTATATTAAATAGGGCTGGGAAGCGATTAATCGCATCCAAAATAAAAGTTTGTGTTTACATAATATACGTGTGTGTAGTGTGTATAATTATTTTGTATATATAAATACACATATATGCATGAATCCTCTACATAATATGTGTGTGTGGAGTGTGTATAATTATTTTGTATATATAAATACACACCTGTATATATTTAAGAAAAATGTGTTATTAATATATCAAATATTTATATTTATGTATAATATTAATTTTATATAAATATATATAAAGTATATACATGCAAATATTTCATATATAAATGTTATAAAAAAAACATATAAATGTTTACATGCATGTGTGTGTATTTTTATATACAGAATAATTATACACACTACACACGCATATATTATGTAAACACAAACTTTTATTTTGGAATGCGATTAATCGTTTCCCAGCCCTAATGTTAAATATAATAAAAAGCCTTAAAAATATCAAGGTATAGTTTAAATAGAGCTCTTCAGGGATGTATCTTGCATTACCCCGGTGCCCTCGACGAAAAAACAATCGCAATAGGCTTTTGCATTATTGCAGAAAATAACAAACGTTTATGATTCTTACCCATTTTGTTCATATTCTTGAACTTTTACGAATTTGAGAGTCAGCAGAAGTAAAAAGTAAGAAGTAATTGCCTTGTCAACACTTTGAGAAGAGCAATATCCCTGAGAGTTTGAATTAAAATAATTAGAATAGTTGTGTAGTGATTATAAACACAACGAGGCTGTGAAATTGACTATTGAGTTTACATAGACGCTCAATGTCCCACAAAACCTCTGTAGTTCCATTTAGTCACTTGTTTGCCTTTTTCAAGACAAGTTAAAAATATAAAAAAATCAATCTAAATGAAGTGCCAGATCACTGTTGTTCTGCACAGCGCACCCTGCTGGTTGACACTGTTAATGCAGACGGACAGTGAGACTGTTTTGTCCCTCTCTCAGTAAATATTCTCGGAGTATGCCTGGATTTTGATTTATCAAATGTCTGTGTGATAGACATTGTTGGACGGCTGCTGTAGCTGCTCGATCCTGACGCTTGGAGAAGACGGCCAGTTTCATCTGGATGCTGAATCCACTGTGGTGGTGCAAGATCTCAGACTGCTTTCTGAAATACTGCTGGACTGGAAGATATGGGCCAAAGCTCAGGTTCACACTTACATCTAAATGAGAGCATACCGTAGAGTTCGGCTGTTGTATAGAGCTAATTATAATGGCTGTGTGTGTGTGTAATAGTGTGGCGTGTGGGAGACGCTGTTGGCCGCTTTAGAGATCCTCATCCGAGTGCGTCATCCTCAGCAGATGTTCAACATTCGGCAGCTTTTAAAGGCCCAGGTGGTTCATCGCTTCCTGCTCGCCTGCCAGGTGCTTCAGGTGAGGCGTTTACAACACGGACAGACATGTGAGGCTAATGGGGGTCAAGTAAGTTTAGTTTGTAGTCTTTGAAATGTGGTCACGAGGCTCGCTTTCTGTCGGATGATGCACTGAGATTTCAGCAACCGGAAATACATTTTCAGTTTCTGAAACAAACAAAAAAAAAAGTTTTGGCACGCCTACATACTAAGAAAGTTTCAACTTTCAAATTCTTTAAATTTCATAATGAAATTCAAACAATAAATGTAATTTTGACGCTCTTTGATGTGATGACAGATCTTTGTAGCGGTTTGAACTTACACTGGTCTCACGGTTTGGTCGATTACGATTATGATGTCACCCATTCAGTTCAATTCGATGTCACGATGCATTACGATGCATCCTCAATTTTCAAAACTGGTGTGTGTGTGTGTGTGTGTGTGTGTGTGTGTGCCTGTTCGGGAAGTTGCAGTGACAGAAACAGTGACATTCCAGTTTAAGTTTCAAGGGAGTAAAGCCTGTTTATGTCTGTCGAATTCTGTCAAATTTTGTTTTAAAGAAATGTTCATTTAACCCTAAAACTGTATTCTGGACAAATGTGGGCAAAATAGCTTGATTTATTTTTTTTAAAAATACTTCCCTTGATCTGAGCGCTACAAGACTTGGCTACTTTTCTTAAGTTTGCCTCCTGAACACACATTTTTTTTTGACTCAATTCTACAATGTTAAGTGGGTGAAAAAACCTCCTTAATCTTGTATTTGGGTCATAAATGGGCACCCGTAGAAATGAATGGGAAAAACTGTAATTTTGAGCATTAAAGCCAAAATAAGACACCAGGTGACAGCAAAGTCACTTCATCTTTAGGTTTTAGCTCTAAGAACTTATTGGAATGATATTTTAATGTAGTTAAAAATTAAAAAAAAAAATAAAACATAAAAATAAGCATAATTTACATAGAAAATATGGTACTTTTTGAAGGAAATAAATTCAAAAATACCACCAAAATAAAACAAAACACCATAAATGGATCGACAAAACTTTTTCGAAGACAGTGATATGACATTTATAATAAATAAAAATTAGGATGAGTCCTCTGTGCCCACATTTGTCCACAATTAAACAATAAAGGGCTATAAAGTGAATATGGTTTGCGGGCTACTAGCAGCATCAACCGTCACAGAGTCATTTATAATCACGTGTAACTCGTTAGTTAGCTAGATAAAATAACTCAATATTTTATAAATTCTTATGTACAACTAATTTTTTTGAGTGTTGATTGATTGATTAGTTAACTGATTATAAAATAAACTTTATTTTCAGGTTCGAACTGATTGAAAACTTGAATTTCGTGTTTATGTAAAAATTAATTTGGGTGCATCATTAAAATCAACCTGGTAAAATATCATTAAAGAAACAACCAATATGCAATTGATATAAGAAAGAAGACCAATCATAGTCAAGCATGTGTGTTGTGTTGTAACATCATCATGATTGTTTGTTCTCACAGGAGCATCGGGATGAGTACCTGACCTCCATCCCACAGGAGGTCTGCCTCTCGTTTGTCAAAATCATCCAGGAGGTTTTGGGTTCGCCTCCAGACCTGGACCTGCTGCGGCTGGTCTATAACTTCCTGTTGGCCGTTCACCCCCCCACAAACACTTACGTGTGCCACACACCCACCAGCTTCTACTTCTCTCTGCACATCGGTAAGCAAACGTTTGGGAAACCAGTATCCGATGGAGTCACACTCACTAAAAGAAAAGTGCACTAAAGAGGATCACTCTGTCTACATTTTCTAACCATCATACCTTATGACTCGATTTATTTAATGAAACTAAAAAACAAAAGAAGATAATTAGCCAAATGTTGAAGCTGCTTCTGGCTTTGTGATTCACAGAGGAATAAGAAAAATAAATACAGATTTTATATGAGACGATGAGAAAATGCTGGCAGAAATATCATTTTTGGGTCACCTCTTTTTTAACCCTTTGGCTGAAAATTGTTACTAAACAAAACTTACTCCATGTTTACATAAATGCAAATGAATAACTAAAACTAAAAAGTGAGATGTTTCCAAGTTGGAATCATCCATTGCATCATGTCCGAACCACTTCATGATTGCATTTATGAATATTATGTAATGTTACATTCACCTCAGAAAAGCCATTTAGTGACCATAAACTCATTTGTTAAATGTTTATATGTCACAAAACGATTTGGAGTATAACTATAATTATGTTATTATAAAGTTAGTATTATAACTTTATTATTATAAAAACTTGTGTGTAATTTAAGTGTTCGTATACAAATATTGGATTCCTATTAGTGATGCACCGATGCGAAAATTGTGGCCGAGACGATAACCGATATTAATATTGCGGTAATGGCCGATACCGGTATTTACTGATGTCGATATATAAACAATATATATATATATATGTATATATATATATATATATATATATTAGGGCTGTTAAAACGATTAATCGCGATTAATCGCATCCAAAATAAAAGTTTGTGTTTACATAATATATGTGGGTGCACTGTGTATAATTATTTTAGATATATAAATACACACACATGCTTGTATATATTTAAGAAATATTTTCATGTATATTCTGTATATGTATTTATATATAATTTATATTATATATAAACATAAATATTTTATATATAAATAATATTTTTTTTCTTAAATTTACATGCATGTGTGTTTTTATATATATATAAAATAATTATACACACTACACACACATATATTATGTAAACACAAACTTTTATTTTGGATGCGATTAATCGCGATTAATCGTTTTGACAGCCCTAATATATATATATATATATATTAGGCCTGGGAAACGATTAATCACGATTAATCGCATCCAAAATAAAAGTTTGTGTTTACATAATATATGTGTGTGTAGTGTGTATAATTATTTTGTATATATAAATACACACACATGCATGTATATATTTAAGAAAAATGTGTTATTAATATATCAAATATTTATATTTATGTATAATATTAATTTTGTATAAATATATATAAAGTATATACATGCAAATATTTCTTAAATGTTTACATGCATGTGTGGGTATTTTTAAATACAAAAATAATTAAACACACTACACACATATATTAAGTAAACACAAACTTTTATTTTGGATGTGATTAATCTTTTTCCAGCCCTAATATATATATATACTGTATATAAACATTAAATAAAAGAAGGCCAGACACCAGAAACATCATGTCTGGTATTCTAATTTAAATCAGATTGTTGTTTCTAACCTTATATATAACTTACAGCTCATTCATATCAGTAATCGTTCTGAGGTGTTGCGCTTCCAGTGCAGAAACCCTAAGATTTTAGTTCATGCTAAATCATGTTTTCTTGTTGTGTCGTCAGATGGTAAGATGTACCAGGAGAAGGTTCAGTCCATGATGTTCCTGCGACACTCGAGCAGTGGAGGGAAGTCAGCCTGCAGCTCTGTGCTGTCACTCTCTCCCACCGTCTTCACCGAGATACCCACCGATGGGAACGCATCACAGCCGCCCACTTCCCCCAAGCCCAGAGGTCAGTCCCTCCTCCAGTGTCCAGACACATTAAACCAGCAGACTAATAATCATTAATGCAGTTATTCACGAGAAGGTCAATGAAAAATAAATGGTCTCACTTCACAAACATTATTCAATTAAAAATGTCCCTATCTGGCTGTATGGGACTTCTGGGTATTATAAAGTTTGAAACACATGACCTTTGACAAATACAAAATCAATTACAGCCCAAACCTGCCTCTGTCAAGTCAAAGTCAAATTTATTTATATTGCACTTTCATAATAATACACATTTCAAATCAGCTTTAAAGCTACACTGTGTGACTCTTTTAGTTTATTCTTAGCTAAAAACCAGGGCTGTCAAAACGATTAATCGCAACCAAAATAAAAGTTTGTGTTTACATAATATATGTGCGGGCACTGTTTATAATTATTTTAGATATATAAAAAACACACATGCATGTATATTTAAGAAAAAAATATTATTTATGTATAAAATATTTATTAGGGCTGTGCAAAAGTTAATTGCGATTAATTGCATCCAAAATAAAAGTCTGTGTTTACATAATATATTTGTGTGTGCTGTATATAATTATTTTGTATATATAAATACCTATGATTGCATGTATATATGTAATAATTATTTGCGCTTAAACTCTGTAAATATATATAAATACATAATCTATATTATATAAATATAAATATTTTATGTATGAATAACACATTTTCCTAAATATATACATGCATGTGTATGTATTTATATATACAAAATAATTATATACAGCACACACAAATATATTATGTAAACACGGACTTTTATTTTGGATGTGATTAATCGCAATTAACTTTTGCACAGCCCTAATATTTATATTTATATAACATAAATTATATATAAATCTATATACAGAATATACATGAAAATATTTCTTAAATATATACAAGCATGTGTGTGTGTGTATTTATATATATATATATATATATATATATATATATATAATTATACACAGTGCACCCACATATATTATGTAAACACAAACTTTTATTTTGGATGCGATAAATCGCGATTAATCGTTTTGACAGCCCTACTAAAAACACTTAGTTCTTTCAAAAATATATGTGCTCGTTAATGTATATTTACTTCGTTCAAGTAATAAAGTATTCTCGTGAGTGTATAATATGCCATTGAAAACACATATGAGTAATGTCGGTCGCCATGTTGCCCCTCCATCTTGAATGTACATTAGCCAAAGAGGGACATACCGTTAATTCAAGCTTCGCCTGGTGAGTTAACGCTCACGGACGAGGTCGAACTGGAAGCCATGTTAATCTTGGACTACATTGGCCACCGTAGGAGTTAAAACGAAATCGTAATTGAGAGGAACAGAGACTAATATTCACTGGATGGTCATATATCTTTTCACCACTAGATGGGGGTAAAAATCACACAGTGTATCTTTAAAGAAAATTATGATGTTAATGTTTATACAAATCTTAATATCACTTTGTTAGAAGCAAGACAGCGGCCTAAAAACGAATGTAAAGCTGCTTTAAAACAATCTATATTGGTTTGTTTAGACTTTACGTGACTTAATGATGTTTTTTTGTCCCACAGTTCGCCACACGTCTTCCCCCAATCATGCAGATGAAGATCTGTCTCTTCGACCTCCTAACACACATCCCTCTCCTCACTCTTCTCCAGCCCTGACGCCCCGTCTGACCCACGGGACCACCGAGCCGGAAGATGGGGCGTCCCTCATTACCCAGCATGCCCTGGGCAGCACAGAGACCCTGAAGCGGGGCGTAGACGAGCAGCTTCTCAGCAGCTGCGAGTCCGCAAAGACCATTTGTGATTCTCAGATCGCGGGTGTTGACGAGGAGGGGAGCATCGTGGGAAACCGAACGCCCTCTATTAGTGTAGAAGAGGAGCATGATGGGCCAGCCGAAAGCCCGGTGGACTCGGAGGACCATTTCGATTGGACCAGCGAGGAAGCGCCGCGCCGACCCGACAGCCTGAAGGGAATCCAGTCCTTCCAGAGGAGCCACAGTAACCTGGCCAGTCTGGGCTTGGCGTTTCCCGCACAGAACGGCTCTCTGACCATCGCTCGCTGGCCCACCGTCACTGACCGCGCCGCCCCCCCGGACGACTGGGAAAGCTACACGTACTCACCCGGATATGACAGACACAGCAAGTCGGACTCCAGTAATGACAGGTATTACTTTATACTGTTAAATAGAGGGTGTGCGATGACCTCACTTATAGGCCACTTCATGTGTTTACTCGGATCGGATAGCTGTCTGATTTATTAAAACGACACCTGGTCACATAAACGTGTTTTCGTAAAACGGATCTAAATCCGATCTTAAATTCCCGCGCTATATGCAGATTTAATGGAGTGCACGCAGTGTTTGTTACTAATTACTAAGTAATTAGTTACTGTAATTTAATTACTTTTCCCTTGAAAATGTAAAGTAAGGGATTACTCTTCATTTATCTGTAATTTAATTACAGTTACTATTAGGTAAATACTGTGTATGGATCAATCCGATCTCACAGCGATTCGTACGCATTTTATGAGGTGTATAAATCGTACAACCGCACTCGTACAAATTCGTATGAATTATTGTAAAATATGTATGAAAAAAATGTGAAATGTCATGAGATCAGACATAAAACAATAGTGGGTTTAACATCAAAATGTATCTGATGCTAAAAAGTCTGTTTTTATAATGTAATCTTCTCCACCTTGCTCAGTTTAAGGAGAATTCATGCAATTTTATAGTATTAAACAGATTCATGTCTATACTTGTATTATTCAGCTGGTTGAGATTGATATGGGATTTTGAAAGTAATTAGTAATTAAAAGTAATTAAATACTTTTTAGAGAGAGTAATTAGTACAGTAATCGAATTCCACTGTTGAAGAGGTAATTAGTAACTAGTAATTAATGACTTTTTTAGAGTAACTTACCCAACACTGAGTGCACGTCACCGAAAGCAACAGATATGAGCTGCGTTTTATTGATCATCTAAAATCAAAATCAAAGACCGCAATAAGTGAGAGCGTCAACAGACTTATTTCGTTTCTTTACTTTGATGATTGTGTGTTACGCGTCTGCGACTTACTTTCACTTTGATTTGCGATAGTTTGTTTTTTGTTTGTTTGTTTGTTTAAAACCCCTAATAAAACTGTTAAGTCCATAGCAAAATAGTTTTAAACAAGTATGCTTTTTTGTATATAAAACAAATGTTTTTTTTGTTTTACAATAGGACAGCCCCAGAAATGGTAGTCCCTAGGTAGTGTGCTTACTACTGAACTAGGGATGGAGTAAAACTCATCTGAAGCTTTTTTTCAAATATTGTGTGATATATATTTAGTTATTATAGAGGTGCGTAATATATCCAGGAAGTGATTTTAAATTTCACGTCATGCTCTTTAATTATGCTAATTTATGCCACTGAGTAGGGATGGGCAACGATTAATCGCGATTAATCGTTAGCAAAATAAAAGTTTGTGTTTACATAATATATGTGTATGTAGTGTGTATAATTAATTTGTATATATAAATACACACACATGCATGTATATATTTAAGAAATATTTGCATGTATATACTTTATATTTATACATAATTAATATATATAAATATAAATATTTGACATATTAATAACACATTTTTCTTAAATATATACATGCATGTGTGTGTATTTATATATACAAAATAATTATACACACTACACACACAGTTATTATGTAAACACAAACTTTTATTTTGCTAACGATTAATCGCGATTAATCGTTGCCCATCCCTACCACTGAGTTTTGTAGGTGAGTGACTTGTAATATCAGCCTATATTTATAAGTTGCATCATCTCTTTAATGCGCTGAAAAACAAAACAGTGTCTGGGTAAATTGCCTCCTGTCTTCGTCATCACTGTTTCAGTGCTAAACACATATCCCATCTGTAGTTGAACTCATTAAATGTATTAAAGTCCCCCTGTTGTGAAAAATGTTGTTTGTGTATCTATTTGGTGTTGGATCGTCAACCAGTGGATCTCTGAGTGAGTGAGTGAGTGAGTGGAGGCGGAGCTCCTTTGCATATTCATAGAACCACGCATTCTAAATGAGGCAAGGGTGTCGAGTTACATTCAAGCTATTTTAAGGCATGAAGTCTTTTGTTTTACGAAAATAACTTTTAACTATGCCATTTTGATGATCAAAGATGAGTTTAAGGGTTAAAACGATTGACTACAGGGGGACTTTAACAACTTTTGTGTGTTCTGGTTGTTTCAGGTCCAGTGCCGAAGACTGTCTGGTTCTGATCTGCTGCGGTCTGTACGATCTGCTGAGAGGAGTTCTGCTTCTGCTGCCGGACGTCCTGTTGGAGGAGGTGATGGATAAACTGATCCAGCCCGAGGCTCTTCTCGTCCTCGTCAACCACTCCTCTCCTCTCATACAGCAGGGCGTCATGAAGGTCCATCCATCTCTCTATCTATTTACATTTATTCATTTAGCAGTCGCTTTTATCCAATGAGAACAATAGAAGCAGTTAAACTAACCGTAGGACATAAACATTCACGTTTATTCTTGTAGCTCCTGGACGCCTACTTCACCCGCGCTCAGAAAGAGCAGAAGGAGAAGTTCCTGAAGAACCATGGGTTCTCACTGCTGGCCAATCAGCTGTTCCTGCACCAGGGGTCACATGGTCTGCTGGAGTGTTTCCTCGAGATGCTGTTCGGTCGACCGGTGGGGCTCGAGGAAGAGTGAGTGTGTGTGAGAACAGTCTAGAACTGGGGACATGACCATCCGTGGTGAAGGCCTCTTACGATGGGGTTACGGTGGGCTCAGTTAGCTAATTTGGACATTTAGCTTCAGAGTATAAAATTAGCCACACACGCCAGTGGAGGGTGATGTATTGAATGTATTTATGAAAATTTGATTATTATTTTATACATTTTTTATACATATTATTTTTATATACATTTTTTTACACATTTTATTATTTTTATGAAAAAAATATATTTATTTATTTATTTATGTGTTATATATGTTATCATTAACTTTTTTTAATCCTTTAAGTTTAAAGAAATAGAATAAATATTGTTCAAAATAGAGATAAAAAAGAAACTTAAACTTATTTTATTTTTGTTTGTTGCCATGTGTTGGCTATTAATGTTTTATATTTTAATTTCTTAATTTTACTGTAAATTAAACAGAAATGTATTTTTTTAAATTAAAAATATTAGAAAATATTTTTCATTTCCATAATGTTGTCATTATCTAAAAGAAACATAAAAATATATATATATATATATA
Organism: Cyprinella venusta; assembly: GCA_038021265.1. NCBI lineage: Eukaryota > Metazoa > Chordata > Actinopteri > Cypriniformes > Leuciscidae > Cyprinella > Cyprinella venusta. Next base: position 36,470,950 of record CM075869.1, on the reverse strand, counting down.
TATATATATATATATTTTTTTAAGAAATAAAAAAAAAACTTAAACTGAAAAAAAAAACATGAGTTTAAGTTAAAGAACTAAAATGGGTATAATTATACTTACACCTGAAATAAAAAATAAAAAAAATAAAAAATTAAATAGAAAAAAACAACAGCATTGAAACATTACCTAAAATTAAAATACAAAAAAACCTAAATTAATAAATTAATTAATATATTTACACACACATGCTTGTATATATTTATGAAATATTTTCATGTATATAGATTTATATATAATTTATATTACATATAAATATTAATATTTTATATATAAATAATATTTTTTTCTTAAATATACATGCATGTGTGTATATTTATATAATAATTATACACATTGCACCCACATCTATTATGTAAACACAAACTTTTATTTTTGGATGCGATTAATCGTTTGACAGCCCTAATATATATGTATACATATATATATATATATATAGCATATAATTTTGAAAATGAACCATTACCCAACATTGCCCTTGTCAATAACCACAATCCTCTCTTGTCCCAGTCTGGATCTGGAAGACATGGAGAACATCTCCCCGTTCAGGAGGCGGTGCATCATCCCAGTGCTGGGTCTGCTGGAGAACTCTCTGTACGAGAACTCGCTGGTGCACAACGGCCTGTGTCTTCTTCTGCAGCTCCTCAACGCCTGCCCGAAGCTGGCCGACATCTTACTGGACCACGGCTTACTCTACGTGCTCTTCAACACGCTCTCCACCCTCAACGGCCTGGAGAACGGGTAATGTGTCTTAGTCAGACGCACACTGAGATTTATAACTGGTAGTCCTTTTATAATTGCTTTCTTTCAGTTAACCCTCTGGGGTTGTTCGGCCCAAATGGACCCGAGGAATTTAAATAAAAAATTTTTTGGGGATAGGATGTGAATAGTCTAAGTGGTTGTAAAAAAATAGTCACACTTGAGGTGTTCGGGTCCAAATGGACCCGCATGGAAAATGAATGGGAAATTGGCAAAAATGTGAAAATACTGAGTTTTTTTTGTGCGTACAATCTACAAATCAGCCACGATATTGAAAAAAAGCACACAACAGTGAAGGGGGGAATCTATAAAACATCAAGAGTGCAAAACAGACACATCCAGACACACACACACACAAACACAAACACACTTTTATACACAAACACACCAAAAAATTCAGATTATACATGTGTTTTGGATTTTTAAAATACTCAGTTTGTCCACCAGATGGCATCCATCTCATTTCAAAAATTGCTTTTATGACGCCTAGGCTTGACTCTAAAATGAAACACAGCTTTAAAAAAAATATATATTTTTAAAAATATTTTTTCTATTATGTTCAATGGGGGGAAATTTTGTCATAATTATTGCATTAATACTAATTATATATTTTTTTTTATTTTTGAAATTTTCTCAAAACACCAAAAAAGAAAAAAAAATATTATTAAAAAAACTAGTAATTTTTTTTTATTTTTTTTTTTAAATATAAATCCCGACCTTTGGGTCCCGAACACCTCGACTGTGACTCTGAAACGAACAACCCCAGAGGGTTAAGCAAGACTTATCCATAAATTGACTTTTATAGGGCCCCAAAAAATTATTTTTGTTATTTTGTTGTTTTTGTTTATTCTAACTTTTAATAAAGTGTTGTTAAATTGTAAAAGTTTCATGATTTCAGTGATTTAGGCATGCTTTTTGATTTTGATTGACCGAATCCATTTCATTGGACCCTACTTCTCTAATGTGAAAGACTATACATAATAACTACAGTAAGTGAACTCTTTATGTTGTTGGCTCTGTAGGATTCCTCCGAATGACTACAAACTGGTGGTGTGTGACATTCAGCAGCTGTTGGTGGCCGTCACCATCCACTCCTGCAGCTCCTCGGGCTCTCAGTACTTCCGCATCATTGAAGACCTGATCACCCTGTTGGGCTACATGCAAACCAGCAAAGTTCGGCGCACACAGGGTGAAAACAAAGACTTTTGTGTGACAATGATGCGGTATGTGACGTGTCATTTGAATGTAATGGGACATATTCTGTTGTCATTTGGTCTTTCAGAAATGGCCCTGGCGCTGCAGTTCCGCGTGATACAGGCAGCCATTGATTTCATCAAGACCACAGCCAATCAGGACCCTCAGAAATCAGGCAGCTACGTGCACGTCCCCACCTCGCCACATCACGCTCTACAGCAGAAGCGCAAAAGCATCGCAGGTGAGACCGTTTAAGCTGAAAATTTCTGAAAAGAAACTGAGAATTCTTGACTGAAACTGAATATAAATCAATAAATTAGTCAAACTTAATAAATAATCAACACTCAAATAGCTAAAACTGAGTTGTACTCACATTTAAATCGCACATAAAGCAGTTTTTAATTAAACTTTTTAATAACAGAAGTGTTTCTACTCCAGTTTGTTGTTGAAAGTCCCCCTGTAGTCAATAATTTTATCCCTTAAAACTCAAGTTTGATCACCAAAATGACGTATTTAAGCGTTTAAGCCCCGCCTCCACTCACTCAGAGATCAACAAGTTGACGATCACACGTTGATCTGATTGGTTGCAAGGTCGTTTGTGACATCAGAAACATGTTACTTTTAAGTAACTTTGTTACTTTGATATAAAAAGTGACAAAGCTTTTTGTGATTATTGAATTTTTAGAGGAGCTGAACGTTTTAGATTTAAGAAACCACATCATTATCCATTAAAATCAAGAAATTAATCCAGAGCTAGTGTCCACATAGCTGACTTGTTTAAGTGTTGAAGTTATTTTGTCCCTGAATTAGATACTAAACGCAGTCTAAACGTGCCAAATGAGAAGCGCTATTTAAACGTCTGTTTCGGTCACTGATTTCAGACTGAAACCGAAAAAAGAAAAAAATGCGAAAATTTTCGGTAGCTGAAGTTTCCTCGCTACCCTGGTATTTTTTCATGTTCATTTGATAGTTTGGGTTTGCATTTAAAGGGACCGTTTACCCTAAAATAAACTTATCACCGTTTACTCTTATTTTAGTATGATAAATAAACTATTAAATCAAGTTTTTATATTTTCCATTTTTAATGTCAAATCTTTAGTAATTTAATTGTGCTTTTTTATTTTTTCCTATTTTTTAAATGTCTTTGTATTATTATATTATGTGTTTATATACATTTTTATCTTAGTTTGTTATTTTAGTTCAAGTTAAACTAAATGAAAACATGAAATGTTTCCTTAGCAAGTAAATAAAATAAATAAAATAAAAATAAATAAAATAATTTTATATATTTTATATATATTTTATTTCAGTTATCATTTATTTTATTTCAAGTAATGTATTATTAGGATTATTATTTTATGGTTTAGGTTTAGTTAATGATAATAACCCTGTTCCATACCAGGTTTTTTTTGTTTTGTTTTTTATATAAATCTTGACGAATATCCATGTTGCTCTTCTTTTTTAGGTGAACTGTTCCATTAATTTCCACATCCACGTGTCTTAATGTGTTTCATCTTGTCTTAACCATCAGCTCTGGATGTCACGCTTGTTTGCTCATGTGTTTTTGTTGTATCATCACCCCCCCTCACACTCCCAAGGTTCAATGGGGCTGAAAGACTCCATAATTCCCCGTATTCCCCGGCAGCACTACTGCTCGTACGGCCTGATCCCTCTACCCTCCCCGTTCAGCTTCTTGTCCCAGGATTCCCCTCTCCCTTCCCCAACCGGACCACACTCCTACACGTTCCCCTCAGACACAGGTAGCCATCGACCCCATTCGCACCGATGGGCGACAACATCCTGGCTCTCTCAGGGATGTTGGTCGTGTGAAAGTGAACTGATTAAAGCTTGTTTGTCTCCAAACTACTGGAGCCTGTGTGTGCTTTAACATGAACGAGCCAAGACTTGCATCGGAGTTGCACCAGGCCTCTAAAAGTGTTTCTGCAACTCTGTGTTTATCATTCTCTCTCATTTACATCTGGCACTAACATCCATCTAGGATTAAAAAAAACGATACATTTATCCAGCAAGGATGCATTTAATTGATAAAAAGTGACAGTTATAATGTTACAAAGGATTCCATTTCAAATAAATGCTTTTCTTTTGAATTTTTTGAATCTTGACAAAGAAAAATTTTACAAAATATAAGCAGCACAACTGTTTTCAACATTGATAATAATCAGAAATGTTTCTTGAAGATCAAATCAGATTTGTTACTAAAACATGATTTAACCCTTCGGAGTCTTAGGCTATTTTTGGCCCTTTTTGAGTACTTTATTTTTTTTTAAATTTTACACAAAAAAACGTTTACCATACCAATTTTGGTATCATTTTTTTTCAGCACAACATCACTTATATGACCAGACAATTAGTTTATCATTTAGATAACAAACTGGACCCAAAATCACACACAAAAAAACCCCACAAAATCCGAATAGTGATATTATAGCTTTTCTACTACAAAAAACACAAACATGCTCAATGAAGCATTTTAAAAGGTTTAAAATGTAAACACAAGTTGTAAATGTCAAAATATACAGGTAAAATTCAGATATAATCAAGATATATGCAAAAAAAATATATGATTTACAAAAAAAGCGAGTGTAGCCATAGGCTTTTTTTTATTCATTTTAGCTTTGCCACTTTTTTAAAAACAAAAATTGTGCACACAAATATACAGAGAGCTATATTTAAGGCATTGCATTCCCAGAGTATGAGGGTTCATACTCAAATAGTGCAAATACAACATTAAAAAGGTCAAATTGGGTTGAAATGAAACTATATACAGCAAAATGCAGGTGTGGCAATAGGCGTTTTTGCTTAGAAACTATAAATCACTTCATGTACAATTACACACAATTCCTTGAGTACGAGGGGGAGTATATAGTGCAAATATACCACACAAAAGGTAAAATTAACACAAAATCAAACCATACATTCAACTATTTACAACAAATCAGCGACCCCGAAGGGTTAAATAAAGTATTAGTAAATGTTGAAATGTAAAGTGCAGTTCATTGTTAGTTCATGCTAACTAATGTTAACTAATGAACCGAATGATTTCTGAAGGTTCATGTGACTGAAGACTGGATTGATGATGCTGAAAATTCAGCTTCGATCACAGGAATAAATTACATTATTTAATATATTCACATAGAAAGCAGTTATTTTAAGTTGTAATAATATTTCACTTTTTTTGCAGTTTAAACCGGACTATTTAAACTAATGCAATCTGATGAATCCTAAAAACATTTAAGGCTCACCTACTTGTAAAACATATTGCCATTGAGACAAGTTTTAAGCTTTGGATGCATGTTACATGTCGGGTGTAAATGACAACCTGCCTTGTCTAACCACTTAGCATCAATCAAGGTTGTTTTTAATACCCGTCTGTCTGTCTCTCTATGTGTTTATGAGGGGATGAGATATTGATATTAATATCCTCTGCTCTTCACACACATTTTGTTGTTGTGTTCACTACATGCATGTTTTGATCAGGTCGGCGGCGGTTCACGCTGGCCCAGTCGGACTCGTTGCTGACGCGAATGCGCTCCGTGGCCAGCGATGAACTCACTGAGATGATGCAGCGCAGAATGAGTCAAGAAAACCCCATCAGAGCCAGCGAGACGGAGCTGGTCCAGCGACTGCAGAGACTCGTGGTTCTGGCCGTTAACAGACTCATCTATCAAGGTACATACGACAAACGTCATTGAACATTTAATATTCAACAATATTATTGGAATGATAACACCACTGCGAGATCCAGTGAGTTATTTCTGTTATTATTTCGACATTATGAAAAAAATTGCTGCCCTCAAATGTTAATCTGGAGCCTTGTAAACTTAAACCTTTGTTTATAATATCTACAATATCACATTTAATCTTTTTTTATCAGGAGCTGTTTTTGTTTTATATGCTGCTAAGAAGAGTCATATATAGCCCCATCATTGTTCAAATAATACATCATACTTTATGATGTTAGATATAATAAATAAATAAAACATTTAAAATCACTTTATGATGTTAGTTTTAATAAATAATAAATAAATTATATTTATAAATAAATAAATTATATTTATAATATAATTTATTTATTTATAAATAAATAAATAAATTATATTATTTATTTATTAAAAGTTAGTTTTAATAAATAAATTAAATATTTAAAATCACTTTATGATGTTAGTTTTAATAAATAAATAAAACATTTAAAATCACTTTATGATGTTAGTTTTAATAAATAAATGAAACATTTTAAATCACTTTATGATGTTAGTTTTAATAAATAAATGAAACATCATTTTAAATCACTTCATGATGCTAGTTTTAATAAATAAATAAAACATTTAAAATCATTTAATGATGTTAGTTTTAATAAATAAATAAAACATTTAAAATCACTTTATGATGTTAGTTTTAATAAATAAATAAAACATTTAAAATCACTTTATGATGTTAGTTTTAGTAAATAAATAAAAAATTTAAAATCACTTTATGATGTTAGTTTTAATAAATAAATTAAATATTTAAAATCACTTTATGATGTTAGTTTAAATAAATAAATAAATAAAACATTTAAAATCACTTTATGATGTTAGTTTTAATAAATAAATAAATAAAACATTTAAAATCACTTTATGATGTTAGTTTTAATAAATAAATAAAACATTTAAAATCACTTTATGATGTTAGTTTTAATAAATAATTAAAACGTTTAAAATTACTTTAATTCAACATGGTTCTGGAAGTTACTTCGAAGAATACGGTATAACCACTGTACTTTTTTGTTAGTGACAACTAGAAACAATCCATGTAGGCTGAATGAATTTGTCATTATTTTGCAGACGTCAACCACGATTTCTTTGACCTCCTGAACTTTCCTGAGTCTCCTGATCATTCGATGTCCATGCCGTTATCTGGCGAACAGACGTCTGAGGAGAACGGCTCGACGCCCTCCACGCCGCTCCCGCCGGGAAACACCAAGAGCTTCAGCAAAGACATTCTCAAACTAATGATGGAGGGCATAAAGATCAGCTTGGTGAGTCACAGCAGGCCTCAGTGTTTCTTAAAGTCAACATGAAATCAAATTACCCTCTTTTGGTTGTTACTGGTTATATTTTTGGTATTCAGTGCACATTGTTCCAAAGACATTTCTTCTTGAAACAACTTGTCACCACCATTATCTTCCTTTCTCAGCAATATTGGTTAATTAATTATTTATGATTAATCAGTGTATAGTGTAACTTATTGTTTAATTTATTTATTTATTTTAAATTGACAGCCCTAAATTAATCGCGATTAATCACATCCAAAATAAAAGTTTGTGTTTACATAATATATATGTGTGTAGTGTGTATAATTATTTTGTATATATAAATGCACACACATGCATGTAAACATTTAATAAATATTTGCATGTACATACTTTATATATGTTTATACAAAATTAATATTATACATAAATATCAATATTTGATATATTAATAACACATTTTTCTTAAATATATACATGCATATGTGTGTATTTATATATACAAAATAATTATACACACTACACACACATATATTATGTAAACACAAACTTTTATTTTGCATGCGATTAATCTTTTCCAAGCCCTAATATATATGTATATATATATATTAGGGCTGAAACGATTCCTCGAGTTACTCGAGTTACTCGATTACAAAATTCCTCGAGGCAAAAAATCTGCCTCGAAGCCTCGTTAAATTCCTATGACGCGCACAATATGCGCACGCGGGGATCTGATTGTTTCACGCGGACCGTTGTTCAGGAAGCACACCATAGCGCATGATAAATTTGACTTGATAAATGGCAGAGAATGTTTGAAAGAAGAAAGTTTGGGATCATTATATGTTTATAAAGGGAGAGAACAAGATGCAATGTGTCTACTGCAAAGTATACCTGCCAGGGCTGCCAACTCTCACGCATTCAGCGTGAGACTCGCGCAATTGAGCTCTCACTCACGCGATACCCCCGATTTCTCACGCTGAAGTGTCAATCCCTTCAGTCAAATGCTTGAAAGATGAGTTTGTCTAAAGATCTACCTGTTGAGCCACTCGCAATCGACTAGATTTACCGCCGCATATTAATTCGCAAGTTAAAATATCCTGTAATCTAGTAGTGGGAGCGCGCATGCGAGATGTTGAGCTCCTCCGCGGCTCGCGCACGACGACAGAGAAGCGAGCGCGTGAACCCATGTCTCTCTCATGCTTAAACTTTTATGTAGTCACGCAACAAACATTTCAGCATACATTCACTGTATACACCGGGACGTGATGGAGGAACAAATATTGTGAGACACACACACACACTCTCTGATGTTTGTCTTGAGATTACAGTTGGAAAAAGTCTGATTCTTATTTATAATTGTTTTATTCCCATTTATTTTTTTTTAAATTGTATACATTTGTGTACCTGTTTGGGTAGATATTTTATATTAATTTATTTGTGTTTCCAGGTGGGTAATTTGCAGAAGGTGCAATCCTTTTTTTTGTAATGTTGTATTACGAAGACAAAACTGGGAAGGCTTTACTATTTAAGTTTGTATTCAAAGTTGTACATGTTATGGGCTACATGTGACAGGTTTTACAGTAAATTGTTTTAACTGTACTGTTATATAATTGTTGGCACTGGCACTTATAAACACTAAATGGGTAAAAATTGAAATAATTAGTTGTGGAGCCAAATGTTGGAGTTGCAATAAATACCTCTATTTTTTTTAAAGAAATAAAAGGCAAACACCTTATCATTTTAGTAATACGTTTTTTGTTTTGGTTGCTTAAAAACGCACATAAACAAATTATCCGATTACTCGATTAATCGATTGATTAAGTGCTAGATTAATCGATTACAAAAAGAATCGATAGCTGCAGCCCTAATATATATACACACACACACACACACACACACACACACTACTAATTACAAAAAAATTCACTTATTAAAATATAAACTTCAAAGTGTTCCATTAAAATTAATCAAACTTCCCAACTATCATAAGAAACACTAATAAAACATCTTTAATACTCTTGTACCCATAAATCTCAAGAAAAGGATTGAGAAATCTAGTCTATTTTAGTATCCTTGATATACTATTATAGTTATATATATATATATATATATATATATATATATATATTTTATTAGATTATATTTTTGTATTTTAATTTGAAAGTTGTAGCAACTTTGTTGTTGTTTTTTGTCAATTTTTTTTTCAGTTTTAGTCATTTTAGTACTTCAACTTGAAGAGAAATGTTTGACTAAAATTTGTCACACTTTAGATTAGAGTCCAGTTCTCACTATTAACTATGACTTTTGTCTTAATAAACTCCTAATTAATGCTTACAAATAGTTAGAAAGGCATTTGTTAAGTTTAGGTATTGAGTGGATTAAGGGATGTTGAATATGTTCATGCAGAATAATGCATTAATATGTGCTTTATAAGTACTAATAAACATCCAATATCCTAATATGCATGATGATAAACAACTATATAATAGTGAGAATTGGACCCTAAACTAAAGTGTTACTAATGGTTTAGTTAATAAAATAATCCTGATCCATTGACATGGTCTTTCTGATACCTAATGCCCATGTGTGCATGTGATAAATGCATAGTTTGTTAGCGGTGTTGACTAACTCAGTGTGTTTGTTTGATGTTTGCGTCCTCAGGGCAGCACCGGTCGTGGCGGCGCCCCTCGCCAGCAGTGGAGGCGAATCCTCTGGTCCTGTCGGGACACGTTCAGGGTTCAGATCGGCCGGATGCTGGTGCACACGCTCAGCCCTGCAGTACCTCTGGAGGACAGGAGGGAGGCGCTAGAGTTCGTCCACGAGCACAGCTACTCTGAGATCCTCAGAGAAAGCCTCAGCCCTGGCCTCGAGGTGAGGCCAATAAACACCAGATATGTTCACACAAATGGCTTTTTGTTTTTACATGCCGACCAGAGACTGTGTGACATTTCACTTTGGTTATTCGGATTAGTGTGACAACAACACACATGCACTCTTCCTCTATTGGGAGGAAGACAATGACATTTCACTGGGCTGGTTTCGCCACAGCTCTCCTCTGACATGCAGTAAATAACCCACAGAAACATCTTCATGAGACCGTTTCCATAGCAGCAGAGCCGTCCTCTCGCTAGTGCTGTGTTCATGTCTCCATTATACTGTAGACTGGCAAAAAAAGATCATTAACCCTCAGAGACTCATCTGAATAGCAACTCTTGCGTAAAGCAGTAAAATAACACCTAATTCTGTCCAACTGTGGATAGAAACTACACTCTTAGAAGAAAAGGTTCTATATAGAACCTTAAAAGGTTCTATCAGCTCTAGGTATTTGGAACCCCTAAAAGGTTCTATACACTCTTAAAAAAGGGTTCCTCTGGGTTCTATATAGAACCTTTTACCACAAAAAAAAAATGGTTCTTTATAGAACCATTTTGGAGTCCCATATATGAAGCGGGGGATGGAACCATTTCTGGTTCTAAATAGAACCATTTCTTCTAAGAGTGTACACTTTACAGAAATGTGTCACGACAATAGTGTTTTAATATGTTAACTGTCACAGCAAACGTTCCAGTCAGCTTGGGACGAATGTGTTTTTTTGTTATTTTTTATTAATTCTGCAAGCCCTTAAATTTTGAAAGAAAAAATGAATTTAAGAGCTTTTTTTCTGAGCGTAGCAGAAATGCATTAGGGGTCAAACTTTTGAGTTGTTTCATCATTATTGTCTTGTTTTAAAGTGGACGAGATTACATTTACTACATTATATTTAGGCTTTGTTTTAATGTGTGTTGTTGTAGTATTTAAATGACCAAATAGTTATTATTGAAATATTTTATGGTAACACTTTAGTTTAAGGGTCCGATTCTCACTATTATCTAGTTGCCTATTATCAGATAGATATTAAGATATTGGCTTTTTATTAGTACTTATAAAGCATATATTAATGCCTTATTCTGCATGAACATATTCTACATCTCTTAATCCACCCAATATCTAAACTTAACAACTCACTTACTAACTATTAATTAGCAGTAATTAGGAGTTGAGGCAAAAGTCACAGTTAATGAGTGAGAATTGGACCTTTATGTGAAGTGTTAACTATATAATTTTTTTTAAACTGTTTATTTTCAAATTTTTTCCCTCTTACCACAACAAGAAAAAAAGAGAAAAAAAAACAAAATGAATAAATAGATAAATAAAATAATAAATAAATAATAATTGCAGGTCTACTACATCGACAATAACATTTTCTTCATGTATACACAGGTATCACACATAAATGTCGAACGGGAATCCCCAAAAAAATAAAAAATAAATATATATATATATATATATATATATATATTTTTTTATATATATATATATATATATATATATATATATATATATATATAATAAAATTATAATTTTTGATAATTTTCAAATACATGTGTGTTCTGAATTGTGTTGTGAATTTAAAACTTTCAAAAATACTGTAGTTTTGTACCCAGTTTTGCTGTTTTGCAATGTTTTTCTAAATTCCACCTTGATGCAAATTTTGGATTTCATCACTAATGGCTTTTAAGGCTGAAAAAAAAACATGAATATGGAAAATGTGTTTTTTAAATGCTCTGAAAATGTGTATGTGGTTGATCAATAAGGGTTTTTGATAGCCGTCGCCTAAAAAGACCGGTTCCTCTAATCATTCCTGATTGTGTTGTGCTTGTGTGTGTTATTAGCACGGACCCAAGCTGGCTCTGTATCTGTACGAGCTGTTACACGATCATAAAGACGCCCTGAGCAAAGAAGAGCAGACGGCTGCCAACTCCTTCATGACAGCGCTGAAGCTCTGCGGCCACCGATGCATCCCACCCAGCGCTCCGGCCAAACCGGACCTCCTGAAGGCCATCAAAGAGGTGTGCATGTCCCAACACGCTCGTCCAGGTCATAAGAGGATTAGTCATGGGTTCTTGCATCAGTTGCATGAGCCTTTTTTTTGCAGTTTCACTAAATCATCTTTGCGTTGCATTGGGAATGCTAGTAGTGTGACTTAGAGCCAGACCGATATTATCGGCCGATATTAGGCATTTTCCATAATATCGGTATCGGCAGTTATAATGGCAGAGAAATGAATATTTAAAAAATAAAATAAAAACGGACGAAACACGCTTCAATCATCTCTCCTTGGCCTGTCATGTTGAAAATGTATGTTTTACAATTTGCAGTATGATGTTATCTATTGCTAAATTACGGCTCATCATAGACTAGCTAACCACAAAGCTATAGCTAATGCCCTAATAAAAATAAAAGCTAATAAAAACCCTAAAGGCCATTAAAATCGATTCCTTATTTTCATTTTCGAAACTTGTTTTGGTTTATCCAATCGATTGTGCAATCGATTTTCCAATGTAAAGGGATAGCCCTACTTTTAACTAGAATTTATCTCTGAAGTGCTCAGCTGAAGTGTATGCATTTATTATTGTTCAACCAAATCTGTTTCACTACTATTACTTATCAAGGAGCAACTGAAATACGAGTCAGAGGCAAGAACCAGCAAAGGAGCCTGGGAAAAAAAGCTGGCCAACACGCAGAGGAGGTGAGCGCTCTGAGAGAAACATAAAAATCTCGCTGACACTTTAGTTAATGTATTTGGGTGATTCTTCAACTATGGTACTCTTTGAGCTAGACAGTTTCAGAACATAAAAACATTTCTACAAACAGTTTTTTAGTATCAGTTGGTTTCTCAATCTGTCTTCTCTTAGTTGGGTGCGATGATTTGTAATGAATAATATATATATATATATTTTGGCATTTTTATCTGACAGCCCAAGAAAACGCCCCAATTCTCTTATTTACCAACAATATTTTAGCAATAGTAAATAATAAAATATTTCTTACTACCTTAACTTAATTAATTGTATGTTTTTTTTTGTTTTTACATTAATGTTTTATCATAATAGCCCAAAATAATTTGCTGTTTAGCACAAACAATGTAATTTGTCTTTACCACCACAATGAACACCGTGGTGGAAATGACTGTGGCGGAAATGACAGTGAACCCAAGGGACAAGGGTTCTACTTATGAAAAATATCTGAAAACGTGAATAAATATTGTAATATATAATATGTATAATTGAAATAGACATTATTTTATAATTTGTACTTAAAATCGACATTATTTAAATATTTAATTTAGATTTAAGCGAGGTTGAAGGTACAAAGTCTGGCTTAGGGACAGGGGGAAAACACTAAAAATCATGCATAAAATGCCTCATATTATATAATAAAAAGAATGATTGAACCATGAGAATTTTTTTTTATAAGTTCCCCTTAGGGTGAAGTATGTCTGACAAAAACAAAAAAGAAGAAATGTTTTTTTAGATTTTATTATTTCATCCAGGGACACGAAAAGCAACATAGTTAAAGAATCACCCATTTACTAACAATGAGCAATACATTTGTTACAGTATTCATTAAGTAAGGGATAATCCACGGCTAGCCATGCATTAAAGGATTTTAATGCACGGCGTAGAGGCTAAGAACCACCCGACGCGAAGCGGAGGGTGGTTGCCTCTACGCCGTGCATTAAAATCCTTTAATGCATGGCTAGCCGTGGATTATCCCGCTTATACCACGGTTATTTGCCAAGTTAAAAAGAAATTAAAGCTATAACTGATGTTAACAGTGTAATTTTTTAACAGATATGTAAAAATGACGGTTATTTTCTTAAGTTACGGCTCGTTAGTTCTACTCCGTCCACTTTAAATAAAGTAGAGCCATCGAATTGCATTTATTTGAATGAATTATGAATCTGTTTGCAAGCGTAACTGTTACTATGGTTACCAATGTTTGTTTTACAGTCTATGGTTTACAGTCTAAGCGGATTCATTTCAAACTGTAATCAAACTGACTGGAACTACCTGTGCATTAAAGGGTTTTACTGGACACCTTCCAGCCAATCAGAATCGAGTATTTAAACAGCCCGTGGTATAACTAAGATTAATAAATGCTGAAGACGTATTCTTCATTCTTAGTTTAAGTTAGTAATAATAATGTTAACTAAAATAATACTCAAACACGTGCGTGCACTTCTTTGCTATTTGTTTCTGAGCTGTTCCCGTCTCCGTTTCAGCTTGTTGCAGAGGCTGGATGGGAAGTCGAAGGACATCTCGAAGATCGCCGCTGACATCACTCAGAACGTGTCTCTCAGGCAGGGAATGGAGCGCAAGAAGGTCATGCAACACATCAGAGGCCTTTACAAGACCGACCTGAGCGCCAGCCGGCACTGGCAGGAGCTCGTGCATCAGCTCACGCACGACCGGTCAGCATCGCTCACTACAACGCTAGTCGTCATTTACTAGGGTTATCACAATATATATCGCAATACAAAAATGCAACAATATGTATTGTGGATAGTTCACCCAAAATAAACTACTGGTTTCAGAGATTACAAGTTTTCAGAGTTACAGTGTCTCTACTACATTAAACTACTATATAGTATAATAATGCAATGAGGGAATATCATGTTACTGATGTTATTTTTCCCCGTGGGACAGGGCGGTGTGGTACGATCAGTCGTCTTACCCCACGTCCTGGCAGCTGGATCCCACCGAGGGACCCAACCGAGAGCGGAGACGCCTCCAGCGCTGCTACCTGACCATCCCCAACAAATATCTGCTCAAAGACCGCCGCAAGCTAGACGGTGACTGAAGAAAGCACTTCACAACATCAGCTCATGATAGTCTATACTATACTATACTATACTATACTAGTTTTTTAATGTATTTTCATGATGCAGTTTATTTACTCATAGCATAAACAAATGTGGTGAAAAATGGCCTAGACATGTTCTTGAAAGATTTTCCCAAGTATGTAAATTTAATAAGTAAATAAATAAATAAGAAAATGACTATAGTAGTTAAATAGGGAACTAAATTAGTTGTTAAATTATTTATTTACATATTTATTTATAATTTACTTATTAATTTATTAAGTTAGTTAATAAGTAAATAAAATATATTCTAATCAACTTATTAAGTTACTTATTTACTTACTATTTAGTACTAATTTTATATATATATATACAAATGTTCTTATTTATCAACTAATTTTACTTATTTACTTATTTACTTATTTTTAATAACTAATTTAGTTCTCAATTTTACTTATAATAAATAAGTATAAGTAAATAAGTAATTTAATTAGTTGATTAGTATTTACTTATTTACTAACTTATTAAAAGTTCAATTTAAAGCTAAATTAGCAAATTAAAAAAATAGTAATAATATTAAATATGTAAATAAGTGTATCAGTAAAATTAGTTTGTAAATAAGAAAATGTGTACATAAGTGAAAAATTAGTAAGTAAATTAATAAGTATAAAAATATTAAAAATACATATGTAAATTTCAAAAGGTAGTAATTAAAGAAAATAACTTTAATTACTAAAAAAACTTTTTTTTACTAAATTAGTAAGTAAATAAATAAAAAAAATAACATATAAGTTGAGTACTAAATGAGTAAATCAATAAGTAAATAATTATATCAGTAAAATAAGTAAATAAATAATAAGTAAACAAACAAGTATACGTAAATACGTAAATGAATAAAATTGGGAAGTAAATTAGTAAGTTACTAAAAAAAAATTAAATACTTATATCAGTAAAATTAGTAAGTAAATTAAGTAAATAAATAAGAATTTTAATAAAATATTTTTTTAAATACGTATTACGTTTAAATACGTAAATGAATAAAATTGGGAAGTAAATTAGTAAGTTACTAAATAAATAATGATGAATAAATAAATATTTAAATACTTATATAAGTAAAATTAGTAAGTAAATTAAGTAAATACAAATAAATAATAAGAATTTTAATAAAAAAATAATAAGTATACAAACAAGTATGCACAAATACGTAAATGAATAAAATTGGGAAGTAAATTAGTAAGTTACTAAATACATAATAATAAATAAATATTTAAATACTTATATCAGTAAAATTGTAAGTAAATTATTGTATAAGTAAAGCAACAAATATAAGTAAATAAGAATATTAGCATGTAAGTTAATTCATAGTTTTTCGGACTGGGATGAAATGTGTTTTTTAGATGAACCAATCAATATGACACTGCCACTAACAGAAATGTAATATGATTGAGCTGATGGATTGATCTCATGCGTGTGGTTTGCCCGTCACAGATGCCATCAAGGCTCCGCTAGCGTTCCTGTTTGAGGACAAGGCTTACTCCTCTTCCTCCATAGTGAAGGACAAAGCCACCAGCGAGCCCATCAGGTACTCTCACCTCACATCAAGCACATCGAGGTTTCATCGCCACAGCATTTCAAAACCCAAAACATTTGCTCTTCTGTTTTAGGTTCACGAGAAGGTGCATAAGTGTGGCGCCCTCTAGAGAGATGGCAGGAGAGCTGTTGCTGGGTAAGACTCGTTCCAAACCTCCATCACGTGATCCTTGTGTTGGCCGCTGAAATGATCTGTTGTGTGTTTTTGTGTCCTGCAGGAAAGTCTGGGATGTACTTTGTGGAGGATAATGTTGCTGAGACGCATGATAACCAAGTATGCTTTTTATCCCTAAACGTTTGGATGTATGTTCAACATGAGCAATCCGATCTTTTGGGTTTTTTGTCCATCAAGTTCCAAATAAAAAAGTGAAAATAATTGTAAAGTATTTAATTCATTAAATCGCTCAAAAATATGCTTTACCTTATTATTTGAACTAGTCTATATATACTATATATAATATTATATAACATCTAAACCAGTATTATTTTAGTTTTACTGATATACTATTATAGCTTGTATTCATATTTTTAATAATTTTTTATTATATTTTCTACTTTTAGTTAAACTTTTAGTTGTTTTGTTGTATATGTATATATATATATATATATATATATATATATATATATGTGTGTGTGTATATATAATTTTTATTGATGGATTTTGATGGATAAATATTTTTATACTTGATGTTTTTTTTTGTCCATCAAGTTCCAAATAAAAAAGTGATATATATATATATATATATATATATATATAAAATGGTTATATTGATGGATTTTGATGGGTATATATATTTTTATAATTCATGTTTTTTTGTCCATCAAGTTCCAAATAAAAAAGTGAAAATAATTGTAAAGTATTTATTTTTTTAAATCGTTCAAAAATAGGCTTTACCTTATTATTTGAACTAGTCGATATATACAATATAATAATATTATATAACATCTAAACCAGTGTTATTTTAGTTTTACTGATATACTATTATAGCTTGTATTCATATTTTTAATAATTTTTTATTTTATATTTTCAAATTTTAGTTAAACTTTTAGTTGTTTTCCTGTGTGTATATATATATATATATATATATATGTGTATGTATGTATGTATGTATGTATATATATATATATATATATATATATATTATGGTTATATTGATGGGTTTTGATGGATATATATATATTTTTATACTTGATGGTTTTTTGTCCCATCAATTTTCAAATAAAAAGTGAAAATAATTGTAAAGTATTTAATTTATTAAATCGTTCAAAAATAGGCTTTACTTTATTATTTGAACTAGTCTATATATACTATATATAATACTATATAACATCTAAAGCAGTGTTATTTTAGTTTTACTGATATACTATTATAGCTTGTATTCATATTTTTAATAATTTTATTTATATATATATATATATATATATATATTTATTTTATTTTTTTTAATATATGTTTTGTATTAAGTTTAAGGTTTTTTTAAATGTAGTATATTTTGTTATAGTTATTTTAGTGCTTTGACTAAATAAAAATGAGAAATGGCAACTATTCAAAATAAAATAAGCTAATAGGTGTGTCCCAATTCACATACTTATGCACTATTCTTTGATGATTTGTTGAATAAATATAGTTTAAGTATTAGTTTATGAAAATAAACTAATACTTATACTGATCTGAAATCTAAAATGATCTAAAAACAATTGCATTATTTTTCCAGCAACTTATAAATACTTCTACGATGATATATAAAGTTACTCATACCATGAGACTAGATTTTGGTCACTCCATCCACTGCTAATAGATGTTATGTGGCGTATGTGTGTTTTAGAGGTTCACGATGTGTGCTTTTCCCCCAGAGTCCTGATGGAGAGACAGAACCGGCCTCCTTCTCCTGGACGTACGAGGAGATAAAGGAGGTTCACAAGCGCTGGTGGCAGCTCCGAGATAATGCCATGGAGATCTTCCTCACTAACGGCAGGACGCTGCTGCTCGCGTTTGATACCGCCAAGGTAACAATGCCATTGTCAAACACACGAGCATTAGCTGCTAATCAACACAGGGCTTGTGCAAGTTAAGCTACTGTACGTAACTGCTGTAATAGCAGTGTTTTAAATGAAATGTTTTTATTTTTCAGTACAAGTTTTGATCTCTACTGTAGACATCAGCGTGTATATTTGAACTTTTGAACTATTGTATCACAGAAATAATGATACTATGAGGTGGAAAAGACTGCTTGTGAAGCTGTTTCATGAGACTCTCTCTGGGTCAGCGGCAACACAGATTTGATTGTTGCGATATGATTTTGTCAAAGGTTCAATAGACAGATGAAATGGAAGAAGATCGCGTGGGTGTTTGAATGGAGATCACAGTCTTGAATCGTGCAGCTCTATTGTCTAATC
>CM075869.1:36422255-36449755 GCA_038021265.1 Cyprinella venusta | reverse complement strand
GGAAGACCGTTATGTGGACAATTACAGGGTACGGCAGCACTGCAGGGCTTTAATTCCTGTTTACACCAGCGCCTGTTAACCAATCACACTGTGGCTCCGTTCCAAAATCTGGCGAGCTGTCTACATAGGCTCGAAGGGCTTTCCCAACAGTATATTATGTGGCCTTCTAAGACATTTTCATCTGGCTGAATTCTGACGTAGAATCACAAGTGTCCTTTGCAGAAAAGGAAATCCAAGAAAAAAAAAGGAAATTTCTGCTTAGCAATACCAAAAGTCAAGTCTCTCACTTATGAGCGTCTATTTCAATATGCTACCTTAGAAGACAGCTGCACGGTTTCTACACTCGTTGATCATTTTGTATCCATAAGTGTAACTAACAGCCTAACATTGGTTTCCTCTGCAGTATCTGGAAGAGGAGTTTAAGAAGGGCAAGCGAGAGGACGACCCCATGCCACCCGTCCAGCCCTATCACTACGGCTCTCACTACTCCAACAGCGGCACCGTCCTTCACTTCCTGGTCAGGCTGCCGCCCTTCACCAAGATGTTTCTGGCCTATCAAGGTCAGTTCTAGGGACTGCAGATGAAAAGTAGTATCTTTTTACTAATTCTGGCATATTTACATGGTCTATTATCATACAAATATATTCATATATATCAAATAAACATAAATAAGTTCAACTTTTATCAACGTTTTCAAAATCATTATGCCTTTACTATGGAGCTTAAAATATGACAATGATCTAAATTTGAATTATTGACAAGTCTGTTCTAATAAATTTGAATATTATGTGGAATAGTGTATTTTTTAAATTTACACCATTCATATTAAAACCATTTGGTCATTTTATAGGCTCCATATTTGACCAGGCAGATTCAAAAATATTAAATATAAGAGTAAAAAGTTTGAGTTTGGTTTTCTTCAGTAAGTGAACTCAACAAAGGACGCTTAACAATTAAATGAATGTATATTAACCAAACAAAGCCTACTGTGTCATATTTAATATGCAAATTTCATACAAGTATTATAATTGTACAAACGTCCTCCTTCAGATCGAGTCTTCTTGCTGCTGTCAAATCTGATTTTTATCAAGTAAACATAAGAACATTAGAATGAATAAACATAATTTACTTAATTATCCATAAACCTTTTTTTTTAGAAAAATCATGTTAAAATGTAAAATATGATCATCGGCCTTTTGAGGAAGATTTATTTGAAGATTTATTTATTATCGCATTGCATTACATGTTTTAAAAATGCAGAGCTTTGATCATAAAAATAAGCATTTAAAAATCATCTCAAGACAGATATTGATATTTATATGCATTTTATGTCAGTATCTGCTATTCTGGTTTCATTGATTTACATAAGTATAAGTATATCATCGCTTTTTGACCATATGCACATTAGCATCTGCACTAAATAGCATGAATGCATTTACATAAAAGTCTGTTGTGTATCAAATATGACACTTAATTATTAAAAACATGGAAATTATTTATCTAAAGGTTCATAAACTTCTCATTAATCTTTTTTCCTGACTATTATTTAATATGTCAGGCTTTACAGGGTTATTGAAAAGCAATATTAATATACATATTCTTACTAAAACCTTTTATTATATGGAAAATCACTGTGCTGTCATCTTTCGTACCTTATTATGTAAATGTTCATGATTTGCATATTCAAGAAAACAGAAGCTCCGGAACATAAAAATCGAATGCAACCACTCCTTAAAAAGCACTGAATGCTCTTCAATTAGGATTCAGTTTTTAATATTTAACAGCACCTGCGTTTGCTGCAACGTCAGTTTGTAAAGGCTGTCACTGAAAAGGCTCTTTCTGAAGTCTCACGCTACATGCATTAGCCTCAGAAAGATGATCAGGCCTTTCATCCAACCTCTTTCCTCCTTTCTCCGTCTATTTTTAGTTCAGTTGGTTTATCCATAATAGGGAACACAAGAAACTAATGAAAGGTTTTGTGTCTCGCAGACCAGAGCTTTGATATTCCCGACCGAACGTTTCACTCCATGAACACCACGTGGCGTCTGTCGTCCTTCGAGTCCATGACGGATGTCAAAGAGCTCATCCCAGAGTTCTTCTACCTGCCCGAGTTTCTGGTCAACAGAGAAGGTGGACACCTGGTTTTCTTCTTCTAGCGTCCAACTTCTCATGAAGGAAATGTCTCGTCACAATCAAATTAAGAAAATAACCTTTCCTTAACCCTAATCCTTCCCAGACCCGGAAATTGTTTTTGTTTTTTTAATTGAATGTTCATCGGAGGGATCTAAGACCCCATGACTTTTGTCGCATTTGAACCACGAATACACCCAAAAAATTAAATGGATTCAAAGAGTTTAGTGATTGAAATTTTAAAAAGTAACAACGGTTCATTTTGACCTCCATTGGAATGAATGGAATGCTTCAGTACACATAAAATTCAAACTAAAATACAAAATTTGAAATTCAAAGTAAAATACAAAATTCAAACTAAAAATGTTAAAACTTAACCATTTTTTAAATATTATGTCTACATGTGTATCTGAATGCATACTGAAGATAAATGACTTTAGGACCCAGAGGAACAACTCTTTTGCTCCATATAGAGATATAAAGCCATCTAGAGTCATGAAAAATCATGTTATATTATTTTATTTTTCCGCAAGAGGTCGGCAAAGACACCCAATGTTAGATCTTTTTAGCTGAATTAAAATGGTTATGCAAGAAATTGTGAGTTATTTTGAATTTAAGTTGTGAGGAATGTGCTTAAATTACTATTTATTTATTGATTAAATATTGTAATTTTAAAGGTAAATAAAATTTAAAAAAAATAAGCTTTCTGGACAAAATAAATTAAGTAAATTTATTTTTGAGTAAATTTAAATTGTGAGTTATTTTGAATTTAAGTTGTGAGGAATGTGCTTAAATTACTATTTATTTATTGATTAAATATTGTAATTTTAAAGGTAAATAAAATTTAAAAAAAATAAGCTTTCTGGACAAAATAAATTAAGTAAATTTATTTTTGAGTAAATTTAAATTGTGAGTTATTTTGAATTTAAGTTGTGAGGAATGTGCTTAAATTACTATTTATTGATTGATTGATTAAATATTGTCATTTTAAAGGTAAATAAAATTTAAAAAAATAAGCTTTCTGGACAAAAATTAAATTAAGTAAATTTATTTTTGGGTAAATTTAAATTGTGAGTTATTTTGAATTTAAGTTGTGAGGAATGTGCTTAAATTACTATTTATTTATTGATTGATTAAATATTGTAATTTTAAAGGTAAATAAAATAAAAAAATAAGCTTTCTGGACAAAAAAATAAATTAAGTAAATTTTTAGGGAAGGGAAGGATTTGTTATGAGGGTAACCTAGATATAACCAATGCATATTCATGCAAAATATTCAAAAATCCTATTAAAAGCAGCTTCCTAATGTTAGCGTGGTATTTCCCGCTCTCCCCTCTGGCAGGTTTTGACTTTGGCGTGCGGCAGAACAGCGAGCGGGTGAACCACGTGAATCTGCCGCCCTGGGCCAGGAACGACCCGCGACTCTTCATCCTCATACACAGACAGGCTCTGGAATCGGATCAAGTCTCCCAGACGCTCTGCCAGTGGATCGACCTGGTGTTCGGACTCAAGCAAAAGGGCAAAGCTGCAGTCCACGCCATCAACGTCTTTCATCCTGCGGTACGATTCCTTATTACGTGCATCTTTAGCACACTTAACACTGATATTTTACGTCTTTTGATCTTATTAAAAAATCAAAGCCTGTCAAAAAAAAATGACGTTGTGCTTAATTTAGGACCACGACTATTCAAAAGTTTGGGGTGGGTACGATTTTTTTATGTCTTTGAAAAAGGCTCACCAAGGCTGCATATTCAGTCAAAAATGCAGTAAAATAGTGAAATATTATTGCAATTAAAAAATAGCTTTTTCTATCTGAAAATATAGAGAAATGTAATTTATATCCTGTGATTAAAGCTGAATTTATCATCATTACTCCAGTCTTCAGTCACATGATCCATCAGAAATCACTCTAATATGAGGATTTGATGCTCAAGAAACTTTACGATTATTATCAATGTTGAAAACACGTCATATTTTGATAAATTAAGTTTTTAATATATATTTAATATAAATGTATTTTTCAGGATTCAATGATGAATAAAAATTTTAAAAAGCAAGAATTTATTTGAAATAGAAACCTTTTGTAAAATTAGTAAATAGTCGTGTTTTATCAATTTAATGCATGCTTGCCAAGTAAAAATATTAATTTCTTTTATATTTTTTTGTTTGTTTTTCTCTTTTTGAAGTTTTTGAACAGTATTGTATGTATCAGCATCACTGTATATCGGCTGTCTTTGCTCTTTCCATTTCTCTAATCCATCATTGATGAACCCATATCAGACTTACGCTTCAGCATCCGTAAATAAATCAGATTTCCCCTCTCTGTCTCTTTAGACTTACTTTGGCATGGACGTTTCTGCTGTTGAAGACCCTGTTCAGCGCCGGGCTCTGGAAACTATGATCAAGACGTACGGCCAAACTCCCAGACAACTGTTCAACGCTTCCCACATCAGCCGAGCGGGAACCAAACTCCTGTCGGATGCAGAACTGCCGGCGGCCATGGGCCTCCTGGTCCAGCTGGCCTTCAGAGAGAGCCGGGAACAGCCCAAAGACTCCACTTACCCGGTATAGAAAACACACACTGCGGAAATTATTGTGTGTTTTGACATTAAATAGCTTAAAGGAGTTGTTCACTTTTGCTGATAATTTACTCACCCCAATGTAATACAAGATGTCCATGTCTTTCTTTCTTCAGTCGAAAAGAACTAAAGGTTCAAAATGAACAAATCTTTTTTTGAGTCATTATGTTCATTTCATTCGTTGAATGAACCAAATGACTCGAAAAAAAGATTCGTTCATTTTGATGAACGAGTTCGAACAGGAGAGTCTCGAACGCTCATCACAGAACAGAGCAAGGCGAGCATTTGAGCTTATAAAACTTAAACTTTGTTATTTATTTATTAAATGAGCGATCGTTTCGCTTGATAAGACCCTTATTCATCGTCTGGAATCGTTTAAAGCCCTTTGAACAGTTTGTAGTTTGCACTGAAACTGTCTTTTGGACCTTGAACCGTTTGGTCCCCATTGAAGTCCATTATATGGAGAAAATCCTGGAATGTTTTCATCAAAAACCTTAATTTCTTTTCGACTGAAGAAAGAAAGACGTGGACATCTTGGATGACATGGGGGTGAGTAAATAAAATTATCAGCAAAAGTTTTGTTTTTGTTTTTTAAGTGAACTTCTCCTTTAAGGATGATATTAAATTGCCCCTGTTATGCTATTTTTAAGGTCCCTAGTTTTGTTTTAGAGTTTTCTACAATACGTTTACATGCATCTAGGGCGGCCCTTGACTAACAATTTTTCGAGCTGACTAGTAGTCGTTTATTGAACTAATCAATCGTTTAAAATAAGCCATAAATCATAATAATGAGCCTTTACTGCCTATGTATTACATAGCCAAATCAGCGCTCAAACGTCAATCCATCCAAGGTCAAAAAAACATACACTGCACATCACTTGAGTCACCCCCATCCAAGATGTCCATGTCTTTCTTTCTTCAGTCGAAAAGAAATTAAGGTTCAAGATGATCGTTGAATGAACCAAATGACTCGAAAAAAGATTCGTTCATTTTGATGAACGAGTTCGAACAGGAGAGTCACGAACGCGCATCGCAGAACAGAGCAAGGCGAGCATTTGAGCTTATAAAACTTAAACTTTGTTATTTATTTATTAAATGAGCGATGGTTTTGCTAGATAAGAACCTTTTTCGTCGTCTGGAATCGTTTAAAGCCCTTTGAAGCTGCACTGAAACTCTCATTTAGACCTTGAACCGTTTGGACCCCATTGAAGTCCATTATATGGAGATTTTCATCAAAAACCTTAATTTCTTTTCGACTGAAGAAAGAAAGACATGGACATCTTGGATGACATGGGGGTGAGTAAATCATCAGCTAAAGTTTTTTTTAAAGTGAACTACTCCTTTAAGGAGGATATTAAAGTGCCCATTGCACATCACTTGAGTGAGAAAATGGTTCATTGGAAGATTCAGTCTCGCTAAACCCCCTCCTTCCCGAGAGTTGACTCTGCTCAATCCCAAATGATCTTCTACAGCCTTTAAATCCTCTCGTGTGATTCCCAGAGTCCTCTGCCGTGGATAAAGGGCTTAAAGTGGGGCGAGTACGTGGGATCCCCCAGCGCTCCGGACCCCGTGGTGTGTTTCAGCCAACCTCACGGCGAACGCTTCGGGTCCCTGCTGGCGCTGCCCACACGAGCCATCTGCGGCCTCTCCCGCAAGTTCTGCCTCATGATGATCTACAGCAAGGAGCAAGGTGGAGGACACACACACATGAGAAACTCCCTCATCAAGCAATCATTATATTTCTAAAGCACGTTTAAAAGCAACACGAGTTGACCAAAGTGCTTTACAGACCTTTCAAAACAGACAAACACACCATAAAACTCCTCTATAAAACTCTCTGAGCTACGTGTGGTTCATTTAGTTTTTAAATGAGCGATCGTTTCACTAGATTAGACCCTTATTCATCGTCTGGGATCGTTTAGAGCCCTTTGAACAGTTTGCAGTTTGCACTGAAACTCTCATTTGGACCTTGAACCGTTTGGACCCCATTGAAGTCCATTATATGGAGAAAAATCCTGGAATGTTTTCATCAAAACAGAAAAAAATGACAATGGAGCAAATAAACACAACACAAAGACACAGATACAAACAGTTGTTTGATTAGCATTAACGACAGACAGCAGCCGTTATATTAGGTTGTTTTCTCTTTAAGACTTACGCTAATGCAACGCTATCCTCAATGCAATCTCTATCCTCCTGAAAATAGGGCATTACTTTTAACTTTAATTAAATTTGGGGTAATTATAATTGTGACCTATTAGAGTGATTTCTGAGGGATCATGTGACAATGATGCTGAAAATACAGCTTTGATCACAGGAATAAATTACATTTTACCATAATCAGCCGAGTTAAATTGTAATGTAATTTTTGATCAAATAAATGCAACCTTGGTGGACGGAAAACTTCTTTCAAAAACATTAAAAATCACACAGACTCCAAATAATTTCTGATGCTTTCCAAATGTATTGTGTACACCTACATTTATTTATGCACATTGATGTTTTATTATATTATATATTATATTATATATTATAATATTTTTTAATATATTATGATTTTATATATATTTATTCAAATATAATATATATTATATATATTATATTATAATATTATAATATATTATATTATAATATTATTATATATTATAATATTTATTCAATTATTATAATTGAATAAATATTATAATATTTATTCAAATCAAACAGATGTCAATAACAGATGTGTAGAACAAAAGGGAACCCAGACCTGTTTAACCCTCTGGGGTTCTTCGTTTAACAGTCACACTCAGGGAACTTCGGGTCAAAATTGACCCAAAAGGCGGGATTCATATTCAAAAAAGAAAATCATATTTTTTTTTTTACTTTTTTTTTTTATAATATTTTTTCTTTTCATTTTTGGTGTTTTGAGGAAATTTCAAAAATACAAAAATTTATAATTAGTATTAATGCAATAATTATGACCAGATTTTCCCCCATTGAATATAATAGAAAAAAAAATATTTATTTATTTATTTATTTTAATTTTTTTAAGCTGTATTTTATTTTGGAGTCAAGCCTAGGCCTCATAAAAGCAATTTTTGAAATTAGATGGATGCCATCTGGTGGACAAACTGAGCTTTTTAAAAATGCAAAACATATAATCTGAATTTTTTGGTGTGTTTGTGTATAAAGGTGTGTTTGTGGATGTGTCTGTTTTGCACTCTTGATGTTTTATAGATTCACCCCTTCACTGTTGTGTGCTTTTTTCAAGATCGTTGCTGATTTGTAGATCGTGCGCACAAAAAAAACTCAGTATTTTCACATTTTTGCCAATTTCCCATTCATTTCCTATGCGGGTCATTTTTGACCCGAAGGTCCTGAGTGTGACTATTTTTTTTACAAACCACTTAGACTTTTCAAATCCTGTCCCCAATTTTTTTGGATGTTCATATACCAAGTACCAATAAAGTCACCAAGTTTCGGACCATTCCGATGAAGCTACGATTTTTAACATTTTTTTTTATTTAAACGCTTCGGGTCATTATTGACCCGAAGAACCCCAGAGGGTTAAGGAGAAAGCCATAAAAGCCATAATCTGTGCAAATACTCAATTATTTATCAGCCCAACAACTATTCTAGACTGTTTTTTAGTCTATGACCTGTTTCTGGTAGTTTTATGGCATCTGCATCTAATCCCGATTATCCACATAAATGAACACAGTTCCTGAGTTAATTAAGGTTGCCATCATAGAGAATGAGCTGACATCACTGATGAAGTGTTTCTCTCTCCATGTCAGGTGTAAGGAGCATGCACAGCACAGACATACAGTGGTCTGCTATCCTGAGCTGGGGTTACACCGACAACATGCTGCGTCTGAAGAGCAAACAGAGCGAGCCGCCCATCAACTTCATCCAGTGCTCGCCACTGCACCAGGTCAGAGTCGTAAACACCGCTAACATACGCCGGCGGCGCAGTTCTCTACACTCGTCTGTTATAGCTCATATCTGTTGCTTTCGGTGATTAAAGGGTTAGTTCACCCAAAAATGAAAATTCTGTCAGCATTTACTCACCCTCATGTTGTTCCGACCCCGTAAGACCTTCGTTCATCTTCAGAACACAAATTAAGATATTTAAGATATTAATTATCGCTCCTGCATACTAGTCCATAGGCTTCTTGATGGAATCGAAAAGTCATTAAAGACATCGTTAAAATAGTCCAAGTGACTACAGGGGCTCAATCTTAACTTTATCAAACGACGAGAACACTTTTGTGCGCAAAAACAAACAAAAATAACGACTTTATTTCATCTATTGGTTTATTTCTCCCTCTGCGCGAGTCAGGTTACTAGTTTAATAGCGTAAGCTTCTGTTATTGTACGTCACACGCATCACACACATGACCAGCGTCGGCCAATAGTGAGCCTGCGTGTGACGTAGCTTTACGCAATCACACTACGTTAGCGGACTACAAGTGAATAGTTGAAATAAAGTTTTTGTTTGTTTTTGCGCACAAAAAGTGTTCTCGTCGTTTGATAAACTTAAGATTGAGGTAAAAGTATAGTACATATTTAAATATTTATAATATAGTACATATTAAAATATGTATATATATATATATATATATATATATATATTTATTTTATTTATATATATATATATATTTTTTTTTAAGTTGATTAAAAGTTTATATATATATATATATATATATATATATATAAACTTTTAATCAACTTAAAAAATATATATAAATATATTATATATATATATATATATATATTTTTTTTTAAGTTGATTAAGTTTTTTTTTTTAAACAATTAATTTTTGACCGACATGCGAAGAGCACCAAAGTATTGCTGACTGATCGCGCTTTATGTCATTTTTGATTTTGATTTTGAATGAAATATGTCGTTTTTTTGAGGTTCACCCTTCACGTAATCACGTTTTTTGACCGCCACGCAATGCTTTGAACGGTAGTGCAATTTTTGATTTTGGGTGAAATACGAGCCACCAGGCTCGTTCTTAACGGGTTTTTTGAGATTCACCCTTTCCGTAATCACGTCATCAAAATGCCCCCTTCTTCACGAGTGTGTTCTGATCTGGGTCTCGGGTCTCTCCTCAGGTGTCGAGTTGTGCCTGGGTGCCGGACAGTTGTCAGCTGTTTACGGGCAGCAAGTGTGGAGTCATTACCGCCTACAGCAACCGCTTCACCACCACCATGGTGCGTAACCATGGCAACATGCCCCCACCCACGCAGCCGCCCACGTCCATTATCACTCCCTGAAGAGCACCTACACACACACACACACACACACACACACACAGTGTTTGTAGTGGCTTGTTAGTCATCTCCCGGTTGCCCTAGAAACACATTTCCTGCGGCCCACAGGTGGGCTGAAGTCTGGGCGTCAGACGGCGCTTTCATTGATAACCTGTTTCTCTTATTCGTTTCAAACAATTTGGAGAGGTATTTCAGTTGATATCATTTCATATGCAGTAGTCATTTAATTGTAGTTATTTTTCTCATCCTCATATAACATTCAGGAATGAAGGCGATGTGAAGTCTCGTTTCAAGATATCCTATTGCTGTTAATGCTTCCCTGTTTATGTAGAGCTTAATAAAGAATTAAAAAATATATTAGGGATGGGCAATGATTAATCGCATCTAAAATAAAAGTTCGTGTTTACGTTATATATTTGTGTGTAGTGTGTATAATTAATTTGTATGTATAAATACACCCACATGCATGTATATTTAAGAAAAATGTGTTATTAATATGTCAAACATTTATTTATATATAATATTAATTATTCATAAATGTATATAAACTATATACATGCAAATATTTCTTAAATATATACATGCATGTGTGGGTATTTATATATACAAATTAATTATACACTCTACTATATTATGTAAACACAAACATTTATTTTGGATGCGATTAATCGCGATTAATCATTGCCCATCCCTAAAATATATATATAAAATAAAGATTAAGATTTGATTAGAAAAAGCAGATATTTTGAAGAATGCTCACGCTGCTCTTTTCCAAAACCAGATATCGTCAAGGTCCATAGAAATTATTAAAAAATATTAGGTGATTTAGTGTATATGAATTTCACATTTGCTTCACAAGTTTATCTATTTATTAGCAGATCTTTTTATAAGGGCTGCGCAAAAGTTAATTGCGATTAATCGCATCTAAAATAAAAGTCTGTGTTTACATAATATATTTGTGTGTGTTGTATATGATTATTTTGTATATATAAATACACACACATGCATGTATATATTTAAGAAAATGTGTTGTTCATATATAAAATATTTATATTTATATAATATAGATTATCTATTTATATATATACTGAATTTAAGTGCAAATAATTCTTAAATATATACATGCATGCATAGGTATTTATATATACAAAATAATTATATACAGCACACACAAATATATTATGTAAACACAGACTTTTATTTTGGATGCATTTAATTGCAATTAATTTTTGCACAGCCCTACTTTTTATTCAAATCAAACAGAAACCAATTGTAAAAAAACACAACAAAAAATCCAATTTTAAAGGGAAAAGTAGGCAGTTTATATCAACCAACAGCCATAATCTGAAAATGCACAAGTATTGAATGATTAATAAGCCCAACTAAATATGCATTATCAGATAATTACTTGCTTGCATTTTCCTGCATGAGCAGTTTTAGTGCTTTTATTGATTGCACTCTTACAAACAGCCATGTGGTGGTTTGTTTACCCTGAACCATAAAACCAGATCACAATCATCTGTTAAAACGCTCGTTCAGGCCATTATGGGTGCTCTAATGAGGCCATTAGCCGAACCCCTGAGATGTGCCGTTACAGTCGTCCTTCTCCGTGTGTTCCTCAGCCCACAGAGATGGAGGTGGAGTCCCAGGTTCACCTGTACGGTCACACGGCCGAGGTCACGGGCCTGTTCGTCTGCAAACCCTACAGCATCCTCATCAGTGTGAGTCGGGACGGCACCTGCATCCTCTGGGACCTCAACAGGTTTGTGCTCATGACATCATCCATTCATGTATTCATGATAAACCTGGAATGGCCATGGAAATGTATTGGTAAAATGTGTATGAACCCTGTACATTACATTTATGCGTTTAGCAGACACTTTTACTCCAAACAAAGCAGTTTAGCCAATGATATTTGTAATAAGAGACAATGATATTCATAATATGCAATGCCAGGTTTAATAGACAACTATATTAGGATATATAAAAGGAATTTAGATGCAGAAAAGACATTTAAAATTGACTTCTATTAGTCAAAAACTTAATACAATTTATTATTTACCTATTATCACTGTAAAGCTGCTTTGAAACAATCTACGTTGTTAAATAAATGAAGATGACATCAAAATCAACACTATGACATAAAATCTCAGGAGCACACGCCCCGTTTCCTCGATTAAAATTGCAATTTTCTCACTATTTACAAATAGTTGGAAACATTTGGGATGTTGTAAGTAATCAACTAAACAAAATATATAACATTATACTGCAAAAATCCTGCATATTGTACCTTTAAGTTAGAATAAAATGAGTATATATTGCATGTTCAGATATCCATACCAAAGAGTTAAAGTACAGTATAGAAGTATATGTACTGCCTTAATATTATTATAATTATGGCTTATGTATTTTCCGTGTTGTGTTGCAGTAATGAGTGTTTGTTTGTGGTTTGTTGTGTTAGGCTGTGTTACGTTCAGAGTCTGACGGGTCACAAGAGTCCAGTGAACGCAGTGTCCGCCAGCGAGACGACAGGAGACATCGCCACAGTCTGTGACTCAGGTGACAATACACCCGTGACTGAGGAAATACTAGTACATGTGCTAAAAAATGTTCATTTGTAGGCAAAGCAAGTTTATTTATATACACTTCATACAATCTGGCAACCCAAAAAGTGCTTTACACAGAAAGGAATTAAAATTATCACAACATAAAAGCTGGGAAAATTAAAACACTTCTCATCTGGCAAAAAATCGGTGTGTCATATTTTGAAATATGACTCCAGATCATTGCAGAAATGGAAACTAGTCGTAATCTGGGCTTGAACAGCTGGAGGTCAAGGGTAAAGTCTGATTTTGCAGTCATTCTTTGTTTCATGAGTAAACTCTAAAAAATGCTGGGTTGTTTTAACCCATGTTTGGGTCAAAAAACAAACAGTATAAAAGGAATTAGATCATACAGTTGTAAAAGTAATTAAAGTAGGGTGACCATATTTTGTTTTACCAAAAACCAGGACATTCGGCCCAGCAAACAGATACTCAAAGTTTACTCAAAGATGCCTTATTAATTTCAAGACATTTAAAGTAGCCTATGTGTAAATAGAAAATTGTTATATTACAAGACACAAATTCAGATAGGCTTACTCAACCTTTTATTATGACAGGTTTCAAAAATAATGAATGAAATAATGATAGAGATAATGTCTCTTTTTTTATTAGAAGTAAATAATAAATGACTAAAAGAAATACCTCCAAAGTGAATAACATATTAGCACCTAAAATGTACTTATTAGCACCTAAAATGTACATATTAGCACCGAAAACGTATTTATTAGCACCTAAAATTTACATATTAGCACCTAAAATTGACTTATTAGTATCTAAAATGTATTTATTAGTACCTAAAATTTACATATTAGCACATAAAATGGACATATTAGCACCTGAAATTTACATATTAGCACCTAAAATGTACTTATTAGCACCTAAAATGTACTTATTAGCACGTAAAATTTACATATTAGCACCTAAAATTTACATATTTGCACCTAAAATGTACATATTAGCACCTGAAATGTACTTATTAGCACCTTAAATTTACATATTAGCATCTAAAATGTATTTATTAGTACCTAAAATGGACATATTAGCACCTGAAATTTACATATTAGCACCTGAAATGGACAAAAATGTACCTTTTGAAAAAGTACAACCCCAGTGACAGCTTTTTGTACCTTTTTTCTGAGAGTGTCGCTGTTTCTATGCGTTCTAGGCGCTACATGTGAATGCCGCCATACTGTGAGGTTTTCCATGTTGTTTGGACTGTGTATATAATGACGTCTCTGTGTGTGTAGTGGGTGGAGGAAGTGATTTGAGGCTGTGGACGATTAACGGAGATTTGATCGGTCATGTTCACTGTCGAGAGATCATCTGTTCGGTGGCGTTCTCCAATCAGCCGGAGGGAGTGTCGGTGAACGTGATCGCTGGCGGGCTGGAGAACGGTGTGGTCAGGTACAACACTGACCCAAAACCCCACACACTACACACTCTTTTAGCTAGATCGGGAAACCAGGATGAATTTGATGAAGCATAACACATGCACACATGCATGCATAAGTTCACACTTACTGTGTGATATCACTTGGACTTCATGTGTGCATTATTTTCTAATAATATGGTAACATTTTACAATTAGTTTGCATTAGATAATGTATTAACTAACTGCGAGCAATACCTTTTGTTACGGTATTTATTAATCTTTGTTAATGTTAGGTAAGAAAAATACAGTTAAAATCAACTAACGTTAACAGGATTAGTAAATGTTGAAATGAACATTAACAGAGATTAATAGATGCTGTATAAGTGCAGTTCAATGCTAACAAACCTTATTGTAAAGTGTTAGCGATATTATTATTATTGCACAGCATATTAAATAAGTTCCGTAAAAACAGCAGAAATCATTGTTTTAAGACTCTTATCAATGCTTTTCTTTCCTCTTCTCTGTCATCATATTTAATTCTCTTCTTGTTTCTGTCTGTCTTGTCCACGTTTCCGCTCAGGTTGTGGAGCACATGGGACCTGAAGCCAGTCAGAGAGATCACCTTCCTGAAATCCAACAGGCCTATCATCAGGTACACACCTGCACCTCATGACCTCACAGATTTGTGCTTATATCTTGATTAAAACAGTAATATGCGTCTATACACTACCAGAAGTGAACAAAAGTTTGGAGCAATTAAGAATTTTTTCTTATTATTTATTTATTTTTTTGAAAGGTATTTATTTGATCAAAAATACAGTAAAAATTGTAAAATATTATTATAATTTAAAATTGCCGTTCTTCTATGTGAATATATAGTAAAGTGTAATTTATTCCTGTGATCAAAGCTGAATTACTCCAGTCTTCAGTGTCACATGATCCTTCAGAAATCACTCTAATATGATGATTTGCAATTATTAATTATTAATCATTATTATTATTGATGCTCAATTGTTAATTATGGTTCTTAAAAATGGTTTGGACACATGATACAATTTTTTTAGGATTCTTTAATGAACAGAAAGTCCAAAAGAACAGCTTTTATTTAAAATAGAATCTTTTGTAACATTCTAAATCATTCTAAGTCACATTTGATACATTTAATAAGGTTCAAGGTTCAATTAATTTATAAAGCACATTTTTTTACGACAGGAGTTGACCAAAGTGCTGTAAATACGATAAAATAATATAAAATAAACTGTACGTAACATGCTGTACAGAGTTTAAAAAAATAAAATAAAAAAATTAAATTAAATAAAAAAAACACTATAATTATTATGATTATTATTGTTATATTTAAATCTCATTTACCTAAAACTTTTGAATGGTAATGCATCACGTTTTTGTTTTTTGTCAACATTAATAATCATCATAAATGTTTTCTGAGCCTCAGATCCTCATATTAGAGTGATTTCTGTAGGATCATGTGACACTGAAGACTGGAGTAACGATGCTGAAAATACAGAATATAAATATTCATTCACATAGAAAACATCCATTTTAAATTGTAATAATATTTCAACCAATTTTCCTGTATTTCTGATCAAATATCCAACCCGATCTCACGAGAATTCGTACGAATTTCACGAGGTGGCTAATCAAACAATTAGTACGTTTTTGCTAAATCGTACATATTTTACGAATTGGCCAATTCGTATGAATTCGTACGAATGACCGACCCCGCCCCTAAACCTATCCATCACGTGGGTTTGGACCAATCGTACGAATTCGTACACTTCTTAATCACTCGTACGAATTGGTCGTGAGATAGCGTAGAAATATCCGGCCTTGGTTTTTATTTCCAAAACAAAAAAGTGCATTATTTGTCCATAATGATGTTTCTTCTCTTGCAGTCTCACATTCTCGTGTGACGGACACCATCTCTACACGGCCAACAGCGAGGGGACGGTGATCGCGTGGTGCCGACGAGACCAGCAGCGCATGAAGCTGCCCATGTTTTACTCTTTCCTCAGCAGTTACGCTGCAGGCTGACCCCCGTGCTGGACAGAACGAACGCCGAGTGACCCCGCTGACCCCAAAAGAGGAGGAGCCAGAGGCACAAGCCCCGCCCATGACCCTCACAGGACCCGCCCCCTGATTCGCCATGGAAATGCACGGCGCTTTACGCAGTGCTGTAAGCAACTGTATCATGAAGAGTGTGTCGGGGGTCGTGAGGCGGAGCGAGCGCAGGCCTTTCCCACCGGATCTTTTCGTTTGTTTCATGTTCGGTTTGACTGAGGATTCACGTCCTGGTGTTTGTTAGTGAGTCCGTGTTTGATTTTTGAAAGCTGCTAGAGTCTGGAAGGCCCGTTTCTCTTCCCTTCGTCACTATCCTGAGATTAGAGATCCTGCTTCTGAAGACTGAGATCATCTAAACACTACCGTCTGCATCCGTCATTCTCTCCCAGACTTCGGCATGCTCGCGAAGCGACGGAATGAATGTGTGCACGCAATGCCTTGTTAAACTTTCATTGAAATATTTATTCTCAAACAAGGATGAAAGCGTGCATCTCGCTCTTTATTATAATATGCACTTCAGACGATACGAAACGATGCGCTGTGAAGTCACTCGAGAAGTCCTGAAATTATAATATTTATTGTGTTTTTGTTTTATTACACCAACTCAACCTGAACGCCCAGTTAATACGCGCATCTAATTCATTAAAAACATGCTGAATCTGTTCAGTTGTGTTATTAATAGGGCTGTGCAAAATTAATCGCGATTAATCGCATCCAAAATAAAAGTCTGTGTTTACATAATATATTTGTGTGTGCTGTGTATAATTATTTTGTATGTATAAATACACACACACATGCATGTATATATTTAAGAAAATGTGTTATTCTTATATAAAATATTTATATTTATATAATATAGATTATTTATTTATATATATTTACAGAATTTAAGCGCAAATAATTCTTAAATATATACATGCATGCATAGGTATTTATATATACAAAATAATTATATACAGCACACACACATATATTATGTAAACACAGACTTTTATTTTGGATGCGATTAACTTTTGCACAGCCCTAGTTATTAATTATTGCATGTTGTGATCACTCATGATCTATCATTGGAGATACGATGTAAAGTTTAATCAGATCTACCTTTAGGACCAAATCGCTCATTCATAGGGGATTTTAATTTGTTTGCAATAAAAACAACCTGATTACTGTACAAAGGCAAAGCAATATCGCTAAACAGTTTCATAGACTCACAGGAAAGCAAGTCTTAAGTGTCAGTCAGCCTTAAATGTGGAGGAAAAACAACTGAATGAAGTTCTCTTAACATGATCCACAGCGTTCTGTGTTGTTTCTGAAGCATTCTGTATTTTCTCTTACATTGCAACTAATTTAACGAGCTCGTCTTACATTTTTATTGTTTACCAGAAAGGGAATGCTTTCACCTTTTTGTTTTGCATTATTTTCAGAAATATCAGACACGTGTGTATCTCTGAAGTGAGAGTCCAGAGCGCCAGCACTTCAAAGACAGGTAGTTCGAGAGAGTTATGCGCTCGTTTTATGTTTTTTATGTTTATGTATAAAATCTGTTTTCCATGCTTGCATTACACACATACAGTATATCTCTTAATTATTGTGCACAGTGTTGTCATGTTTGCAGTTCCCTCAGAAAGAGATTGATGTTACCGTCATTGTGTGAGCTGTTGACTGAGTTTGTAAAGCAAGACGTGAATTTGTTTTTGACAAAACTATCACGAAAAGGCTTATTGTTATCAGTCGAATGTTGAATTAACAGTGGTTTATGTAAATTAAGATTGATATGTTCACCAAGGCCTGGCTGGGACATTTCTAATTTTTTTGTATTTATGAAATATGTAATAAAATGTCACGTATATATAATATATATATATATATATATATAAATATTCAAGAAATTTTGATTCTGTTTGTTGCACTACTGTTCAGTGTTAAAAATAAAGGTTTTGCAATAATGCCGTAGAACCATTTCTGGTTCCCCAGAACCGTTCAGTCAACAGTTTTAAAGTTTTTCAAGAACATTTTAAAAACCTAAAGAACCTCTCGTGTATTTGAAAGGTTCCATTGATATTTAACATTCTTCATAGGAAAGATAATAATATTCTATATTGCTCAATTCTGTTGTTGTTTTGTATTCTAAATTATCCTGTTCTACATTTACCAGTTCTATTAAGTTTCATTATATGCTAGTTCTATTCAATTAGTTTTTTTTAACTAAGTGATTTAAAAAAAAAAAAAAAAAAAAAAAAAAATATATATATATATATATATATATATGAAAAAAATATATATATATATAGGATATAATATAAATATATATATATATATATATATGAAATTTTCTTTATTCAAACATTTACTTACAGATTACAAAAGAGACAAAAGGGTTCAGGGACGAACAAATATTACATCACATTTGAATTGAGAGGGGGAAAAAGAAAGGAAAAAATATACACATTAAACATATAAATAGATTTGGAAATATTGGAATATGAATAAAAATATATCCTAAATAAATAAAAACGTAAAATAATATTAAATAAAAAATACACAAAACGTGAGCATACATTTAAAGTTTTAGTACGTTTTTTGGTACGGGAGGAAGACAAGGATTTACTATAGACTTTAACATCTGGAAAGTGAGAAAAATTGGGGGACTGATGATGCGAGAGATTTCCACGCGCCCAACATCTGTGTTACGTCACCGTGCGAGTGTTTTGGAGGCGGTTACGTCATCCCGGTGACTGGGAGACCCGGTGATGTCACATTAAGCAGGGAAACCTCACGTGCCTCGGATGCGCCCTGCAGAATAATGAGCCCTAGTGATCCTCCAGTGATCCTAAACATCATCTGATCTGATAACACACACGCACACACACACACCGATACCGGAGGACGCGCGCGAAGTGAACCGTCTGATTTCTTAAAGGCGCAGTGACACCTGCATCCTCGCGCGCCGCGTTTGTGCGTCACATCGAGGTTCCCCTCCTCACATCCCATGAACCGACACCGAATCAACCAGCAGAGCAGAAACCGGGGAAATACTCGACGTTTGACGGCGTTCGGCGGATGCACGCGAGCGGACGGTGACCGTGTGTGTGTGAGGTGTGTGTTGCGGGTTTTTCCTCGTCGCGTTCGGGTGGAGTCGAGCCACATACTGAAGTCTGACCACTGACACACTCCAGGTGGGTGTTAACACGCGTTCCTGTGCCTCGACAGGTATTTGGGCTCGTTACGTTGATTCGAATGTTCTGTTGCGTCATTTTTGGAACGTTTGAGAGTGCAACATTTGTAACAATTCCAGCGTTCCTGACGTGACCGCGGGTTTCTGGGCAACGGTTTCGCTCATTATCTCATGGTCAATACGAGCTGGAAACGCGCTCGTGTTGTAGATTTGGGATGAGGGATGATGTATGGATGTTTGTTTGGTGTTTTGGGAATGATGCTGGAATAACCAGAAGCGCGTGAGAGCGAAAGATGGACGCGCGCGAGTCTCTTGGGCGTTTGATTCCATCGGCTGGAATTCCGCCTTTATAATCGACATGATGATGATGATGATGATGATGATGATGATGATGATGGAGATTCAGATGTTCAGTGATGAGCTTCACGAGCTCTGTGATAATTCACGGAATGGCCTTGAATGGAGGAATATCACGACCCTCGTGTGTTTTTGCTGATTCTAGATTTTGTCACATGTCGCCTACAGATAACAAGCATTAAACATGACAGGTTTATGATGTACTGTATTGAGATTAACGCACATGTTTCAGTGATGGCTGTTTGTGGCCTTTATTCAGCACTGTATCTTTATGAATGTGTGATGTACATGATACACTGAGGGGTTAAAGGGCTGTTATGAGATTCACTTGACTGCTGTTTGAGAAAATAATAGAAATAACTTCATAATGAACCTATATAATCCTTATCTGCTTCTCTGACCTGTTTTGATAGGTGTTATTGGAGCTGTTAGTTGGGAAATGTGGTTGTTTAAAAACATTTCACAGAATGGGAAGCCTGGAAACATCAGGGAAGTGTAACATGAACGTGATTATTCTATTTCTGCCTGTGAGCTTTTCTATTTGATCAAAAAATACAGTAAAAATAGCCATATTGTGATAAATTATTACAATTTAAAATATCTATTTTCTATGTGAATAAATAGTAAAGTGTAATTTATATCCCATGATGCAAGCTGACTTTTCAGCATCATTACCCCAGTCTCCTTCACAAATCATTCAAATGTTATTACTTTATACTCAAGAAACATTTCTGATTATTATCAATGTCAGATTTTTGTGATAACCATGATATGTATTTAAAAATGCACATTCCATTCAAGCTTAAATGGAATTAAAAGAAAAATAAATCAATAACAATCAACGATCAGAGAAGTGCTGTTCCTCATTTATTTACTGAACACAGCTTGAGTTTGTAATTTGAACCAGGCACCTAATCTTACACTTCGTCTAAGCCATGTGTGGGGTCAGAGGTCACTGGTCATGACTGTGTAATCAACAGTGCATTTTTTGTTAACCTTTTCTCATATATCTTGGAGAATCGCAATAATATGGTATCGTGAGTTCAGTATCGTGATATGTATGAATCGTTACACCGCTAGCCCCTATTTTCATTTTTGGTTGAACTGTCATAATGGCTTTGCTAATGCCGTTTCACTCGTATATACGTCACAATAGGGAGGACTTTCATTCATGCAGGATATTCCCGTTGTGTTGACACTCGCTTAAGTTTGTGACTGTCATGTGATCTGTGTGCAGGACTCAATCATGAAGGACGGCATGGCCAATAACAGCACCGCCAGCATCTCTCAGGCGCGGAAAGCCGTGGAGCAGCTGAAGATGGAGGCCTGCATGGACAGGATAAAGGTAGTTGACGTTATTTGAAACATCTTATTTTTCACTGACGCTTTTCACCATCCAATCATTATTGGTGGATAAAATCTTTTTTTTCTTCTTTTTTTTTTAAACACCGTTTCAAATAAAAAATACGTCAAATTAAAGGGAAAAAAAGCAAACCTCTCTAAAAATATTAAGGCCTAAACTATAGATTTATGCATTTGAATTGCATATAAAATGTCCATGCATTTGAATTACACAGTAACTT
Source organism: Cyprinella venusta (assembly GCA_038021265.1). Classification (NCBI taxonomy): domain Eukaryota; kingdom Metazoa; phylum Chordata; class Actinopteri; order Cypriniformes; family Leuciscidae; genus Cyprinella; species Cyprinella venusta. The sequence goes on along the minus strand of CM075869.1, from coordinate 36,428,619 downwards.
GATTACCCATTAAGTTAATAAACTTAATGCGATTTTTGTATTTTTCAGTCATAGATGAATTAAACCGGAAAGATTTCTACACTAAGAAAACTATTTGCATCTATTAGTTTTTATTAAAAAATCATATATTTTCACTGTGCATCTATTTCAGATTGACTGATATAAATATATAAACGTGGTGTTGTTGTTATTGTGTTTTAAATGCATTCAGGTTTCAGTTCTGTGTGACTGATCATGGAAATTTTATATGCAACTCAAATACCACTGAAATATTTTTTGAGTGCACTTAATGTTTCATGTTGACTGTTAAGTGGCCAGAAACTGTGATTGTTTTCAACAGATAGTCCCGCCCTCAAACTCGTGTGATTGGTTGAGTCATTAGTTCTGCATCACAGAGACGTGTCTCCATTTAGTGTCTCTTCATCATCCGCCTAAAATTAATCATATTAATATTTATCATATTAGTCATATTTTTTTTTTTATGAAGATAGAACAAGTATCAAACATAGGACAACATACAGTACATAACAAAGTGTGGCATTAATTGGTATGAGGGGATTCTTTAAACATGTTTTATAGTTTCAGAGAAGACATAAAACAAACAAATTCCACTATAAACACCGTAAAGATTGGGGATACGTTTACATACTTTTGTTCACGGCAGTATAAATAAATGAATGTATTCAAGATGTATTTAAAATTGCTTTCATAATACACAATAATATCCTTTAATGTAATGTAGTATTTAATCTTTACTAAATTAAAGATAAATCCTGCCAATTCCATCCAGAAACTTTGGATATTTTTACAATTATTCAACATCAGAGTATGACAGTGCTGTAAATCAGGACGTCTGCAGTGAAATCTCCTGGTTATCAGCACTAATGTGCCCAGAAGACTCAGTAATGTGTGTGTGTAAACCCGAGGGCAGGAGAAGCGAGGGAGTGTTAGAGGAGGACAGGCTCAGCTGTGAGGAGAGAGATGGATGGCTCAATCCTGCTGAGGGTTCTCGTGGTCTCATCGTTCGGCACATGGCAGAGATTTTCTGACTGGCATCAGATACGACCTCGCTCTTATTTCTGCCCTTTTAACACTGGAATATATTTTGGGAAGCAATCTCTAGGTGGACGGATTCTTTATTGCTGCGTTTCAATATTTATGTCAACACTGACAATGACATTTACAACCTCTGTCTACTTCTGATGTATTACATATCATACCATATCACTGTAGTTTTATTTTATATACATGGATGGATATTTAGATGGATGGATGGATGGATGGATGGATATATGGATGGATGGATGGATGGATGGATAGATGGATGGATGGATGATATATGGATGGATGGATGGATGGATGGATGGATGGATGGATGGATGGATGGATGGATATTTAGATGGATGGATGGATATATGGATGGATGGATGGATGGATGGATGGATGGATGGATGGATGGATGGATGGATATATGGATGGATGGATAGATGGATATATGGATGGATGGATGGATGGATATTTAGATGGATGGATGGATGGATGGATGGATGGATGGATGGATGGATGGATGGATGGATGGATGGATGGATGGATGGATGGATTGATATTTAGATGGATGGATGGATGGATGGATGGATGGATTTGGTTAATGGATGGATGGATGGATGGATGGATGGATGGATGGATGGATGGATGGATGGATGGATGGATGGATGGATGGATGGATGGATAGATAGATAGATAGATAGATAGATAGATAGATAGATAGATAGATAGATAGATAGATAGATAGATAGATAGATAGATAGATAGATAGATAGATAGATAGATAGATAGATAGATTGATTGATATTTAGATGGATGGATGGATGGATGGATGGATGGATGGATGGATGGATGGATGGATGGATGGATGGATGGATGGATAGATAGATAGATAGATAGATAGATAGATAGATAGATAGATAGATAGATAGATAGATAGATAGATAGATAGATAGATAGATAGATAGATAGATAGATGATATATTAGATAAAGCATATTATTTTTTTCAGTGTTCCTCAAAACATATGTTAAATGGTGAACAAAAAATGCACTTTCGATTAAAATGCTAAATTTGGTTTTACATTGTGTGTGTAAATGATTATATTTGGTGCTGAAACCCAAAGCACAGGACAATAGAGACACCAGAATAACAATATTCATGATTCTGAAGATGAAAATCGAGCGTAGCGTCGCCTATGGCCCAAAAAATGATCACGTCGATATCGATAATTATCACGATAAATGTCAAATCTTTATTTCTTTCAAGTTTAAAGGCAGATTTTTGCTTCTAATTGAAATTTGTAGAAACCAGCGCGCTAATTGTCATCAGAGGATTTTTTTCCAGACAAAAAATACACAAATCTCTCGTCTCGGGGGGTATGAAGATGGAAAGGTGGAAAGCACTTTTCTAAAATACAAAGTTTAATGCTAAATCCTGAAGTCTCCCTTGAAATATTTTGTCATTATGAGTGTTTTACTGTAGTGTTGATGAAATACATGCAGTGGCGGCCGCTTCTTCTCTTTAATGAATTCCTCAATCACACAGAGGAATGTGTTCGGTGTTAATTACTGTGTCTCTTCATCAGCGGCTCATGCTGTAATTACAGTACACACTCCACAGTCAAACCCAGAGCGGCCCGGCCGGCTCACACTCCTCCTGTCCACTGACACTTCCAAACCACCCGTCGGACAGTTTCCAACAAAGAAGTCTCTTCTGCTCACCAACGCTGCATTTATTTGATCAAAAATACAGAAAAATTGTGAAATATTTATACGGTTTAAAATATCTGTTTTCTATGTGAATTTATAGTAAAGTATAATTTATATCCTGTGATCAAAGCTGAATTTATCATCATTGTCACATGTCACATGATCCTTCACAAATCACTCTAATATGAGGATCTGATGCTCAAGAAACATTTAGGATTATTATCAATGTTGAAAACAGTTCCGATTTTCAAACTTGTTTTTCATTTTTTAAATAATAACAATAATTATTATTATTTATATTAAACCCATAACAATAATAAATGTTATACATATTTTTTGAATTATTATTATTCTCACCAATAATAATATAATAAATAAATCCAATATAATATATAATTATGTTTGTATTATCATCATTGAAGATTTATGACAATATTATAAAGATTATAAATCATCATCCTCATTATTATTATTAAGTCTATTCTAAAAATAAATATTAAACAGTTTCATATTTTTTGGAAATGGTGATAGATTTTATTTTTCGAGATCCTTTGATGAATAGAAAGTTTTGTAACATTATAAATGTCTTTTCATGTGCTTTTGATCAAATAAACGCAGCCTTGTTGAGCATAAGACACTTTCAAAAACATTATAATAATGTATTCTAACATTTTGACCCGTTGTCGTGTATATTATGGATTTATTTAAATTTTTTTTTTTTTATGATTTAATTAATTACCTTTTTATCAAACTGGCAAACCCCCTGAGTTTAGGAGACGCTGGCTTATATGATAGCAGTGTGTTATTTGGGCTCTCTGCTCTGATATTAGTTTTCCTCTGCACTCCAGGAGCGAGATAAGGGAAATGTAGTTTGTTTGTTGAGTGTGATGTGTGTTTGTTGCACCATCTGGCTGTGAGGGTCACACACACCTCTGAAAAACACCGCTTCCCCTCCGACAGCTGCGTCTCTCATCATCATCATCTTCATCATCATCATCTTCACCATCATCATCCGCTCTCTCGTCAATCAGGCTCTTCTGATAAACACATTTCTGTCACCGGATGCAGTTTTTCGCCACTGTCACCTTTGGCTTGTTTAGCTGGGGTTTAAAAGACAATTAATGATATTAATGAACTGAAACATATGTATTGATTTACATGCAAACATTTAGCAGATACTTTTATCCAAAGCAACTTACATATGAGAACAATAGAAGCAGTTCGACTAACAATAGGACAACAATATGTAAGTGCTATGATCCTTCCCAGTTTAGTCTAACTAAAGTAAATGATAAAAATAGATATAGAATAGAAGAAGAAAGTGTAAGTATTAATGGATCAAACTATCAAATGAGAACAAAACTTTAACTGAATTGAACCGTATGGTGACACTATTGTTGTCTATTATTGTCTGGTTGACTTTGCAACATCGATACAGTTATCTCTAGAACTACTTTCATAATTAATGAACTTTACAGAAATTGAACTGAATCAATATTGCACCGACTCAGTGAATAACGCCATTGTCATCTGTAGAACTAGTTAATTTATGAACTTTATTGAACTGAACTGAATCGCTGAATTATGACACTGTTGTTTTTTCGAGCCATATTCGATTAGTCAAATTAGTCATATTTGATGACGTTTGCTTTATTGATGCCGTTATTTTCCTGTTTATTATCGTGAAGCTGCTTTGAAACAGTTTGTGTTGTAATCATTACTTGACTTGACAAAATGAGTTATTAATGAAAATCTATACCATTTCAATTCCAGGTTTGTTGACCATGTTATAGTTTCATTTCACTCAGATGTGTTCGGTGTTTTCTATGGTTTTCTGCTGGTAAGAATCGCGCATAAATCGCTCGTTTGAATCGGTTCTTTTTAACGGTCTTAAACGGGTGGTCTGAAATGATTCATGATTCAGTCTGATTCATTCGGACAGTTCACTCCCGCACTGAATCGTTTTCAGAGGTTTCTCAAACGTCACACCTAAAAACAAAACAAAAAAATGCCGGAAATTAAACAAAACTTGTAATGTGAGTAATGATCACGATGCAAGACCGTTATTGGTATTCCTGAACACTTGAAACAATTGAGTTTTGGTCAGCAACAAATGATGCACTTTAATTAATCTGTTTAATTCGATTTTAGGTCGACCTGGTTTCGTTTTTGTGTATTAAAAATGATCACATAGCGCCACCTAGTCTTGAACTACTAGCGTTATTACCAGTAGATCAAAAAAAAAAAAAAAAACATATTTAATAACTTCTCAATTATTTTTTTTATATCAATGGGAAGGATTTTTTTTAAAGTCAAACCTAGTTGAATTATATGAATATAAATGAACATAAATAATGAAGAAAGTAATAGTTTTCAGACTTTTTGAGATCAGAAAGAGCCCATTTGTTTTATGATAGATCTAGAAACAGCAGTGGACATTATGGACTGTGATAAATGTCATGTTTTGGCATGTTTATGCAGCGTGACATTTGCAGACTAAAATCATCCTCATTCAGACTTGTTTTATGGTCTGTGCCGAGACTGTCCGGCATTCAGAAACACTGTTTTCTCGCTCAGGCTTCTGTTCGCTCTTCTGTAACGCTGATCGAGGCTTTGTGGGGTTTCTTAGACAGGGTCAACACATATTCATATTCATATTCATTTTAATATTCATGTGTGTCCAGGTGATATCAGAGCAATCTAATATGATGTTGGGCAAAACATAATAATAACATCAATAACAGCAGCAACAAACATTATTATTAATAATATAGCAGTTGTTTAAATATTTAAACAATTATATGTATAATGTACATTGTTATGATGTATTCACTAACATTAATAATCATAAAATAAAATAACTATGATGTTGTGTTGCTATTATTTATTTGTTTATAATATTTATTATCATGATGGATTTTATAATAATACAAGTAATTATTTAGTTTTTAAATAGTTTTGTTATTTTTTAATACTAAATATTAAGTCACATGTAACATATGTATTATTATAATACACATAGCTGTAATACTCATAGCTGATAATATTGATTATTATAATGGATTTAATAATAATAAAATAACTCTAATTGTGATTCCTTTTGATTGTTGTTGTTATTATTTATTTATAATGTTTAAAATATTTGTTAGCATAATGACTTTAATGATAATCCTTGTTATTATTATTATTTATAATACCAAATATTAATTAACAAGTATAATACATATACTTAATAATAATAATTTTATAATGTTTATAATATTGTTTTAAAGGCTTCAATAATAATAATAAATATTTGGGCTGGGCAATGATTAATCATGATTAATTGTATCCAAAAATAAAAGTTTGTCTTTAAATAATATATGTGTGTAGTGTGTATAATTATTTTGTATAAATACACACACATGCATGCATGTATACATATATATATATATATATATATATATATATATATATATATATATATATATATATATATATATATATATATATATATATATATATTAAACATAAATATTCATATTTCATATATTAATAACACATTTTTCTTAAATATATACATGTATGTGTGTGAATTTTTATATACAAAATAATTATACACACTACACA